>JABKBM010000012.1:1200000-1548108 GCA_014182575.1 Eucalyptus decipiens | reverse complement strand
AACAATCAAAATCACACATAATCTCATCCAAGAAAATGAGCATAAAATTCTATTTAACGATTAATCATCACTAATTACACTAATTGCGATTAATGTAAATAAATTGCGATTAAGAAAGCTAACCACAATTAATTAATCCAAACACAATTAATTAAACTAATCAAAATTGCTTGCACTAATCATAATTAAATTTAACCTAAACCCTTCTTAATCGCAATTAAAACTAAACCAAGCTCAATTAAGACTAATCATTATTAGTACTAATCTAACCACCCCCTAAATGCAATTAACAACCTAATCAAAGATTAGGGAGTTAACTCATGGGTTTTCGATAGCGGCAGGCTCGTAGTGACGGTGATGCAATAGAATTGAAGTTGTGGCACACGCGGCTCGAACAAGGGCTCGATGGTGGTGGTGGTGGCCCTTCAAGTCCTTAGCTAAGGGGGGGAAGGCTCGGCTTGGTGTCGCCTCGATGGAGGTGATGGATGGTGCGGCCAAGGTGGTGGTGGTGTGGTGGCGAGGTGGTGATGGTGCAGGTGGTGGTGGTTGGACGCGGAGGAGCTGGTAGCAGCTATTACGCCCGAACCCCAAGCACGCACATCCTCGGCGATCGATCAAATTGCAACGTTCCCAAGACATCACCAACCTATTCATTTTATGCACATGTGGAAGCGAAATTAAACATATACCCGAACAACAACAAATACAGGGATAGTAGAAAGACATGCCAACACTTTTTCACAAAACCCACTTTATATGCATATCAGGTTAAACCTACAGGTCTATACACATAAGTCGACCCAAAAGAAACTACTAAACCACTGTGCTTCGGACCCTTTAGCCTTGGGCTCTAGGTTCTCCACTTGGAACCTGAAAAGGGTTAACTACAATGGGGTGAGATAAAATCTCAGCAAGTCAACACCCTAAACCTCGATTAGCACGAGAATTCACTTAGGCGGCCTAAATAGGCATCGCAAAACAACTTATCTCACCTCGACCTCCCCGCACATTAGCTCATCACATATATCATATACATACATCAAACGTACTTTATAATTGGAACATATCAATTCATCTTTCAAATAATCACATGGGTCCCAATTATAAGGTAAAATCATTATGACACGTCCAATTCTGTGCCACAAAATTTTGCCCCATAATAAGGTGCGGTTATCTCAAACACTCAGCACGTTCTAGTTATTATGACCCATCGGCCACGGCCAACTCAGGTCGGTGGTCATCCGGCATAACCGGGCGTCGTCCCGCTCTGTCGGGCACAACAACGTCTCGTGTAAACGCATCAAGACAACATTCCATAAAGGAGCATCGATCTAGCCTCCACTGCGGCCAGCATTTGGTGACATGGGGCATCCGTAATGAGGCATCGTCCCACGTAAACACATAAGGATGGGTTCACTACTCCGCATAAACACATCAGGGTACTTAAGTAATCACACACTAGCACATACTTGGCTAAGAACACCGTGCTTTGCACTCAAATACTTTCATTTCAAATAATGGACTTGGTCAGTTTTCTTCGTATTAAAAGTTCTCGGTAAAATAATTGTGCGTAGTCACACCTTTAAATTGAACCAATAAACGTGATACTCTCCCATTTCAAAATTCCATGATTTTATATAGAAAGTACATAAAATATTTTTGGCGTCAAAAACCAACACCCGTATTTTTCTAAGTAAATACCCACAAAATCAATTTTTGCAATAATAATCCAAAACAGCAACCAAGCGCTCAATTGCACAATTAAGCAATCAATTTCACATATAAATTCAACCACGACGATCAGCGTAAAATTCTGGTAAACGGCTATCCCGTCACAATTTACGTTAATTATAATTAATTAAATAAATTGCAATTAATTAAATAAATTGCAAATTATTTAAACTAATCCACTTAATTAATCTAATTAAGCTAACCAAACTAACCTGATTGAGCTAATTGAACTAATATAACTATGCTAACTACATTAACCTAATTAAGCTAACTAACTAACCTAACTAACCCCCTAACTAAACTAGCTTAGGCAACTAACTATCCTAACTACTAATTACACTAACATGGATTACACTAATCCTTAATTAACACTAATCCACCTACTAAGTATAATTAACTTCCTAATCCAAGATTTGGGCGTTAACTCCTGGATTAGCGAGGCGACGGGTCCATGGCAACGGTGGCGCGAAGGCGGCCAAGACCCATAACTACAGCGCTCGCGCCAACGGAGGCTCGGATGAGGCTGAAAAATAGCCTACAAGGCTAACGGCTAGGGACACACGGTTCTGTGAGCTACTGGAAGGCTGGTCTGTGGAGGTGAGGACAGTGACCGGCCGCTACTAGTCGCAGAAAAGGAGTGGTGCAGCAACAAAAATGAAGGGAAGAGCATAACCAGAATCAGGGGGAAGGAAAATGGGCTGGCGGGTGAAGCTGTGTGGTGTACGATGGTGGTAGGGATGGCGTTGGTGGAATTTCGATGGGTGGGCGGCTGGGGGATGGGAATGATGGAGAAGGTGGGATGCCGTTGTGGTGTTGTGGCTGTGGCGGTGATGAGTGGACGCTGACAGTGCTGTAAGTGAGCTGGCGTGTGAAGAACTCGTGAGGGAAAGATGGAAGGAAGAACAGGGGGAAAGAGGGAGTTGTTCGGTGGGTGGAGGAATGGGCAGAAGGGCGGCTGAAATAGAGGGGGTGGACGTGCGCACGCCAGAAGGAGAGGGAAGAAGGGGGAGAGAAGAAGGCATCCAAAGATCAAGGTTTGGCCAATCAAAGGCCAAGCAAAATATCAAGCACTCAGAGTGCTTGAGCCTCAAAATCTTCAGTCTCACAATGTCAAGGGGCCAACCAATGGTTGAATTCCTTTCATTTCTTCACAAAACAAAAGCAATTTGCGGCCAATTAACCCCCTAGAGCAACTCATACCGGAATTTCTCTTCATTTCTTTTTTTTTGCCGATTTTAGTTTTCCGTAAAAATCCCGGGCTCGGACGGAATTTTTCAAAAAGTTGAGACGAGGGTCCTAAAAATTAATTGTGACATGCTTGAACGTTTGATTCTCGAAACCAAATTCAATTTCGTGGTTAAAAAAAATTGACAAACGCGATTTTAGTACAACCTACCTACCGGATAGCTTTTAGGGATTTTATTGCGTTAGGCCCATGGTCGTTAATTTTCGATTCGCATTTGTGCATCTCCAACTTTCGTAGACGATCAAGCCGGGTTGTCATGTAATCGCGATGGTTCAATTACATATGCTAAATATAATATCAATAGAAAATCGGTTTATTGCCATTTGACGTGAATATCACTCTATCTTCTTTTTCTTCATTGTTGTTGAAACCAAGACCAAAAACCAGCTAAGGCTAGTCACCTCCCACCAAGCCAGCGACAACCCCTCACCACGCCCGCATTGCCGTGAGCTATCTAAGCGCCCTTGTCGCCGTCTGCCAACCCGTGTGACTCAACCCACTTGACCCTCTCTCGAGCCGTGTCGCTCGCGTTCGCCACCCAAGCGGTCGACTGTGCCGCCATCCGCCGCCTCCACTTGGTCCCATTGCCGCCTATCCCCACTGGCCATCCGCACCCTCCTCCTCGTCACCGTGCCCCAAGCCCCGCTTGTCTCGGCCTCGGACGGGCGAGTCGGTGAGTTGCAGGCTTTTCGGCCCTTCGGACTTCCCTTGGTGTCGTCGTGGGCCCAGTCTCACTCGCCTCCGCGTCCACTTAGTCGCCGTGAACTCATCGGCTTGCTAATTCGGTGAGTTTACTCTCTAAACCTTGCTTATGAGGATAATTATCTGAGGAGGTTTAGATTAGGCAAGTGAGGTTAGTGTATTTATTTAGTCTATTTAGTTAATTAGATTAGTTATTTAGGCCAATTAGTGGTTATATTAGTTTAATTAGAGGTTAATTAGATTATGTATGATTTAATTAGCTTTAGTAGAGTATTTATTCAAGTCCAATTAGCTGGTTAGACTAGTGGATAAGGCTTAATTAGTGATTTATTTAATTATTTTGCATTTATTTAATTATTTTGTAATTTATTTAATTATTTATTTATTTCCGGAAATTATACTAGGATAATAGGTTGCTAGAATTTACGTGCTTGTTGTCGTAGTGTAATTAGTTTGTGCAATTGATTGTTAAATTGTGCAATTGGATGCTAACTCGGTGATTTTGAGCTATTATTCCAAAATTATGGATTTTTTATATTTAATTAGAAGAATATCGAGTGTCGGTTTCGTATGCCATTTTTTATTTTTTTTTAAGTACTATATCAAATAATGTGATTTTTAAAATAGAGGATATCACTTTTTATGGCTTAAGTTATCAAAGTGTACCTACACACGATTATTTTACAGTGTTTTAATATGAAAAAATAGGCCAAGTACATTATTTAAATTGAGACATTTGAGTGCAAAGCACGATGTCCTTAAGATTCGATATGCATAGAATCGTTATCGAGAAACCCCGTCACGAGCTTTTATCTTGGGCCAACGCTCCTTTAACGCCGTCTAGAGGTAGACGTTCTTGTGCTCGATGGTGCAAGACGATGCTCGGCTATGCCTGACTGACCGCCGACCGTTGAGTCGGCCGGGCCATTGGGTTGTAAATAATTGTAACGCTTATTGAGTGATTTGACCGCACTTAATTATAGGATAAAATTATGTGGCAGAATGGGACGTGTCATAATGATTTTGCCTTATGTCAGGGGCCGTGATTGATTGACATGTGAAAGTGAGCGTTTCAATTGCGGTGCGTTTACTATATGCATATGTTATATGAGCTGTAACGATGTGCGAGAGGGGGTGTTGAGGCAAGGTAAGTCTCATGTGATGTGTGAATAAACTGCTAGGTGTATTATCTTCCTAATTTGGGGTTTAGAGGCGTGAACTCGCCGAGACATTGTCTCACTCCATCGTGGGTTTCATTTTTTTTACAAGTCCTAAATGGAAGTCTATCCGGTTCGTTTTGGGGGAGCCATGAGGATATAACGGCGGGAATAGTCTTCCCTTTCCTTGGGAGTCCTTGGACCCGTGAAGCATCGCGACCACGATCGTGGTAGATGATGGCCTACCTCAATTGAGTACCTCATCAATTCAAGGCATGGTTTCGTCACGGGCCCCTAACGGGAACGGGAAGGTCTCGTGGATGGTTTTGACCAGACCCGCCGTTGAGGTGAGTGAGGTACTCGACCTATCGTGCACGCCGATATTATCGCAAATATTGAGCAAAGTAGTTGCCTGAGGATGATGAGGAGCCCAAAATTGAGACAGTAGCTGACCAGCTAGACATCGACATTCTGACGGTGTCGTAGTGGACCGGATCCAGTAAGAGGCTTGGGTAGGGTTAGCTAGGTAGTCCTTTTTGGGCATTGACTTTTGCATATAACTTTACAGGCTGACCTGGATGTTTATAAATGTGTGGTTTTGTTTTATATGGTTGTCCTGCTTTCTATCCCATATTGATTATTATGCGAGGGATTGCTTATTTCGCTTTTTCGCATGTGCATGAATCGTATGGGTCGGCTAGCATCCTGGGAACATTGCAATTTGATTGACCACCGAGAGATGTGCGCGCGCTCAAGGGTTTGGGCGTGACACTACGTACGATAGAAAACTTGCTACTGAGTTGAAACTCTTTCAACTCAATTGAGGGACGAGACAGCTTGGAGGTGGATGTGATGGTAAGAGTCAATTACAGAAGAAGGCCAAGTACGAGAAACCAACGAAAACCAACACTTGGTCGCAGAACTTGGTCACTCTATTGCAAGGCCGACCTATCGCATCCTCCCTCTTCCTGTAATGACCCGCATGCCAGTTGCCGTCCCCGCCGCACATCCAGATATCATCGACACTCTCATTGCGTGCATCATCAATATGAATTCACCAGTTGTAGCCCGAAGTTAAGTTAAAGAAACCGTATACGTGTGACACTCTATTTATTTATACATTCAAGTCCTCTTAATTTAAGAATGAGCTTTCCAATATCTATATGACCAAGTTAATACTAACAGCAAGTTCACTAATAACTGCTTCACCTAGACTTTCAAATAAATCCATTTGTAAGGCCACACCCACCATCGTAAAATCACATTAGCAAACTCTGATATTCTTCTTTGAATTTTATGGAAGTAGATAATTTCTTACCTCGTTGAATTTATGGAGCACTGAGGAATATGAGGTGTGGATCTCTGTTTAGTATTACTATCAAGTACCTATAATATCTATTTTGCGATATAATCCTTACAAATTGTGTCTAAGTGCATTAAGAGTTAATGATTCAGAAATACTAGAAAGGATTATATTTAAATGATATTATGGATGACCACTATCTGAGAAGATAGTAAAACTGTAATTTAATGCGGAACATTTTTATAGAATTTTTTTTTTTTGGTGAAAGAACATTTTAAAAAATCCTCAATAATTTTTCCTACAAAAAAAAAAACATTTTATAGATTACAAGAGGTTTTACTTGCACATATTTTCAGGGAACGATGTGTTATATTTAGGCTATGTAACTGACATAAAAGTATCCGAGGACTAATCCATGCCTAGTGAAAATTGGAGGAACTAGATTTTTCCTTTAGTAGACGCTAAAATATCAAATTTTGGGGAAATCTGGAGATTAGGTTTTACTTGTCGAAAAGCAAGGAAGAACTTGATGGTGCTAGAGAAACCCTCTTATGGTTACTATCTTAATTGATAATCCTCTTGAGATATTCAGACATTTAGGAATTAATTTTAGAGTTGGCAACACATAGATCGCTTGAATAATTACTTGCTATAGTACTATCATTTTTGGGCTAAGACAAATTATAATGATTGAACCATTGTGAATTTGGTTGAAGATAGTAATGTAGAAGTGGAAAAGACTAAGAAATGATTTGGAAATTAGAAACGATTCCAGGATGAAAGTAGTTTTTGAGGCTACAAAAGCAGTGTTTATAATTTTTGGCGATCGAGGTGTTGAACAATTTGAGGATGCATTTCTTTTGGTAGGGAAAGCTGTGACATCTAATATTTCTTCACTTCTTGAATGTCACTAAGGATATTAAGAAATTGGACATTTTGCATGGTTTACTAGATAACTTCGATGAACTTATAGCTCTCCCACTAAACTTGTGAAGTTTGGAAGTTCTAAGAATTAGCTTCTAGATCATGACTTTGTTAAGGGTTATAAGAATTATAAAAGTGTCAAGACGGGCAATGCAGAGTTTAAAATCATGAAAATTTCCCGACAATTTATAAGTATTGATTATTCTTAGAGCCTTAACCCTACTAGATTCACGGCATCTAAGCACAATATTGATGAAGGATATCAATTAGCAAAATGAATCTAGTACTCTTAACTTTGTAATGAAGGCAAAAGACATGACGTAATTATTTAGGATAATTTTTAACTAAGGGCTTAGAGTATCTCAATTTGTGACATCCTGAATTTTCGACTCTATCTCGACTAAATGATATGGGCTTTTCATCGACGCACCTATAGTTGTTTTTCTCTGAACTGATCACTCATGAGATAACTAATTTATTAGGTGAAGCCATTAAGGAATATAAATCATTGACAAGAGAATTTGATCGAAATCGTTTGCTCAACCGTGCTAATCTACAAGGGTCAATATGGCACCGTTAAAATCAATTAGAGATCGGAGATAGGTCGATAAAACAAAGACATGTAATTAAAGTGTGGGTGATTTCACATAATTGCAAAATTCGTGTCGAACGACACTAATTGAAACCTTGAGATTTTCTGTTGAAGAACTTGGTACCCTAATTGAAACCTTGAGATTTTTACGACAGCGGAGTTGTCTATGAGTTGAAGATGCACAATGTGAATGAAAATAATCGACCATGGGTCAAACGTGCTGAAAATTCCTAAAAGCTACGGTAGGTTTAGGTCGCGCTAAAATTGCGTACATCGAAATTAACCATGAAATTGAACCCGGTTTTAGGAATCGAAAAATTTGGCATGTCACAATTTATTTTTAGGGGCGTCGACTCATCCTTTGAAGAATTTTGGGAGCGCAGATTTTCGGCGAAAAATCAAAATTTGGCAAAATTGGATCAGAAATTCGGATGGCCATTTTTGGGCAGAATTTTGGCATTCAAGATGGATCAAAATGGTGAAGGAAATTATGGAATTTGGTGTGGTTTTCCTCCTCAGCAATTTGGCCATGAAATGAAAGCCATTTGGTATGAAATTGAGTTGAATTGGTAAGGGAATGTATGAAATTCGTAGGCTAGGGGGGCTGCAACATTTGGGCATCAAACTTGGCTTGCTTGGGAAGATTGGGAGGGAAATGGCTATTGGATAGGGGCTGAAGCTTGTGGGGTCTTGCACTTGAGTTTTGGGATGTTTTCCCTTGACTTTGAGACTTCTTATCCCCCGCTTCCACTAACAGCTCCTTCTTCCTCTTCCTCGGCTTCTTCTTCATGTTCATTAGCTAAAATCTCCATTTCAAAAGCACAAACCAGCTAGCACCTCTTTGAAGTCGCCGGCCGTTCGCGGTCTGAGTCGATCACCGCTTTGAGCCAGCTCCCGTCTAAGAGCCCACTACCCCCGAGCCAACGTCTGCACTTTTGCCTACTCCGCCTCATGCGGCGTACAAGCGAATCCACTGTCCACTCGTCGCCATCCGCCTACAAGCCACGGTGCCGCTCCGGCCGTCCACTGTTTCCGGCTCCCTCCCAGGACCAACTAGCTCAAGCCCGGCTGTTCCAGCCCTCGGCTTCCTTGGACCAGCTCAAGGCGGAAGCGAACTCACGGCAGGCTATGAGCTTCGTGGGCCTTTTTCGGGCCCTTTCGGGCCTCTTATGGTGTTGCCGTAGGCCCAAGTCTTACTCGCCTTCGCGTCGTCATCGCCGTGAACTCGTCGGCTCATTAAACTAGTGAGTTTACCTCCCAATCCTAATTAGGGTGCTAATTATGTAAATGTGGATTAGTGGCTAATTAGGGTATTAGTTAGGCTTAAGTGAGGTTAGACTAAATTAGTTAGTTTAATTAGTTAATTAGATTTTGTAATTATGTTAATTTAGCAATTAGGTGGTTAGTGACTTTAGTTAGTTAGCCTAGTAGGTTAGATTAATTTAATTAAGTCCAATTAGGTTAGATTAGCTTAGGTGGATTAATTAGTGATTTATTTAATTATTTATTAATTAGCGGAAATTATATCGGGATAATCGGTCATCGGAAATTTTGTCTTATTGTCGTGGTGTAGTGGCTTGTGTAGCTGAGTGCTAATTAATGCAATTGAATGTTGATTGATGATTTTGATTTATTATTTCAAAAATATGGAATTTTGGTATTTAATTAGAAAAATACTGGGTGTTGGTTTTGTTTGAAAAGGTTTTAAGTACTATATAAAATCGTAGGATTTTTAAAAGAAGAAATCGTGCTTTATGCTTTGATTTGACGGTGTGTCCACGCACACCTATTTTACCAGGTGTTTTTAATATGAAGAAAATAGGCCAAGTACATTATTTGAAATTGAGGCATTTGAGTGCAAAACACGATTTCCTTGGTCGGGATTAGATGTGCGTGTGATCATTATGAAAACCCGTCACTAGTGTTTACGCTAGACGATGCTCCTTTGGGAGTGCCCCCACGTCAACGAATGCCAGTCACGTGGAGGCTAGGCGATGCTCATTCCAGAATGCCGTCTAGAGGTAGACGTTGTTGTGCTTGATGGGACAAGACAACGCTCGGTTATGCGGATGACCGCCAAGCTGTTGAGTTGACCGTGGCCGTCAGGGTCGTAACTAGTGGGCAGCTTAAATGAGTGATTTGACCGCACCTAATTATGGGATAAAGTTGTGTGTCATAATGATTTGGCCTTATAATCGGGACCCCTATTATTGATTGAGATATGAGTTGAAGTGTCCCAATGGTTGAGTGCATTTACTGCATACATATGTTATATGAACTGTACTAATGTGTAGGGAGGTGCTTTGAGACGAGGTAAGTCTTATATGATGTGTGTTTAGGCCGCCTCTAGATGTATTATCTTCTAATCGGGGTTTAGGGTGTAGACTCACTTTGAGACATTGTCTCACGCCATCGTGATTTAAATTTTACAAGTCCCTAGATGGAGGAGCGTCACGTTCGATATGGGGTCTCACAGGTGATGGATTTTCAATTCACCTATTTCCCTATTCTCGGTACCACCCTGACTCGGGAGTTGGTTGAGTCCATTGTTTGGGTCGAGGAGGGCCTACCTCAGTTGGTACCTCATCGATTCATAACGTGGTTCATTAATTTCCCTCAAAGGGGTTGTAGGGTCCTCTTTAGGGTTTCGACGGGCCTCCCGTTAGTACCGGGGAGTGAGAAGCAGGTCACTCGATGGATCTCGACACTCCTTATGGTGTCGTGGTGGACCCGGAGCCCATGGTTGTAGAGCCAGGAGTTTAGATAGCTCAGTGGCCTTTTTTGAGTTAGACCCTTTTGTTTATGACCCGGTTTGTTTATAAAATATGTTTGGTTTTCATTGATTGTCCTGCTTTTATATCCCATATTTGTTTGTTATTTGGAGATTGTTTATTTCGCTTTCGTATGTGTAATAAAATGAATAGGTTGGCGACATGTTTTGGGAACGTCGCAATTTGATCGACCACCGAGGGATGTGCGCGCACTCGAGGTTCGAGGCGTGACACAATTTCTCAAATAAGATCCTAAAGTAAACATTGTCTCAAATAGGGGCCTAAAGTGCCCACATGTTCTACCGGTAAAAAATGGACCTTGTTTTAAATAAGGGCCCAAAGTGGCTATGTCAATCTTAAAGAATGACCTAACATCATCGGCTGGTCAATGGCATTTCTATCCTTTACATTTTCATATTTTCTTCCTTTTTTTTTGTTTTTTTGTTTTGCATAAAAAATAAAACCCATTGCCAATGGGGCGTCAACCATTGCCGATGGGTTACCAATGCCTCAATGAGGGCCAACGACCTCGTTGACCGAGGAGGCAACAGCCAGTATGCCTTCCACTAGAACCAAGAGTGGGTCATGATCCTCCCTCACTTTGGCCAACACCCTACTAGCGATGGGCCAATAGCCATAGGTGGGGAAGGGTTGCCAGCCATCTCACTTGTATTTAAAATATATATATACCTTTTTTTTTTTTCTTTTTTGAGTTTTTTTTGGAAAAAGACAAAAAAAGGAAAAAAGAAAGAAAATAAGAGAATGTAAAGGGTCAAAATGCCTTGACTAGCTAGTGAGGTCAAGTCCTTTGAGATTAAGATGGCCACTTCAAGTTCTTATTTGAGAAAATGAGAGCACTTCACGCCTCCATTTGAGACAAGGCTCACTCCAAGCTCTTATTTAAGAAATTGAGAGCACTTTGGGGCCTTATTTGGAATTTTCCCTAATATTATTACAAATGGGGGTTATCAAAAGTAAAAGCAGCAATCCACAAGCTATCTTATAAATTTATAATGATTACCAATAAACAAAAACTTTTCTAGCTTATTAGTTCTTGAATGGATACTGATTTCTTTAATTGTTTATCTATATTTAGAGTATCTTTTCAAAATTGCTATTTTACCCTCAGACTCACCTTGACCAGCCACTTATCATTCAAAGAAATTGATTTTTCAGCCTTAGATTACACCCACCAACATCGCATTATACATGATATTGACATTGTATTATGTCGTGCATGATGTAACCAATTTTTTTTAGACCATTCATATTTAATTGCTTAGATCATTTTGATCCATTTTTCGCTCTTGTGGCCCAACATGTCTCTCTGAATTTCTCACTAAAACCAAATGCAAATCCCTTCTAAGATACTAACCGCAAGGATAACAAAGTGGAGCTAGAGAGAGTTTGGTCCTTGTTGACATCTAAATTTTTGCATAATTTTTGGGTTAATTTTTACCAAAATAAAAAAATAAAAATCACATGGCATATAGTTTAGGAACATTTATGTTATTTTTGTTTTGCTTTTTTTTTTTAGACTTCCGGTGAGGGAAAGATTTTTCACATATTCTGTTCAGATTTTTCATATTTTTAGGTAATATACCTTTGGGGTTGTATTTTGAGCATAAGGAAATTTTTGGATAGAATATGCGAAAAATACAAAAGAGGATATTGCGCGAGGTGCGTATATTTCAATGATATATTTAGGGGGATCGTGTACAAACAAAAAGGAAAATAAAATATATTGCGAAGATACAATTTTGGGCCATAAAAGACATCGCGTGCAAAATAGACGGGGGGTTCTTTCTCTTGGGTGAAAAGAGAATACAAAAAGTGAAAAGTTAAAAAGAGTGACACGAGAGAGAGACAAAGCCGAAAAAAAAAGAGGGGCAAAACCCGAATTGGGGACTGTTTGTCTTCCTCGAGGGTCCCCCGACCTCATCGGTGCCGCGCCAGTGCTGTGTCCCGCACCGGCCACCGCGCCATTGCCACCTCCACCAACTTCGGCCGGCCTCCACTTGCGGCCCCCTTGCAGTTGCTAGCTACTGCCGCTGTTGTGCCACGACCCAACGCCAACGGAAGCTCGCGCCCTGAAGCCCTCGATGCCGACGGTCCCCCTAGCTGCTTTGCCCCCTGCCGACACGACCCAGCCCTAACGCGGCCTCCGCCGTTGACCTTGCAGCCCATGAAGACCCTCGCCGTCCCTCGACGATCTACCGTCACCTGAGATCTAGCCACATCGGTGCATCTGCTCACTTCAACCCGACGACAAAAGGCTCGGACCTAGCGCTCGACATTTCCCCTTTGCTTTGGTGCCATGCCTCGTTGAAGACCCGATCCAACGCTGCCACCTTCACCCACGAAATCACCGCCGCCGCCAAGCTGAGATCTAAACGCCATGCTCGTGCCTAGCCCTATCGTCGAAGATTGCCGACGCCCTTCGCCGGTGCCTTTCTTCGCCGGAACCCTCGTCGGACCGGCCGCTCCTTTCCTTTTTTAAGAAAAAAAAAAAAAGAAAAAGAGAAAAGCAAAAGAAAATTTAGGTAATTTTTTCCCTTTTATTTTTATCTTATTTTGTTTTATTATTTTTGTTATTTTATTATTCTTTTTAGTGTAATTATCCCTTAATGTAAAGATTGAAATTGCATGATATGAAATAGCCTTGAAATTTGTGATTGTTAGTCAATTTTCGCACTCGAAATTCGACTCGCAATCACTTGAAAAAAAGCTAATCCGATCTTCCACTTGAGATTCCATTCGCGATTTATCTAAAATTGGCAAACCCGATCTCATGCGAGATATGGTTCGTCAATTTGGGTATCAATATTGCTTGATTTGCTGTCGTGTCACTTAAGTTAATTTTCTTTTAAAAGAAAATAAAAAAAATGTGAGTTAGATTAGGTTTATTTCTTGTTTTAGGGATTGCATATTTAGAATAGGAATTTTATTTCGAATTTCAAAAAAAAAAAAAAATCAAATCAATCAGTTTAGGTTGCTAGTTTTTAACTTAGGTTGCATGTTTAATTATTTGACAACTTTTAATTTCGAAATTAATACAAAAACGCAAAAAAAGAAAATATTAGAATTATGGCATTCTTTGCATGTCATCGCATTTTAGGGTAAAATTTCATATAGTTTTCTAGATAATGGTTTTTTTTTTTTTTACTTTATTATACGTTTAGATAGTTTTTTTTAGATAGATTGCATTTTAGTTAGGGATTTCTAAGTTAGGATAACATTCTAGTTTAAATTAGGATTTAGCTTAACCTCATTTCTAATACAAATTAGATGATATTTTAATTTAGATAGATAATTTTTGCATTTTTATAATTTCGAATTTCTTGGAAAATGCCAAAAAAAATGCCTTAAAATAAATTGATTCCATTTTTTTAGTATAGATTGCATCTTATTATGTCATATAGTTAGGTCATATTGCCATGTCATATCTTTTTATGTTAGATTAGTAGGATGCATTGCATGATCCTCATTAAATAAGTAAAAAGAAATTGCGTATTAATTAGAAATCATATCTAGGGTTGTTGATGTGAATTCTGATCTAACATTACAGATGATTTTGTTGCTTTGAGGTAAGTTTTGCAATTTATTCACTATTTTATCTAGGTGTTAAATTGGTAGTTTGCGCATCCACATGATCACCTCACGTGTTAGGGAGATAAATTAAAATCAATTCAAGTTGCCTGCCAAACATTTTTTCAAAATAAAAGAGAAAGGTATCGAAAGGGCATTAGAGAAATCTAGCGTAATCAAGTCCCCGAACTTACAACCTCTGGTTCGTAGGAGTAAAGTAAATCTCCCATTACTTTACTTGGTTTCTAATCGAGCCACCAAAAATAGATTAGTGGCGACTCCTGATTGAAAATCTTTTGCATACTAGATATTCGAACCTAAGTGGCGAATTGGTATGGGCTTGGGAGATCCCGAGCTAAGTTAGACTTAGTAGTCCATTAGCCTAATTTTAGGTGGTGCACCTGAAAATTTGGTCGCGACAGTCCTTGATTTAAATATAGTTATGAAGGCAAGGCCTTATTAAAAGTATCATCTCTCTATACAACCTCTTTGGGATCAGATCGCGTTGCCAGTAATCATTGAGATAAGATGGTTCCTGGAAAGTGCATACTTTGATTGTTTGTGTACAGCTAATTATAAAAATAAGCTATCCTTTAAAAAAAAAAAAAACTAATAAGAGGGGGGAACAACGGTGATAGAGTTATTCTTTAGAAAAAATCATATCATATCATATCATATCATATCATATCATATTAGCTCATGCATCATAGTAAATTGGTACAAGCGCGCGGCTAGGCATGCATTAACCTCATTAAGTTCGGATCAAGACAATCAAGGATGGCTATGCAATCTCATATAGAAAAATTACATGGCCTGACCCAAATTGTTATTTCAATTCTAGTTCTACGTAGGTTGGGTGGAGGTTTGGTTACAAAACAAATATATACCCTTCATGTCAAGATTAGGTAATGTATTAGTTGGGACCTAAACTGAACTAGTCTGTTGACACCCTTAGTATTCCTCAACACTATTTTACAATGGTGCAGCCCGTATTCAACACCATCTGACTCAACCAAGAAGCATGCATTCAAGATCGACAACACTCTCATTGAAAAGTCTTTCATCGGTAAGGCTACGTCTTTAACTTTGTCATAAAGACTTGGTCATTTCCCATACATCAAAACTTATATCAAAGCACTTAGGACGAGCAAAAGCATTTGAAGTATTGTTTGGACTTTAATAGCTCCTAATTTCTATGTAACTTATAGTTTATAGAATAGAATTTAGAATCTTGCTCTTCTTTTGTATTTCTATAAAAGGTCATCTAAGCTCAATAAAGTAGACACGAAATTGATTAATGAAAATTTGCTTAATGCAATTTCTTTGAACCTTGAAGAGTTCAAAATCCTTGAAAATCTAAAAGAGTTTTCACTCCATCCTTGAAGAGTTGCAGCTATCAATCTCGAAGAATTAATGCCATTTCAACTTCCTTGGTGGCCTAGAAGAGTAACCATTGAAGTTCTTATTTTTTCTTCATTATGTCCTATCCCATTTCACCCACTTCCATCTATAGTGCTTATTTAAAAAAACTCAGAACACGAAAGTTGTAGATCTTGAGTCTGTTCTTTTGGCATTGGAATCAGGTCATTCTAATCTTAATCCATGAAGTTATGTTTATTTTCCCAAGCTATCGGAGAATAGAAATTTCTGCTCGATATTGTGACTAAGTTTCCATACGTGTAAGTCACTCTTCCAATCCTATCGTCAGAGTAGCCGACATTGGGCTACATCATATAGCCTAGCTAGCTATACACAATATGCTAACTACAAAGGACAGGTCGGTAAATGTCACGACCCTACTCCATCTCCAGGATCACGAGCGACAGGGGTTATTTTTGTAATGTCACAGGCACATCGCTTTCCTGTTCTTTTTATCTTTTTATTAAGCACATGCAGAAATGTTACGAACAATACTCAAACAACAATAAACAGCTTGGAAAATAATCACTTGCAAATATACAATTACATCAGTTATATTTATAGGCCCCTTTGTCACAAGCCGTCATATTTACAACCACTACATTTTTTATGCTCCAAAGACCGGGTAAACCTTAGCTCCTCTAGCAAAACTTCAACTCTAGCACTAGTGGGAGACCTCAATGCCTACAATTCTTAATAATAACTAGGTGAGTCGTGGACTCAGTAAGTAAAACTCACTAATTTTCAGGTAGGAGGATATCTCGCCTATCAACAAGCATAAAACTCATCTAAGACATTAGTCGATGACAAATCAATAACAAAACAAAAGCTTGTTCTTGGATGAAACATGTGAAATCCTCAATCAATTGTATGCAAGCATAAACCAATATTCACCACAACATGAAGAACTTACGCCTCACTCAATATTATACAAGCATAAACAAGATCCGCTCCATAGTATGAGGAACTCACACCTCACTCAATAATATGCAAGCATAACCAAAATTCCTTTCATAACATGAGGAACTCATTTACACAAGGTTCATCATTAATAGCCAAAATCCATTGACTCTTCCGAAATCCACTGGGCATCCGAAATCCATCGGGCAACGTCCCATAATCCAAGGGTGACGGCGGTCCTCCAACTATGCATCCGTTGGGCATTTGAACTTAATCGGGCAACGTCTCTTAATCCAAGGGTGACGGCGGTGCTCTGACAATTACTTCATCAGGCAACATTGTCAAAATCCATTGGTCGATGACTAGAAATTAGTCCATCGTGTGACCATGCATCAAACATCACAATCCGATTCTTATCTTCACTTTTTGTTCAAGGGCCCGAAGGTGTGCTACGCATAAGTGTGTGAAATGACTTACCAAAACTGAGACGTTAAGCATGCCAATCATGAATCAAGGATCGGAACTTGATCTGACATGTTTGAGGACCGATCTAGTACTCAACTTGGCTCGGGAACAATATACCTCGATATCGCACCGAGATCATAATAGGACCAGCCCGTTGTGACATGTTCACCGACCTAGTACCAAACTTGGCTCAGGAGCAATACGTCTCAATACCGCATCGAGACCATGAAAGGACTGGCCCGTTGTGACACGTTCACCGACCTAGTACCAAATTTGGCTTGGGAATGATACGCCTTGATATCGCACCAAGACTAACAGAGGATTAATCCATCGTGATCCCACATACGTCAAGACCGACAAAACCCTTTTTCGGAGCTCGAGGCGTGAACTAGAACATGAACTTGTGAAAATGGTTGGAAATAGTTTAGTAAGGAATTAGCAAGCTTTCACAAAAATGCTTTTCAAATAGGTTTGTATCAAAGCAAAAACCAAAGAATATCAAATAAACACACAAACCGAGCTTCTTCCAAAGCAACTCAAGCCAAAGCACGAGCCAAAGCTTATCAAACAAGAATCGAACTCAATCAAAGAACAAGATCTAAACTCATCCAAGCAATACGACCGAACTTCAAGCAACAACAAGTCAATCAACTTCAGTCAAGGACTCGTCACACACTCGGAATAGTGTAACACAAGTCCTACCCAAATATTAGTAAGTTCTACTTACCACACTTCAAGGAACGACCTAGGTGACCGAGCAATGTGCAAGCAAGCAAACGGGCAAGAAGGGCTCCGGCCATGAGAAAGAGGGACGGAGCAGTAGTGAAGGTAAGGTTGAGAGAGTAAAGAGGAAGTGGTGTGTTGTGTGAATGAGGGAGGAATGCCTCTCCCCTATTTATAAGCAATCCTAATTTTTTCTCCAAGCCTTAAAAGTCAAGACTTCCTCTCTAAGTCAATAAGCATTAAATGCAAGGTAACTTGGTCACCAAGTCTCAAGGTAGGATAGGACTTTAGCTTGGTAGCTTGGGACACCTCAACACGGCATTTAAGGACTTGAGTCCAAGTTTGGGCGTGACTCACACCTCCTGAGTGAGAAAAATAGTTTTGAACAATTTCCGAAATTAGTGTCTTTACCTTATCAAACGAAATCAAAAAATTATGACATTTTAATATGTTGTAGAGAGGACCTTAAATATCATTTTTCATGTGGGAAGTCAATTCAAATTCGTGTTGTGCAAATAACAGAAAATCATTGAACACAACCCAAATATTAGATACGTCGAGTGGATTAA
Source organism: Eucalyptus decipiens (assembly GCA_014182575.1). Lineage (NCBI taxonomy): Eukaryota > Viridiplantae > Streptophyta > Magnoliopsida > Myrtales > Myrtaceae > Eucalyptus > Eucalyptus decipiens. Next base: position 1,530,018 of record JABKBM010000012.1, on the reverse strand, counting down.
ATAGTCGAGAGAGAAACTTATTTTAAAATCCAAATCTTCACAAAACACTTTGAAAAGTTTCTATGTTGTGGAAATGGATGTCCTTTAAAACTTTCATGAAGGAATAATGGTGAACTTTAAAAGGGAAAATTTTATAAAAATTTGAGAAGGCAACCTAATCACAATTTTCACTACACGGGACATGTTCCAGACGGTGAATGATTGGGCCTTCGTCCCTACCAATTCATCTTAGAAAAATATGAAATTTAAGTATATTTTAGATCAAGATGTTTAGAAAAAAAATTTAAAGGAAGTTTTTTTAAATTCGCACCACAAAAATCTGTGTAAAATTGGAAAATAGCAGAGGTCCAATAATTTCAAAAATCAAAGGTGGTAATATTAGTTGAAAAAAGGAGTCGTCCCACTTGGTCAAGTAGCATTAATTGTCGGGCATCCTTATCTCCCAAGTTTCCAACTAGGTCCTAGGTTAGCTTGGACACTTCATCTCAGCATTTAATAACTAGAAGCCAAATGTATTTAATTCACGCTTATCTTGTCCAAGGTTTGACTTGCTTTCTCCTTATTCCTATGGTTGTGTAGTCCCTTTCTTGGCCTCCAAGATCTCCAATTAGGCTTAGGTGTCCTCCTTCTTAATGAAACAAAGTCCAAGTTTCAAACTTATCTTCTAAGGCTAAAGCCTTTCATGCCAAGTGTCCACCCTTAGTCAATGTGCACTAATTAACTATAAGCCAAATGCATTGAATGCACCTTAGGAAAATATCTAAGTTTTGAAGGCTTTGTCATTGGGTAGGGATTAATCGAGTTTGATCGCGATCGATAACCTTATTTGGCCCGAGATTCATGCCTAAGCCATGCCCAAATAAAGCCGAGATGCAACACTTGATTGGCCAAACCGAGTTTGAAACCCCTTTATCAAGAAAAAGGGGTCGCAGCTGGGTTTCTTTGGCTAGGTCCTAGCTCGGTCGGTTGGTCCTCGATTGGTTCGTGGGCTGCACACGTGGGTCGGTTCTACTTGGCTAGTCCTATGGTCAATCCTTGGGCCAATCGACTAGTCCTGTAGCCGGTCTTATGACTAGTCCAAGGTTCTACACCACAAGTCTTGGTCAGTCTGAAATTGAACCACGTTGAGTTTATTCAATCTATGGTCGATTACCGGTTGTCATGTAATTTGTATGGAATCGATTGATTCTTATCAACTCACGGTTGCATGGGATCGGTTCATGGTCGTTTATGATCAACATAATGACCGAGCAGAATCACCTGCGATTGGTGCGATGACCAAATGGAATAGAGCCATGACCATCTGTTGATCTGTGATGGTATGTGATCATCCCACGACCATCTTTATGGTGTCAAATAACTTTTCCATGGTCAAACACTCTAGGACCAATCCCTTGGTTGCCAATTCCCAAATGGGCTAATCGGCTCATGATCGACCCTTGGGTCGGCTCATGGCCTAGTCTCGCCCTTGATGTACCGGGCTTTGGTCTACTAGTCGGGGCCCAAATAAGGGTCAAAATTGAGGATGTTACGATAAAGTTGGTCATGCGGGTGTCTCCACTTTGTTGTTTATGTAATCTTCTTGACAAAGACAAGAACCACTTTTTTTTTTTTTTTTTTTTTTTTTGGATGTTCTCACTCTGCAAGTTTGGATAGCCATTTTGCAGCTTCAACTTGTTAATAGAGTTCCTGGAGATTGGGAGACAAAAGTTACTTAGGCTTGGTCTATCTTTAGAGTAAAGGTGTTTTCCCATTTGTTGTTTAAGTTCTCTTAGTGTGCTTTTATTTTCAATATTTGGAGTGCAAGGAATAGTTGTTAACTCCCATTTTCTTGTCAGCTCTTGATCAATTCTCGCTCAAACAAAGAGATTGATTAGAGACAAGATTCACACTTTTTGAATGTTTTAAAGAAAGGTATCTATAGAAAGGCATAAAACTATGTGTTGCAACGGGAATTGATGAATTGGGTCTCTTAGAGAATGCATGACAAAATTTCTAAAATAGAAATCAATATCTATTTCATGGACAAGTTTATGAGTAAAAAAATGCGTTTGATAATGATTTGGAATTTCCATTTCTAAAATAAAAATTCGTTTGATAATAGAATAAAACTTTTATTTCTAGGAGTGTCAAGGACCGGCGTTCAGTGTTCGGCATCCGATGTCTGACGATTAACGTTTGGTGTCCGGCGTTTAGTGACTGGCGGCAAGCAGCCAAAGTTTGGAGTTCAGTGTTCAGCGCTAGAGTTTGGTGAACGGCAGCGAGCGGCCGAAGTGAATAGTATGATGCCGGAGTCCGACAATCAGCAACTAGTGTCCAACGTCCAGAGCTCGACGTCCGACGTCCAACATTCGGAGTTCAGTGATTGGAGGCCGACGGTGGGTGGCAGGTGGCTCACATCTAGCGGCCTACGGTGGACATCCGGTGGTTGGTGGTTTGCCTTCGACATCCAACGATTGGCGATGAGTGGCCAACGACCGGTGGACGTTTAGCATCCAACGACAGGCGGCCGGAGTTCGGTGGCTAGCAGCCAACATTCGGTGGCCGGCAGTTGATGGCTTGTGGTCGAGGCCGGTGGTGGGCGGTCGATAATTAGCGGCGAGCATCCGGCATCCCTCGGGTGGCAAGTGGGTGGCGGGGCGGTGACGAGTGAACGATGAAGAAAATTTAATTTCTCATTTTTGTTCAAAAAATAGAAAAGCTAAAAATTTTAACATTTTGATTTTTGCTCCAAATCTATTTATGGAACAGAAATCTGTTCCAAAAATAGAAAAATGAAATTGCGTTACCAAATGGATTTCTGTTCCAAATCTGTTCTAGGGACCAGAAAAACAGAGAAATAAAGAAACAATAATGTTGTCATGCGCGCCCTTAGTTTGATGATTGTATTAAGCTTTTAGCACGTTTGCTTGATCTTTTTTGTGATTTTATGTGAATAAAACCAGAATTACCGAAAAGAAAACTCACCGACACTGTTATGAAATTATCTTTTAAATTACCAACTTTTTGAAAGAGGTGCAGAGACAAGACTTGACATTTTAGCTGTTGATTGATTGAGGAGTTAAGGTTATATCTGGGGCAACTAAGAATTCTAGGTTTTAAAAAAGCCTCGACCAAGTATCAAGCTCACCCTTGGTGGAATTTAAGAATTGGAAATGGCACATGGTAAATGACCAAATATTTCACTTGGGAGTCACATTGGATTTCCTATGCATGGATTCTAGTCGTTGCGAGCTTGAGATTTGATTGGGACTTCTTAAAAAATGGTCTTCGTTTGACCAAAATAAACCTTCTAAGTCTAAAATTGACTAACAACCGAAACTTTAAAGCTTGTTTCGGCACTTAATAAATAAGTTCTCGGGGAACGGCGTGAAGTTAATGTTTTTTACTAACGATTTTTATCAACTCTTTAAGCAATTTATCAGTATCGAAAGAAAAAAAAATATTCTTTGTTCAATTGAACGATAGAACCATCTAACGTAGAATCATCAAAAGAGAAGATGCTAAACAATTGTTTAAATTCGATATCATTTATTGGCTGATGCTTAAAAAAGGGAATGAATTTATGATCTAAATCGCAAAATTCTTTAAGTCCAGTTACAGATTTAATTTGGATTATTTCGAAGTTGAACTTAATTTGAAGCTATGTACTTGTATGTATTATTAACATCGCTCCTAATTGGTGTGTTATCTCTCTCTAAAATATGATGCTTCACCGAAAAGTGAAAGTCTAATGACATGGATGACATTAATGGATTTTAAGGTAACAAAAAAGATCTTTTTGAATTTTGAACGGAAAAATAAATAGCTAAAAAAGTAAAGGAATTGAAAATGCAGGCACATGAATTAAAGATCGCATGAAAGGCAATGGCATTAGAAATTTAAAGTACTGGAAAGGTAAATTTGCAAAACCTAAACATGAGAATAAATTGCAATAACAGGTATTATTGATTGAGTAAACATTTATAAAGATTACCCCATAGGTACTTATATCCTACCGGCAGTAGTTATTTACAACCAGTTATGAATTTTGAATCTACAAACGACTCCTGGTACTATTTACGGTCATTGATAAGCAATCACGATCCTAGGCACAATCCATTATAATCTAATCATGGCTATCCTAAACGAGTAACATTTTCCAAGACCACTGGGGTAACCAACGAGCAATCATGTGCTTGCATCGATCCAACATCTTCTTTTTTTCCCCTGACCTCCAACACTTTGCGAAAACTACAATAGTTGGCTGTTGACAACACTCGTTGACTGGTAAAGGACCTAGGTCTATAACTTTTGTGATGTCCATCGTCATGACTTCATAAGCGAAGCATCGATTTCCTCCAGGTTATTGGCTGCTTTGTTCATTAATGACCTTCATTTTCACCAAACTTTGCTCTCATCGACTAAACTTATCAGTTGTCAATAATTGAATAGTCAATACTTTTTTAGGGTCAACACATGCTCTAAAAGCGAATTTAGCATCTAAACCACGCATAAACGGGATGACATTGGCGTTACCCAATTTTTTTACTTCTAAAGTTCCAACTTCACTATTAATGTGTTTCCATGAAAGTTATTGACCAATGTCTAATGGAAAATCCTATTGATGTGGATCTGACCAATCACATATTAGATCAATTGGGCATGAATCACCCAAATGATCCGGTGAACTATGACAATGAATGGCGGATTCTAGTGTGGTTCAATTGAGAGAATAGATGGATAAGATTAGGATCAATGAAAATACATATTCTTGAGCACACACATGTGGGCACCCGCACTTTGCCACTTTTTCCTTTCTTCAAATTTTTTAGGGAAAATATCGAAAGCATACCTCACAGTTGACGTAATGATCACTTATATTCCATATACATGCATAAGTTTTGCCTTTTGTGGAGATCATTTTACACTTTTACATCAATTATCATGGTGTCCCTATTTACAAAAATGTCATTTTATCTTCAAAATGTTAATTTCCAAATCCTAACTTTTGGCACTAGCGCATAGCACTTAAAATGTTTTCTTTTCAAAAATGCCCATTTACGAATCTTAAATTTTCACGCCACTGCATAGCAATTACAATGTTCGATTCAAGTGTGTGCTGGCAAAATCCAAAATGGGAGAGTAGACGGCACCCGGAAGGTAATCGGATCCCGAACTTGTCGGTGAAAAACTGTTGATTTGCATGTACCATCGACAGTGCATATAGCCACACATTCTCGACGCATACATCATCTGCACATAGCCATGCGTTGAAGTGTTCTCTCGATAATCAAAGCTGCACAATTGGCGTATCCCATATCCATAGCAAAACCGCAAAAATCAATTTTCATTTTTCCTTTCCTTTTTGGGTTTTTATATTAATGCCATTCGCAACTTTTGTAGAATTTCCTGTGCTGACTCCCGATGCACCTGTGGCCCAAGGAAGGTAGACGCTTTCAAAGAAGAAGAAGACCTAACATGAACATGAAGAGCACGTTAGATAAGCCAGGATGACTTGCTTGGTGATCATGCAATCGTGTGCATAAATGGACAAGAGTGGCGTTCATAATCGAAGCCTCTTGCACAAAGCAGGCAAGTCATCCTTGGCTAACAAACCAGACTCGTCATCTCATGTAAGGCCTCTCTTCCTCACAAAAACATTCCAATGCCTCTAGGTGTGTGATGTGAATAAAAAAAAAAAAAAGAACAGACAAATTTGTATCTTCAAGGAGTAGTTGCTTTTACAAGGAAGAAGAAGCCTGACATGAAAGATTAGAGACTTTCTGACTAGCCAAGGAGACTGCCTGATACCGGGACGAACTACTCGAACACTTAGTTCAGCTCGAATAGAGCAAGTTCGGAGCAGGCAAGTCATCCTTGGCTACCAAATGAGACTCTTATCTTCATGTTAGCCTTTCTTCTTCTTCTCCTACTCAATTCCAGTGCTTCAATTTTTTGTTTGCATTTGTATATCTATTTATAGGGAATGGAAGAGAATATGAAAGAGAATATGACATCGAATCAAAGCCAATTCGGACTTTTATTAGTGGGGTATTTCGAATGTCAATATTTGCAGGACCTCCTTTAGTCAATTTGCCTCATACAAATCTTTTCTTTTAAATTTGTCTCTGTTTTTTTTTTTTTTTGGTTAAAAGCATGTAAAAATAGTTATCACTCTTGTAGGTATAATCAAGCTCTCCATATTAGAATATGGTCGTTTTATATGCAGAGGTCTTACAGGTGTGCAACTGCGCAAGAGAGAGTCAAAAATTTATGAGAAGATATCGATGGATGGCTCTTAATCACTCATTTATTAGCTTCACCCTGTTACATATTCCTTGCTGTAAACTTGGGTTGAAGTCAATATTCCAGGGCTTTAATTGAATTTCGGCGATAAGTTTGATCCGTACAATTCTTTATCTCATTGCATTTCTTGGACCAGCTTGGCAATGAAAGATACCAGATGATTTTTTGCCTTATTATCCTGAATAAGATGATTAAATGAGGTCCTTTATGATGCAGAGTTTGAACTAAGTATTTATTTCTTTGCGAGAACCGTTTGCCAACGCTAGATATGAGCGGCTGAAAAATAAAATTGACATTTTCCAAAATAAGGGTACTACTTTGGTCCAAAAAGCAGAGCTAGCCATGCAGCTTTTAGCTTGAATTCAAAGATAATTTGATTCTCTATACCCACAACTCTTATCCTCAACACTGCATAGGTGTCTCTGATCCCGACCTTCATAATACCTCCACATGGAATGTATCTGACCTTTCTCCATCGAAAGCAGCAAAATAGGATTCTTGACTAGAGTTGAATTCTATTTTAAGCTATCTTCTTTTAGCGAGAGCATTTTTGGCAAAGAGAACGATAAACCTCTTATCCTTCGATTCTTTCTTTTCTTCTTTTGTGTACATTGGGGATCCAAATGGCATGGAGACATCAACTTGTAAAAGATGCCCTCCAGGGCAAAAGTCTATGACTCTGCCACTAAACAGAGGGTTCTTTTTTCTGTGTTCTGATTGACTTTTCTCACTTGGCTTTCGTCTTGCACTTTTCCTTGGAATTGATATTCCATTTGTTGCAGTCTCTCCAAAAAAACCCTTCGATGGGGACCAGTTGACTTACATGTCGTGGACCGATAATATGATCATCAATCAACTGGGAATATCATCCAAAAATAAAATAAAATAAGAATGCAATGCTTTCTATAGTAGTACGCCTCATTCCCTTCTGAAATTTTCATATCTGGAATGCGCATAGACATTTCCATGCATATCTCCACAAATGTAGCTGAAGTAAAGTTTTTTGAATTAAAGGTTGACAGAGATATGTAGAGCTTCCAAACTGAGAGAGAAATAGAAATTGTAACCCGAACCTCGAGCGCGCACACATCCCTTTGCGGCCGATACAAATGCGACGTTCCCAGGACACGTCGTCGACCCATTCAATTTTAATGCACATGCGAAAGCAAAACAAATACCCCTAACAACAAATAGCATGGGATAGGAAAGCATGGCACATATCACAAAAGCCACATTTACAAACAATGGGGTTATATACAAACCAAGTCTAGTCAAAAGTCTACAAAAAGGTCGGCTCTAAAAAAGGAGTTGCACTATGACATACTAGCCAGACACATACGCCGATCCTTCAGACTCCACCTCCACAGACTCCGAGGCTTCGGGTCCTCCACAACCACTAGCTAAGGACCTGAAAATTTAAGCCCACGACGGGGTGAAACAATGTCTTAGCAAGTTCACCACCTAAACCCCTATTAGGAAAAAAATACACCTCAGGGCGCTCTAGCCACATAGCCACACAATTAGACTAGAGGACTTACCATGCCTCAATTCCTTCCTGCACATCAGCACAGTTCATAACACAATGCATATAATTAATGCATATAACAATTGAAACGTCTCAACTACTCAATCAATCACAAGGGTCCCGATTATAAGGCCAAACAGTTATGACACGTCCCATACCGTGCCACACAGTTTTGTCTAATAATCAGGTGTATCAAACTCAGACAATCATGCGTTCAAAATGTTAATTAAACCCCTCTAGGGTACTGCCAACTCCCATGTTTGGCGGTCTACTGGCATAGTTAGGCATCGTCTCTTCCCTATTAAGCACGGCTACATCTCTCATAGACGGCTTTCTCGAAGGAGCGTAGGTCCAAAATCTACTGCGACCCGATACCCAAATGCATGGGTAACCTGGAAAGGGATTTAGTAATGTCCGGCGTAAACGCTCGAAACGGGTTCTCTTAACCAACGCACGACCAGTCAATCTCAGCCCAAGACACTGTGCGTTGCACTTAAATGTCTCAATTAAAATAGTGATCCTGACTGACCAAAAAAAAAAAAAATTGATCCTGGACTATTCTCTTCATATTAAAAATAGTTGTATGTGGGAACACAGTCAGATCAAACCCAAAAAATTCATAACCTCCACTTTAAAATCCCATTGTTTTATATAATACATAAAACCATTTTCGGTGTTAAAATCCAACACCCGGAATTTTCTGAATAAATAATGAAATTTCCCAAAATTTTGAAATAAATGACCCAAAAATCCAATCAGCACTCAATTTGTACAATCCAACAATCAAATGCAAAATATAATCACACCACAGTAGTCAGCACGAAATTCGAATCACTGGCTATCTCGGTCTAATTTCTGAAAAATAACAAACAATTAAATAATTACCAAAATTAATGAAAGAACTCAATTTAAATACCAAAAATGCTAAATTAGGTTGGAAATGCCGAATTAAAAACCGAAACGGGCTTGGAAAATTTCCGAACTTATCTAGATAAATACTACGACTTATCCAGTCTCTAATTACACTACTCTAACCACCTAACATGCAATATTGGCTAATTAAATCACTAATATAATCTAACTAACCACCTAATCATTAATGAACTGAAACTAATTACCTCATAAGCATAATTAACCTCCTAAGCGAAGTTTAGCGAGTAAACTCACTAGATTTGCGAGCCGGGGAGTCCACGGCGACCGCGACGTAAAGACGGGTGGTAAACTCCGAAGCAGCAACACCAAGCAAGGTCCATAAGGGCTTGAAAACAGGTTGTGAAGTTCCAAATCTTGCTAGAACTTAACATATGCTTGCTGGTCGAGGGGGCTGCTTGGGTGGCTCAGCTGGTTGGAAAAGACTAGGTGAAGCCAGGCGGGAGGCTACGAGTGACGGCAAAGGCTAACGACGGCTGAACGGTGACTAAGGAGCTTCAGCTGACTTTGACGGGGACGTACAAAGGCAGCTTGGACATGTGGACGAGCGAGACAGGTGCGGATGCAAGCAGGGGAGGTCGATGTTGCTTCGGGCACGCGATGGCGAGCGATGGCTTGGACAGACACCGGCGGGCATCGACAATAGAAGGGGGCTGCTTCTCGGTTTTCTCTGGTTTTTAGGAGCTCCAAAATGTCCAACAATGGAGAAAGCGTATTGAGTTGGAGAAGAAAGGGGACGGCAACCCTTGGAGAGTCCCTCTAAGCCTTCATCCTATCTCTTTGTCCCCAAGACAAGGTCCCACATGTTCAGCTCTATCCTTAGCCAATTTTATGCACTAAAATCCACCTAGAACAAGTCCCAAATGGTCCAAAAGGTTAAGGGGCATGGGGGCCACAATTTTGTGCATCATTTCCCTAAATTGGATTTAATTCCCCTCCAATTAACCTTCAATTGGACCTAAATTGGAGTCCATAAATCCCATCAATGTGTCTACACTCCAATTCACATTTTTCCTTGTCAATCCGTCCAACTCAAATTCCAAAAACGAAATCAAAAGCGGCCCTCTAATTTTCCCGATCAAAAATAACCTTACTTGGATTTTTTGCCGAAAATCTTGGTTTGCAGAAAAATCTTTGGAGGATGTGTTGACGCTCCTAAGATGATTTGTGATATGACAGAACTTCCAATTTCTGAAGTCGGGTTCAATTTCACGATTAATTTCAATATGGCGCGATTTTAGCGCGTCCTTATCTACAGGGTAGCTTTTATGAATTTTTAGCGCATTTGATTTGTGGTTGATTATCTTCAAGCCACAATGTACATCTTTAACTCATAAGCGACTCTTAGTTATCGTATAAATCTTGAGGTTTCAAATACGGACATAGGATACAGAAATATTAGAAAAATCGGTCTAATGCCGTTCGACGAGAATTTTGTAATTACGTGGAATCAGCCACATTTAATCACATACCTTCGTTGAATCGGCCTATCTCCGGTCTCTAATTGATTTTAACAGTATCGTAATGACTTTTGCAGATTAGCGCGGCCGAGCAGTCGTTTTCTGGTCGAATTCTCAAGTCTATTGCATTAAAATTCTTTAATTGCTTCGCCTGATAGATTAGTTAACTCGTGAGTGGCCAACTCAGAGAAAAAGGCTATAGGCTCGTCAATGAAAAGCCCGACTCATTCAATTGATAACAAAATTGAAAAATCAGGATGTCACAAAAATGCTTGAAGTACACCTAAGATACTACTTGCCAATGCAGAAGGATGATCACATAGGAACGTTACAGTTAATGATTCCTCCATTTCAAAGTGAGAAAATATATGTACATCTCTAAAGAAGGCATACTAAACTGTGATCCCTAGTGGAAGACGAAAAAGATCTGCATAGAAGAAACCAAGTGTCAATATTTCTCTTCCCTACATACGACAGACAACCTGCTACTGCGTCAAAACTCTTTCAAGTCACTCAAGTGGAGAAGATGATAGCTTGTCGGCATAAGTGATGGCAAGAGCCAAGTAGCAAGAGAAGGCCAAGTAAGAGAAAACAACGAAAAATTGGTTGCAAAAGTTGCTCATTTTGTTGCAAGGCCAACCCAACCTATCCTCCTCTCCCTGTATTGACCTGCATACCCGATAGCCATCCCCACTACACATCCAGATATCATCAGCACCATCGTTGCATGCATCATTAAAATAAATTCACCAATTGTAGCTCGAAGTTCAGTCAAAGAAGCCATATACGAGTGACACTCCATTTATTTCTTCCCTCAAGTCCTCTTAAGTTAAGAATGAGCTTTCCAATATCGATATGACCAAGTTAATACCATAGAGCAAGTTCGTTAATAATTGGTTCACCAAGACTCTTGCACAAGTGCAGGGTAGGGCTTCAAATAATTTCATTTGAGAGTTCATATGTCACGCCCCAAACCTCGAGCGTGAGCACATCCCTCAGTGGTCGACTAAATTGCAACATTCTCAGGACGCGTCGCCGACCCAATCGATTCATGCACAAACAGAAGCGAAATAAACAATCCCCATACAACAATCAACATGGGATAGATAAGCAGGACAATCAATTTAAACAAACCACGCTTTTAGAAACCAATTAAGTCAGCCTACAATTATGTACAAAAGTTAAGGCCCCAAAAAGTACTACCTAGTTAACCCTACCTCGGACCCTATCTACTTAGGATTCAGGTCTATCATGACACCGTCAAGGATGTCAATGTCTAATGGGTTAACTACCTCCTCAACTTCGGGCTCTTACTCATCCTTAGACAACTGGTTCGCCTCAATATTTGCAATAATATCGGCATCCACAATAGGGTCGAGTACCACCTCACCCTCACTTTTGATGGCGGGTCCGTCGAAACCATCCACGAGACCTTCCCGTTCTCCGTTAGGCCTGTGACAAAACCATGCCTTGAATTAATGAGGTACCAACTGAGGTAGGCCTTCATCGACCAAGATCGTGGTCATGACGAGCTCACGGGTCTAGGGATTCCCGGGGACAGGGAAGATGGTACTATGCTCGCTATGCCCTCGCGGCTGCCCAAAACGAACCGGATGGACTTCCATCTAGGCACCTGTGAAAAAGAAACCCATGATGGGGTGAGACAATGTCTTGGCAAGTTCACGCCCCAAACCTCGATTAAGAAGGTAATACACCTAGAGGCAGTCTAATCACACATCATAGAAGACTTACATCGCCTTAGCACCTCCCTACACATCAGTACAACTCATATCACATTTATAAATGCAGTAAATGTAATCAATAACTTAAATGCCTCACTTTCAAATCAATCAATCACAGTACTCCTGATTATAAGGCCAAATCGTTATGACACGTCACATTCCGTGCCACACAATTTTGTCCCATAATCAAGCGCAGTTATATTTCACTTAGACAGGCATTCCAATTAATTACGGCCCTACGGGCATGGACTACTCGATGTTCAGCGGTCTTCCAGTGTAACCAAGCATTATCTCGCCCCATCGAGCACAGCAACGTTAACCTTTAGATGGCATTCCCGAAGTAGCATTGGCCCAGCCTCTACTGCGACCGACATCCATTGACAAGGGCATTCTATATAGGAGCATCGCCACCCGACTCTCATCAGGTGATGGGTTCTCATAACCATCACACGCACACCAATCCCGGCCAAGGACATTGTGCTTTGCACTCAAATGCCTCAATTTAAATAATGTGCTTGGCTTATTTTCTTCAAATTAAAAACATCCAGTAAAATAATCGTGTGTGGGTACATGGTCAAAGTGAGCCATAAAAAGTTTTATGCTTCCTTTTAAAAATCCCACTATTTGATATAGTACTTAAAAACATTTTTGATGTCAAAACCCGACACACGGTATTTTCTAATTAAATACCAAAAATCTAAAAATTTGAAATAATAAATAAAAAATTATCAATTATTCAATTGCACAATTTAACACTCAACTGCACCAACTAACCACACCACGACAATCAGCATGAAATTCTGACAACCAACTATCTTGGTATAATTTCCGGAAAAAATTGAATAATTAAATAAATTAAGAAGTAATTAAATAAATGTAAAATAATTAAATAAATGAGTAATTAAGCTATATACACTAATCTAACCACCTAATTAACTTAATTAACCAATCTAACCTACCAAACTAATTACCTAAAGTCACTAACCACATAATTAATGTAACTAATTAACTAAGTAACTAATTATACTAACTATTTTATCCCTTAACCATTCGTAAGCCTAAGCTGATCCACTACTGAATCACTAATCCACCTATAAGTGTCATTAGCATCCTAAGTAGGGATTAGGAGGTAAACTCATCAATTTAACGAGCCGATGAGTTCCCAGCGACGGCAACGAGGAGGCGAGCGAGACTCGAGCCTAGGGCGACGCCAAGGGAGTCCAGGAAAGGGCCAAAAGAAGCCCTCGAAATCTCAACACCAAGCTGGAACTTTGGTTCTGTCCAAGGGGCTTGGTCGCGGCTTGGCTCAACCTAATGGCTAGAACGGTAGGCTGAGGCGGTAAGGTGGCTGGACAAGCGACGACGGGTCGGTGGGTGGATGGTGGACAGCTGCGAGGACGACCCAGGCTTGACGAATGTTGGTTGCGGGCGCAGGGGACGGCGTGCGAGCGGGATAGGCGCGCGAGCTCGGGTGCGACAGTGAGAGGGACTGGTGGGCGGTTCAGCGGCAGATCGAATGAGCGTGAGGCAGTCTGGCGGTGGCTGGCTTGGCTGCTGCTACTCTTGGCTGGTCCTCTACCTTTGTTTCATGAACGATGGAGGAGAAGGGAGCAAGAAGGAAGAAGTAGAGACTGCTGTTGGTTTGAGGGGGGATAAAGGCCACAAAAGTCTTCAACAAATATCTAAAACACTCAAGTAATAAGCCCCAAAAGTCTTCAGCTTCATCCACAGCCATTTTCCCCTCACAACCTTCCGCAACAAGCCACTCTTGAAGCTGAAATGTTGCACCCCCCCTTGGCATACGAATTTCAAGCAATTCCCCTTCAAATTCAACTCAATTTCACTTCAATTGGCCTCAAATTAATGGCCAAATTTCCAAGGAGGAAGCCCACACTCAATTCCACAATTTTCCTCACCAATTGGTTCAACTTGAAGGCCAAAAGTGCACCCAATTTGGCCAATGTGAATTTCCCTGTGGCACCCCTCGACGGCCACCGAACCATTAGGGTCACCACAGTTCGATTACCATTCTCTTGCTTAACTTGAAGGTCTGTCAATCCTGGGGGTTTACATCTTTTAGATCGGTCCCTGCGCAATTTATATGGCGGAAGCGTATCCATTAACTCCCTTCCTTATATTCAGGAAACGATGCACACAACCTAAACATTTATAGGTAAAAGCCGAACACTTTTATTTACTTAAACCCGATGGACATCATTCATCAGTACATCAAAATGCCATAGTCTTCTATACTCGGCTATACTTCAAAAGATGACCGACATCTCCACCAACAGTCGTCTACTTAAAGTGCATCGATTAGTGTCGGTGTCCAAAAGTTCCTTCCTTTGCTATCCTCCTCCTCTTGGTCATATCCAACCACTTGATCCATCTATCGGTGGCAGTGGCAGCAGAGTTATTTTATCTAGTCTAAAATGTTAATCCCCAAAAGGGGTGAGTACAACCACTTAGCAGTAAAGATCCACCAAACTACACAATGCGTCAAGCAGAACAATCAAGAATAAAATATATATCTTTCATGCATTCAAGCACACCTCACCTTATAGCAATGCATATATCACCATACAACATGCATAACTCATCATGCACTTGTACTTATATCATCGAGCAGCCATGCAAGTCATCATGCAATGTGCATATACCACCATGCACTTATACATGTATCATCAAGCAGCCATGCATATATTACCATGCAACGGGCAAACCACCATGCACTTCATGCTTGCATTCCGATGAGGTTCATCCCATGCCATATGTACACATCCATGCGCATGATACAGTATCAATTTTTTATCTTTCTAGGGACCAATGTTTGCATCCCACAATTTTTTGCTCGAATCCAACCTGGCATCGCGAGGAACCTCCGGCACACACCTCCAGGCATTCGGCACACACACTCTGGGCATCTCGTACCCTAACTAGCATCACGAGGTATCCCCCCGGCACACACCTCCAAGGCTTCCGGCACACACCTTCGGGCATCTCGAAACTCCTGCATCTAGCACACACACTCTGAGCATCCGGCACACACACTCCAGGCATCTCGAAACTCCCGAGGCATCGTCGGCTCACACCTCCGACGGTCTTGTTATTATTTCAATTTATATTCACACATGTATCTCAATTTCAACATGACATTTGATGCATCAATATCAAGAGTCTCAACCAGCTTTTGATGTCATATAACATGTCGTATGTCACCACATATGCAGCATAATCAACCACTCAAGACATCATATCACATGGGACAATTTCATTCATTTTTGAAAATACAACAATTTCGGATAAAAACAGATTGCGCTCCTTTAGTCATAATTCTTGAAAAATTTGTAAACAGCCTTATTAAATTCTAAAAATTTGACATGTTATATACAAGATCTAGAGGAAAGTATTCCATGAAGGACACCATATCAAAATAACATCACACAAATCAGTACAACCCGCACATCAAAGTCCTTAAAATTTCGGAATATTGCCATACACAGTTTCATTCACAAATTTGGTAAAAATCTTAAATCAGATCCAAAAATTCTAAAATTTTGATATGTTATAGAAAATTCCTAAGGGTAAATATCTCATGAAGAAATAGAAACCCAAATCATTCTATATTAACAGATATAGACGATTTATTCCCCCTGTCCTTGGTGTCGTTTTTTCCAGATTATCTTCTTTAAAAGGAAACTCGTTTCACCAATCTACATATGTCCGTTTCTTCTAAATTTTCAGTATATTATACCTCAGAATATAACCTACAACTTTCATTAAGGACACATGATCAAATTTTAACTGTATGATTTTATAAAAATCACAGAATCATACTAGGTCAAGGTAGCATTTTCCCAGATCCAGCTTCTTCAAAGGACAACAATTTCACCGACCTATTTTTGTTCATTTCCCCTAATTTTTTTATATGTTTTACCTCAAGAAGTACACTACAACTTTCATTAAGAACTCAACGTGAGATTTTGCAAAAAAACTACTTTACAGTCCACGAAATCACTAAAGGTCAGCAGAACAAATTCCAGATCTAATCTCTCAAAAGGAAAATCGTTTCACCAGGCAATCGTTGTCGGTTTTGTCTCATATTTTAGTATGTTATCCCTCAAGATGTTCTCTACAACTTTCATGAAGAGATCGAAGCGAGATTTCAACTAAAAAGTTGCATACAGCTCACAAACTCGTGAAGGGTCGGACTGATTTTTCCAGAAAACAGCATGCTAGGCCAACGAATTTCTCCCCAAAGCTTCGACCTTTCATCACATCCACCACAACCGAAATTCACCATTTTATACACACACATCACAGCAAGAAAAGGGTAGGTTTTAGGACTCTACTTGCCTCTAATCCAAAGAAAACACAGCAAGACAACGGCGGGGTGAAGCGGGCTCGACGGCGGCGGCTAGGTGGACACACGGTGTGGCAAGCCTTCTTCTTCCTCTCTCGGCGTCAACCTCTCTTTCTCTCACTCTCTCTCGGCACCTAGCTCCGACTACCCCCTTCCCTTTTTCCTTGTGGTTGAATAAAATCCTTGCATGCTTCCACTTTTGCATGGAGGGTCACTTGTCTCCAAATTTTTGCATGGAGGGACACTTGTCCCTTAGAAGGAGACAAGTGTCTTCTTGTTGAAGACACATGGAGGAGGCCATCCGGCTCATCTCCCCTTTCCATGCGGTCGACAGCTCAATGGGCTTCATGGGCCGGGCCTTTTGGCCCACTTTAGGCCCAACACGCTTGGGCCTAATGTCCAAACTTAAATGACCCATGTTTACTTTTAATAATCCATCTTAATCCCCACCTAAATAAATACATAATTGCAAAATAAAATTGTCAAAAGACTTTGTGACATTAATCCATAAAAATCAAATCTATAAAGTGCATAGTCAAGAACAAAATCTTCCTTATAAAAATTGTCCTGTAGCACCAACCTTGATCATCCATTAACATAAGATATATTTCTATCCAAACAATTCTCCATTAAAATACTCAGCATTAATCTATTATAATTCTTCGGTCTAAAGGCCATAACATAAATCAATAACACTTTCATCACCTATTCATGGTTCATGGTATGTCTAGGGGTTGTCATGAAATTTTGGGATGCCACATTCACTATTCCAAATTGTCCAATTTTGATTTTCACCGAAAATCCGAGCTAGCCAAAAATTCTTCGAAGGATGAGTTTACGTTCCCAAACTAAATCATTACATGCTGGAACTTTCAACTTCTGAAACCTGGTTCAATTTCGTGGTTAATTTCAACCGAACCCGATTTTAGCGTGACCTAACCTACCAGGTAGCTTTTATGAATTTTTAGCGCATTTGACTCATGGTCGATTATTTTTTATCCACATTGTGCATCTTCGACTCATAGGCGACTCTCAGTTGTCGTAAAAATCTCAAGGTTTCAAATACGGGCACAGGGTACAGAATCGACAGAAAAATCGGTTTAGTGTCGTTCGACGCGAATTTTGCAATTAGGTGGAATCACCCACACTTTAATCACATGCCTCTGTCGAACTGACCTATCTCCGGTCTCTAGTCGATTTTTACAATGCCGTATTGACCTTTGTAGATTAACAAGGTCGAGCAATTGATTTTTGATCGAATTCTCAAGTTGGTCATGTTTAAATTCCTTAACAGCTTCACCTGATAGATTAGTTCTCTCGTGAGTGATTTGCTCAGAGAAAAAGACTATAAGCGCATCGGTGAAATGCCAATTTCATATAATCAGTACAAGGTCGAAAATCAGGATGTCACAACTCTTCACCTCTTATAAAAATTCCGTCCTCGAAATTAAACCATTACAAATCTTAATAAAAAATGTGGGGGTATTGTCATCTCATCGAGTCTTCACTTTCCCATGTCGCTCCTTCTATCCCGTGGTGTTGCTAGACCACTTTGACTAACGAGATCGTCTTAGTTCACAACACTTGTTCCTTGCAATCTACAATCTAAATTGGTCTTTCCATGTACGACACTTTCTTGTCCATGTCTAACTCTTCAAAATCCAGCACGTGGGTCGGGTTAGGCTCATACTTTTTCAATATCGACACATGGAAAACGTCATGCACTCGCGCCAGTCTTGGCGGCAACGCAAGATGATACGCTAGAGTCCCTATTCTCTTCAGAAACTCAAAGGGACATATGTGCCTCATGCTCAGCTTCCCTTGCTTGCCAAAGCGTGAAGTACCCCTCATCGGTGACACCTTCAAGAAGATGTGCTCACCAACTTGGAACTCCAAAGGTCTTCGACGCTTATCTGCATAGATTTTCTAACGACTCTGAGTGGTCTTTAGTATGTGTTTGATAACTTCAATCGCATCCACTAACTGTTGAACTAATTCTGGACCTATAATCTTCCGTTCTCCGATTTCGTCCCAACAAACTAAAGTTCTGCACGCTCTACCATACAACGCTTCAAATAGTGCCATTTGAATACTCTACTGATAATTGTTGTTGTAGGCGAACTTGATGTGATGAAGTTGTTCCTCCAGTTTCCTTTGAAGTCTAGCACACAAGCTCTCAGCATGTCTTCGAGGGTTTGAATCGTCCTCTCAAAATGGCCATCTGTTTGCGGATGATAGGCCGTACTATACTGCAGCTTTATTCCCAAGGCAATCTGCAAACTTTTCCAGAAGGCTGCGGTAAACTTCACGTCTCGATCAAACGTAATCGTCACTAGCACTCTATGCCGTCAAACTATGTGACGCATATACAACTCTGCATATTTGTCCAATGTATAGTCCTTTCATACAGCGAGAAAGTGAGCAGACTTCGTCAATCTGTCGACCACAACCCATATAGAATCATTAGCCCTCTGACTCCTTGGTAAGCCCATCACAAAGTCCATTGTGGTGTGTTCCCACTTCCAGTCGGGAATCTCGAGAGGTTGCAGAAATTCTCCCAGATTACAATGCTGTGTTTTCACTTGCTAACACGTCAGACACTTGGCAACATGCTTCGCGATATCCACCTTCATACCGGACCACCAATCGTGTTGACGCAAATTTTGATACATCTTCGTACTGCCTAGATGAATGCTGTAACTGCTATGATGAGCTTTTGACAAGATCTCTTCCTTAAGCTCTGCATCGTCAAGTACACACAATTGTCCATGAAACCTCAGTGTTCTGTCTTCAGAAATTTGTAAATTTGCCTTCCACTTTTCTGTATCTTCTTGCAAAATCTTCTCGATTTCCGGATTTGACATCTGCAGCATCTTGATTTTGATCTGCACTTCCGGTTCAATTTTGAGGGTGGCCATAAGATTTGAAAGGTAGCCCACCTTAAATTTGAAAACCGAATCTCGAGCTCCTTCGAGTAAGATCTGCGCCTTGATCACCATCTGCACAATTGAAGACTTTTGACTCAACGCATCTACGACTTTGTTGGCTTTTCCAGGATGATACAGGATGTTGCAATCATAGCCCTTGAGAAGTTCCATCAAGCAACGCTGTCTCATATTAAATTCCTTCTGAGAGAATAAGTACTTGAGACTTTGATGATTTGTAAAGATCTTGAACCTTTCTCCACACAAATAATGTCTCCAAATCTTCAAGGCGAAGATGATCGCTGCGAGTTCTAGGTCATGCTTTAGGTAATTCAACTCATGAGGTCTCAACTGACGGGATGCGTATGGAACGACTCTGCCATGTTGCATTAACACACAACCTAGTCCTCTAAACGATGCATCACTATAGGTCTCATATCCTCTAGGTCTAAACATAATTGTCAGCACTAGTGCGGTAGTTAGCTTCTGCTTAAGCTCTTAGAAATTACGCTTGCACTTATCTGACCACACAAACTTCTCTTCCTTTTTCAGCACTCGAGTTAGCAGCATAGCTTTTGCTGAGAATCCTTCCACAAACCTTCTATAATACCCTGCCAAACCCAAGAAACTTATGATCTCTATCACTATCGTCAGTCTTGGCCAGTTCATAACTACTTCAATCTTAGTCGGGTCCCCTGAGATTCCTTCGTCTAAAATCACATGACCTAGGAACGCCACATGATTTAACCAAAACTCACACTTGCTGAACTTGGCGTACAGTCCATGATCTTGCAGAGTCTGAAGCACTGTCCTCAACTATCTTTCATGCTCCTCTAGACTTCTCAAGTACACTAGGATATCGTCAATGAACATGATCACAAATTGATCTAGATACTCCTTGAACACTCGGTTCATTAGATCCATGAAAGCAGCTGGGGCGTTCGTCAAACCAATCGACATTACAGTGAACTCATAATGACCGTAACACGTACGAAATGCTGTCTTCGGTATGTCTTCCTTTTTTATCCTCAGCTGGTGCTAACCTGTCCTAAAGTCAATTTTAGAAAATATTGACGCTCCTTGCAACTAGTCAAACAAGTCGTCGATCCTCAACAACGGGTACTTGTTCTTGATCGTCACCTGATTGAGTTAACGATAATCGATGCAAAGGCGCAACAAACCATCTTTCGTCTTCATGAACAGAACTGGTGCTCCCCAAGGTGATGCACTAGGACATATGAATCCCTTATCCAACAACTCCTGCATCTGCACCTTTAGTTCCTTCAACTCTGACAACACCATGTGGTAAGGAGCCTTAGAGATTGGCTCCGTCCCGGGGGCCAACTTGATCATGAACTCGATCTCTCTTTCTGGGGGCAAATCAGGTAATTCTTTTCAAAACACATTTGGAAACTCCTGAACATCTGCAATGTCCTCCATCTTCGACTCCTCAACTGTCGTATCTACAATAGTCACCAAGTAACCTTGGCAACCCCCGACTAACAAATGGGTTGCCTCAAGCGACGATATTAAGGTAATCGAGGGTCCTCCTCAACACTCAACAAACACGAAAGTTTCACCTACTAATGGGTTAAACTGGATCACTTTGTGATAGCAGTCTACTATAGCTCGTTGCTTGGTGAGCCAGTTCATGCCAATTATCACATCAAAATCATACATGGCTAGGACTATCAAATCTATCTTTCCCTCTCGCTCACCAATAACCGACTTGCAACCGGGACAGCCTACTATAGACAACACCTTATTCTTTAATGGGGTAGATATACTAACAACTGACCCCAACAATTCAGGAATCAATCCTACCAACTTAACGAACTGCTTAGCTATAAATGAATGAGTAGCACCAAGATCAAATAAAGCATAAGCAGCATGATTGTTCAGCGAAATCGTACTTGTGACCACATTAGGTGAGTCCTTTGCCTATCAACTTGTGACAGCGTACACCCTTCCTTGAGCTGGAAGCCAGTTCAAACCACCCTACGGTGCATTCTATGGCGTAAATCCTCTGTTTTGACCCATTGGTGGCGGCGGCGGCAATTGCGATCCCATCGATCTTCGAGGACAATTTCTGGCCAGGTGACCCTGCTGGCCACACTCAAAGCAAGCACTCAGCCTAGAATGGCATGAGGCTAATCCGGGTCGTCTCCCATAGAAACAACATACTCCATTAAAGCTCGAAGATGACTTGTCTATTCCTCCATTCTTGTTAGGTGGAATATGATACCTTCCTCCGGTCATAGATTTCTTCCCAAACCTATTACCATCCCTGCTCGACCCAAACTGCAACTCAGAGACAACGGCTCGTTCGTTAATGTTCCTCTCAATTAGCTATGCCCATTCATACAAGTCATTGTAATCCTTCAGATTGAACGGCACTAGCAGGTCCTTCAACTCCGATCTGAGGCCATTCATTAACCTCCTAACTCTGTTTGCAGGGTCCTCTATCAGTCTGGGGGTGTATTGCAATAGCTTGGCAAACTTTGCCTCATATTCATCTACCGACATCATTCCTTGACAAGGGCGCTAGAATTCCTCCATCTTCTGTTCCTTGGCGCTGTCGGAGAAGTACTTGCCATTAAACACCTCAACGAAGGTGTTCCACTTCGGAACCATACCTTCAGGAAATAATCTACCTCTAGTGGCCCTCCACTGTGTATCGGCGTTGCCTTGCAGCTGATATACTACAAGGACAACCTTCTCTTCCTCCGTGCACCTCAACAATGCAAATGCCTTTTCCAACTATTGGATCCAGAGGGTCGCAGCCTCAAGATCCCCTGCACCAGTGAACCTCGGTAAGTTCAACTTCAGGAACTACTCAACGAGCTTATGCATCGGCCTCTCAGCAATCATGTTCCCAGGTGGAACTTAAACAGGTGTGGTCAGTAGCAGCAAAGAATGCAAAAGATTGGCGACAATAGTAGCAGTGGCGGTAGCAGCGGCAGTAGTTGCGGCGGCTTAATTCTAGGCTTGTTGTCCCGTCAGAGTTCCAAGAGTCTCGAGCGCTTGTACGATCCCATTGATTCTTGGATCACCAGGTGTTGCTACACCAGCACCGACTTGTGGCGGCACTACTCTACTCATGCTAGCCTACGACTGCGCTCTCACGTAGGTACCGACCCTTGTCGGCGTCCTACCTTGAGTGACTAACGTCACTGACCTCTTCCTAGGAGTTCTCTACTCCTGATCACTCTTGCAGACTCTCTACAGAACCTACTTTCCAATTCCATACAAAATTAGAAACTGAGTGATCCCCACACAAAACAAGCTACCAATCAGCTATCAATCACATGCATCAGCATACCAAAAAGGCATTTCCTACTAACTATCCCATAACACATCGCACCTTATCACTCCCCGATTGGTAGTAGGAAGTGTTATGGGGCAGGTCCATCGAAACCATCAATGGGACCTTCCCGTTCTCCATTAAGCCCGTGACGAAATCATGTCTTGAATCGATGAAGTACCAACTGAGGTAGGCCCTCATTGACCAAGATCGTGGTCACGACAAGCTCACAAGTCCAAGGATTCCCGAGAACAGGAAAGACGGTACTCTGCTCGCTATACCCTCGCGACTGCCCAAAACGAACCGGATGGACTTCCATCTAGGGACTTGTGAAAAAGAAACCCACGATAGGGTGAGACAATGTCTTAGCGAGTTCACGCCCTAAACCTCGATTAGGAAGGTAATACACCTAGAGGCAGTCTAATCACATATCATAGAAGACTTACCTCGCCTCAGCACCTCCCTGCACGTCAGTACAGCTCATATAACATTTATTAGTGCAGTGGATGCAATCAATAACTGGAACGCCTCACTTTCAAATCAATCAATCATAGAAGTCCCGATTATAAGGCCAAATCGTTATGACACATCACATTCTTTGCAACACAATTTTTTTCCAATAATCAGACGCAGTTATATTTCACTCAAACAGGCATTCCAATTAATTATGGCAACATCTACTTCTAGACGGCATTCACGAATGAGCATTGGCCCAGCCATTACTACAACCAGCATCTGTTGACAAGGGCATTCCATATAGAAGCATTGCCCACCCGTCTCTCATTGGAATGTGCTTTGCACTCAAATGCCTCAATTAAAAAAATGTGTTTGGTCTATTTTCTTCATATTAAAAATATCTGGTAAAATAATCGTGTGTGGGTACATGGTCAGATTGAGTCATAAAAAGTGATATCATTCCTTTTAAAAATCCCACTACTTGATATAGTACATAAAAACATTTTTAATGTCAAAACCTGACACCCGGTATTTTCTAATTAAATACCAAAAATCTAAAATTTTGAAATAATAAATAAAAAAATTAACAATCAACAATTTAACACTCAACCACACCACGGCAATCAGCACGAAATTCTGACGACCGTCTATGTCGGTATAATTTTGGAAAATATTAAATAATTAAATAAATTACAAAAAAAATTAAATAAATGCAAAATATTTAAATAAATGACTAATTAAGCTATATACACTAATCTAACCACCTAATTAATTTAATTAACCAATCTAACCTACCAAATTAATTACCTAAAGTCACTAACCACATAATTAATGTAACTAATTAACTAAATAACTAATTATGCTAACTAATATAACCCTTAACCAGTTGTAAGCCTAAGCTAATCCATTACTTAATCATTAATCCACCTATAAGTGTCATTAGCATCCTAAGTAGGGATTAGGAGGTAAACTCACCGATTTAATGAGTTGATGAGTTCACGGCGACGGCGACACAAAGGCGAGCGAGACTCGAGCTTAGGGCAATGCCAAGGGAGGCCGAGAAAGGCCCAGAAAAATCCCTCAAAGTCTCAGCACCAAGCTAGAACTTCGGTTCTATCCAAAGGGCTTCGCCGTAGCTTGGCTCAACCGAATGGCTGGAATGGCGGGTTGAGGCAGTAGGGCGGCTGGACAAGCGACGACAGGCTTGTGGCTAGACGGCGGACGGTTGCGACAATGACTAGGGACTGACGGACCCAAGTTGCGTCCGTTGGGGGACTGCGTGCAAGCGGGACAGGCGCGCGAGCTCGGGCACAACGGCGAGAGAAACTAGCGGGCGGTTTAGCGGCAACTCGGATGGGCATGAGGCAGTCTGGAAGTGGCTAGCTCGGCTGCTGCTGGTCGCACCCAATTTGGCCTATCCGAATTTCCCGGTTCCAAATGGTCTAATTTTGATTTTTCGCAAAAAATTCGAGCTATCCGAAAATTCTTCGAAGGATGAGTCAACATTCCTAAAATAAAGTGAGTTTAAATAGTTCAATTAAGTGGTTAGATTAGCTTAAGTAGATTAATTAAGGGTTTAATTTAAATATTTTGCAATTTATTTAATTAAATGCAATTTATTGAACTATTTATTAATTAGCGGAAATTATACCGGGATTGCCGATTGTCAGAATTTCGTGTTGATTGTCGTGGAAGTGTTAGTTTGTGCAATTGATTGCTAATTTATACAATTGGAAGCTTGGTTATGATTTTTGAATTATTATTTCAAAAATATGAGATTTCGGTATTTAATTAGAAAAATACTGGGTGTCGATTTTTTACACCAAAAATGTTTTAAGTACTATATAAAATCGTGAAATTTTAAAATGGGAGAATAACACACTTTTTGGTTCAATTTGACTATGTGACCACGCACAATTATTTTATCAGGTGTTTTTAATATGAATAAAGTAAGCCAAGTACATTATTTGAAATTGAGGCATTTGAATGCAAAGCACAATGTCCTTGGCCGAGATTAGATGTGCATGTGATCACTATTGGAATCCGTCACGATGCGTTTATGTCGGACGATGCTCCTTCAGGAATGCCCCATGTCAACGGATGTCGGTTGCAGTAGAGGCCGGGCCGATGCTCATTCGGGAATGCCGTCTAGATGTAGAAATTGGAGTGCCCGATGAAGTGGGACGACGCTCAGTTATGACGGATGACCACCGACTGTTGAGTTGGTTTGGCCGTTGGGTCGTAATTAATTGGAACACTTGAATAAGTGAGATAACCGCGCCTGGTTTTGGGACAAAATTGTGTGAAACAGAATGGGACATGTCATAACGATTTGGCTTTATAATCGACACCTCTGTGATTGATTGGTATATGTTATGAGATGTTCCAGTTAATCATGTGTGCTTGCTGCATTTATATATGATATATGAGATATACTAACGTTCAAAAAGGTGCTGAGGCGAGGTAAGTTCTCTATGTTACATGTTAGGCTGCCTCTAGGTGAATTTTCTTGTTAATCACGGTTTAGGGTGTAAAATCGCAGAGACTTTGTCTCACCCCATCGTGGTTTAAAATTCTTAGGTCCTTAGATGGAGGTTCGTAATGTACATTATGGGGTCCCACAGCAGATGGATTTTCAACACTCCTATATCCCTATTCCCGAGAACAACCTGACTCGAGAGTTAGTTGAGTCCACGGTGTGGGTCGATGAGGGTCTACCTCACTGGGTACCTCATCACTTCAAAGCGTAATTCATTAACTTCCCTAACGGGGTCGAGAGGGTCCTCTAAAGGGTTTTGACAGGCCTTCTGTCGTGACTAGGCAGTGGGAAATAGGACACCTTATGGATATCGACACCCCTGATGGCGTCGTGGAGGACCCGAAGCCCATGACTGGAGAGCCCAGAGCTTAGGAGGCTTAGTAGCTCTTTTAAAATATGTTTGGTGTTAATTGGTTGTCCTGCTTTTCTACCCCATGTCTGTTTATTGTCAGGAGATTGTTATTTCGCTTCCGCATGTGCAAGAATCGTTTCGGTTGGCGATGCATCCTGAGAATGTTGCAATTTAGTCAACCACCAAGGGATGTGTGCATGCCTGGGGTTCGAGGCATGACACGTACATCCCTCGACGGTCATTTAAAATACGACGTTCCAGGACGCGTCGCCGACCCTTTTTTTTTATCTTTCGATTAAGCACATGTAGAAGCGAATTAAATAAACACCCGGACAACCATCAAACACAAGGATAGTCAAAACACCCTAACGATTTTTCACAAACCACACTTTATAAACATGTCAGGTCAACCTAAGGGTTTATATACAAAAGTCTCTCCCAAAAAGAAACTACCAGACAACCTACACACCAGGCCCCTCCGCCTCGGGCTCTGAATTCTCCTTGACGCCATTTGGGATGTTGATATCCATGGGGTAAGCTACCTCCCCATACTCGGTTCTGGTGGGAGGTCCATCAAAACCCTGTAGAGAACCCTCCCAAGCCCCATTACGACAGTTAATGAACCATGCTTTGAAGCTATGAGGCACCAAGTGAGGGAGGCCCTCATCGACCCAGATAGTGGTCACCATTAGCTCACGAGTATGAGTGGTCCTGGGAATAGGGAAATAGGAGGTCTCGTCGTCCATCTCCCTCGGAACCCCAAAACGCACGGGACGTCTCTCCATACTAAGGACCTGAAAATAATTAACCACGACAGGGTGAGGTAAATCTCAGTGAGTCAACCCTAAACCCCAATTAGGATGCAAATTCACCTAGAGGCAGCCTAAATAGGCATCACAAACAAACTCACCTCGCCTCGGCACATCCCTGCATATCAATGCGTCACATATACCATATGAATACAACAAACATATTTTAATAACCGAAACACATCATTTCATCTTGCAAATAATCACATGGGTCCCGATTATAAGGAAAAACCGTTAGGATACGTCTCATACCGTGCCACACAATTTTTCCCTATAATCAGGCACAACTATCACAACCACTCAGGCGTGTTCCAGTTATTATGACCCATCGGCCATGGCCAACTCAATAGTCAGCAGTCATCCGGCATAACTGAGTGTCGTCCCACTCCGTCGGGCACGACAACGTCTACGCCTAAACGGCATTCCATAAAGGAACATCGGCCTGGCCTCCACTGCAACCGGCATCTGTTGACATGGGGCATATGAACTTAATCAGGCATCGGCTTCCCGACTCTCGTCGGGTGACGGGTTCCGATAGTGACCACACGCGCACACATACTTGGCTAAAAACACCATGCTTTGCTTTCAAATACTTTGTATTTAAATAATGAACTTGACGACTTTTCTCCGTATTAAAAATTCTCGGTAAAATAATTGTGCGTGGTCACATATTTAAATCAAACCATTAAACATAGTGCGCTCCCATTTCAAAATTCCATAATTTTATATAGTATATAAAAATTGGCATCCAAAAACTGACACCTGGTATTTTTTTTTAATTAAATACCCATAAAACGGATTTTTGCTATAATAATTAATCACTACTACCAAGCACTCAATTGCAAATATAAGCAATCAAATTCACATATAAATTCATCCACGAGAACCAAAGTAAAATTTCACGAAACAACTAATCTATCACTAATTACACTCATTACGATTAATTAAATAAATTGCAATTAATTCAATTAATTCAATTTAATTAACTTTACCATGATTAATTAACCTAGCCATGGTTAACTAATCTAACCTAAGGTAGGCTAACTAAATTAATCACCTAACCAATCTAATTACAGTAACCAAATTAACTAAACTAACCTAACCAATCTAGTCACACGGAGGGGCTGTCAACCGGCCCAAAGGAGGCCTAAGAAGGAGGATGGCCGGCCCATGCATGGGCTTTGCCAAGTGGCAAGGAGGAGCTCATGCATTGGCCAATTGAAAGGCAAGCTAATCATTGCAAATGATGAGGTTTCGGGGAAATAAAAGAGAAGAAGAGGAGAGAGAATGGCCTGTTAGTCATTCGGCCAAGTGAGGGAGTGAAACCGTGCGAGAGAGAGGGAGAGTGAGGCCAAGAGAGGAGAAGCCAAGAGGGAAAGGAAGGAGTGGCCGTTGCACGCCGCTCGTCACCGCCCGTTTGCCGCTCGATCGCCGCCGTGTGCTCTTCGCTAGTTTGGTTTAGAGGCAAGTTGGGAGTCTACTTTCTACTCTTGCACCAATGTCTTGCATGTATGGTCGGAAGCTAGGATGTTTGGAAGCATGGGAGTGAAGCTAATGTGGTTTGTTCTTGAGTTGCTTGCTGTTTTCACTTGAATCCGCTTGAGCCAGAACCTTGTGAGAGCTTGCATGCATGTTTAGAGTTCGATTTTGACCTTTATTCCTTCATGGAAGTTATAGCCAACATCTTCAACTACAACATACTAAAATTTGGTACAAAATGATGGAGATTTAAAGGGTCAAACTCTCATCCTACGGAGACATTAGATCTGGAACGATTTCACTGACCTTTCGGTGGATTTGTGGTTGCATGTTGATTTGTGCTAAGAATCTCTTTTCGACTTCTGCATGAAAGTTGTAGGGGACATCTTAAACTACAATATACTCAAATTTGAAGTAAAATGAACGAGTATAACCTAGTAAATCGACTTATTCTTGAAGACGGTGAATCTGTAGACGTGGTACAGGACACCCGAGACTTGATTTACCCATATGATGACTATACTCTGGATTTTTGACTTATATCCCTTCATGAAAGTTGTAGGGGACCTTTTGGTGTAAAACATATCCAAATTTCAGAGGAAACGAAGAAGAATAAGTGGGTAAAATCTCGGTATTTCGGAGAGGACTACACTGGACGTTTTGGTATTAGGACCAGGACCTTCGTATAACTATAGAAAAATATATAAAACGAATTTGGCTTAGAATTATTTATGAAAAACCTACCTTGGTGTCTTAACTAGAACCTGGTAAAATTTCAGAATTTTCGGAGGTCGATCGGGTATTTTAATCGAATTAATCCGAAAACTGCACATTCTGTTTTATCCGAGAATTGCATGCTGTAATTGTCCGAATGATATTTTGTGTGGAACATTGTTGGCCATGTGTTTTTCATTCAATCAATGTCTTATTGTCTTGTCTATGTTATGTCTTAATTTCGTGATCTTTGAATATCATATGGATATTTAATTTAATTACTTTCGAAAATGGTATAAGCTGGAATTTAAATAAATTCAGAAGGCATGATAAATGGACTATGCTAAATTGTATGAGTGCCCTAAATCTTATGTTCACGATTGATGGCATATTGTTGCACGCATGACGACGACTGATGATGCATGTATAGATCGAAGGATGAAAGTGATTTTGTTTGCCATGTGCCATGCTGAGTTGAGATCTAAATTGGTGAACATGAATAATGACAAATGAGGAAATTGTTATGGCGGATGATAATGCCCTGGGAGTATCAGGATGCCCGGGATGGGGGGTGCCGGATGCCTGGAATGTATAGAGATACATGGCCGGATGGCCCTGGGAGTATCAGGATGCCCGGAATGGTTGGGTGCCGGAAGCCTCGGAGGTCTTTGCCCGAGGGGATGCCTCGTGATGCCTGTTGGGATGCGAGATGCACGGAAATTGGGCGTGCCGGATGCCCGGTGGCCTTATATGGCTGAATGCCGGAGGTTTTCTCGCGATGCCAGGATGGGGTGCGAGTGTAAAGTATGGGATGAAATTGATGATCTGAGGAAGGGTGATGTGGTGATCAAATTGAAAGTTAAAAGTGGAAATTGAATCATGCATATGTGATATGATGTGATGATGATCACCTATGGCATGATGATGTGCATATATGATGTGATGTGATGATGATCACTTATGGCATGATGATGTGCATATATGATGTGATGTGATGATGATCACTTATGGCATGATGATGTGCATATATGATGTGATGTGATGATGATCACTTATGGCATGATGACATGTATATGATATGATTGTGATGATGATGTATGATGGTATATGCATGGCATCAAGGTAAGTACGCATGGATGCATGAATGGCATGTATGATGTTGTGATTGTATGTATGATGCATTGAGTGGTTATTGGATTCCTTTACCTGCTAAGTGGTTGTACTCACCCTTTTGGGGACCAACATTTCAGATTAGCAGCATGCCGCTCCTTGCTATCACGCGGGGTGTGTTTTACGGCCTACCATCCGATGTAGAGGTCGAGTGCGAGGAGTTTGGCTGTCCCTCTGTTCTTGGATTGACGTATATTCGAGTGCGCTGTTTAGTTATGTACGATGTAGGCCTGGCTGGGGGCCCTGTTGTCCAGGAGTTCATATCCATCCACATTCGTCGCGACGGTGTGATGCGTGGGATGTTGCCGCCGCCACCGCCTGATGCACCGGGATGGGTGTGAGGGCCCATGCGTGACGAGTAGGAGCTGGGACTTTTTGGGATAGTTAGCCGACACTTGTGATGGGGATCATGCACGTGAGTTGTAGTGGGTCGAGAGTTTCTTTTTGAGGTTTTAGGCCGGGTGTGGTTGAGTCCTGGCTTTTCTTTTGATGTACCGACCCAAGAAAAAAACCCATCTTGAAAATATGTAAATAAAGTGTCATGGCTTGTCTTTTAATTATGATGATTAGTGGTGTGTAATTTTATCATGGTTGATGGAGGGTGAGATGGCGATGTTTTATTTTGCTTCCGCTAATGAGTCGCGCTGGGACCGTTTTTTTTATTTAAAAAATGTGTATGAATTACGACGCTTCTTCTAAGAGATGAAATAAGGTGTTATGTTGGTGCTTGTGGCGACCTAAGAAGGGTTCGGGGTGCCACAGGTCAGCTGGACTTGGCTGGACACAGGCTGGCGAGCCCGAGGATGAGCAGCTAAGGTCATTGGGCTGATGGCGGCTTTGGAGGTGGGAGGAGGTGGAGACAATGAGCTGGTGAGTTAGCTGTGGAGGAGTTGGGACGTGAAGGAGTTGGTTGAGGCGGTGGTGAGGTGGCACGGTGATAGATGATGGTGGGGGCTAGCGTTGGTGTTGGCAAGGATGGTGCAAGAGAAGAAATGGAGTGGCAGCAGCAGGGGGTTGAAGAAGGAGCGGGGACGGCAGCACAAGGGGAAGAAATGCAGAAGAAGTAAAGAGGAAGATGAAGCCGGGTAGAGAGGCGGAGTCGGCTAAGGGGTCGGCATGCATGGAGAAAAGGGAGGGAAAAGAAAGGGAATGAGAAGTCAAAGCCAAGGCCAATCACAAGCCTTGTAAAATATCCAAGCACTCATTGCTTGTGCCTCAAAGTCTTTGGCCCATGAAGTCAATTGCTCCTCCAATGGCCATTTTTCTCCCATTTCCTCACAAACAAAGTATTTTGGGCAGCTAAATAAACCATGCAAACAGCCCATCCGAATTTCCTTAATTTCTATTTACCGAAATTGATTTTTCCGCAAAATTCCGGGCTCGACGAAAATTCTCCAAAAGATGAGACGACGTCCTAAAAATGAATCTTGACAAGCTTGAACGTCCGATTCCCGAAACCGAATTCAATTTCGTGGTTAAAATTGACCGAACGCGATTTTGGTACAACATAACCTATCGGGTAGCTTTTAGGGATTTTAGCACCTTTGACTCGCAGTCGATAATTTTTTATCCACGTTTGTGTATCTCTGACTCGTAGACGACTCTCAATTGTCGTAAAAATTGCGATGTTTCAATTACGTGTCCCGAGTATAATTTCGATAGAAAATCAGGTCAGTGTCGTTCGACACGAATTTTCGCAATCATGCGGAATCACCCGCAATTTGATTACATGATTCCGTCAAATCGACTTATATCTGATTGCAATTTGATTATAACGGTGTCATATTGACCATTGCCAATTATTATAGTCGAGCGATCGATTTCCAATTGAATTCTCTAGTTTGCCGCGTTTATATCCTTTAACTGCTTCACCTAATAGATTAGTTAACTCATGAAGCGCTAGCTTAGAGTAAAACAACCATAGCCGCATCAACGAAACAACAATTTCATATTATCGAGACGAGGTTGAATTTCAGGATGTCACACTAAGCGCATCTACCATGAATCTCCTAGCCATACCAGCACTAGTGAGCATTTTATGGGCTGTCTCCAATAATGTTTTTCTCATCTATTCTACAACATGTTGTGGTTCATTGGTATTAGTACGGTATTTCTATGTGCTTTCCGTCATGCAGAATTATTTCACAGCTTCGATGTCAGTCTGCACCTACTTGATCATTTTACCAATCTCATTTTCGATCAAAACTCTCAACTTCCTAATATTGACAACAGCATCAAACTTGTGTCTAAGCACAAACACCCACATCTTCATTGAGTAGTTATCAACAATTGTTAGCATATCTAGCACTTTTCCTTGAAGAAAATCGTGATAACTTGCAAACATTCAAGTGAATTAACTCTGCAATTTTCGTCGTTTCTTTGATAATTGTGTTAAACTGCACCTTCTGTCATTGATCTAAATCACAGTACTTACATACATTCAGTTCATTAGCAACATAACCACATAGTGGATTTCTTTCACTTCAAACCTTTAGGCTTTTCTTGTCGATGCACCCGAAACGCATATGTCGCTATTCAAACTCTTGAACAGATTTATTCGACGTCTCCGCAGAAAAATTTGTCATCGTCTCACCTTGAAGTTTGTACAGGC
The DNA here is from genome assembly GCA_014182575.1 of Eucalyptus decipiens. Classification (NCBI taxonomy): domain Eukaryota; kingdom Viridiplantae; phylum Streptophyta; class Magnoliopsida; order Myrtales; family Myrtaceae; genus Eucalyptus; species Eucalyptus decipiens. The sequence continues at coordinate 1,497,352 of JABKBM010000012.1, read as the reverse complement.
CACTGTGCTTGATGCCTTTCATTATTTCCAAAGTAGCTCAAACAACTTTTAGAATTCCACATTCTAAAATATGTCGATACCTAGCTGATTTAGGGCACTCAAGGAAATTAAGTTCTTCTTCAACTCTGGAACATGGCTCACTCCAGCTAATGTCTTCACAATACCATCATACATTCTGATTCTAACATTACTAACGCTACATCGCATTTGGTATTGTTCCCCAATTGTACTATAATACCATCCGTGCAGTAATAATTAATAAACCAATTTCTATTTGGTGTAGTATAAAAAGAACAATCAATATTCATAATTCATCTATCAAATGATGAATCATTAGTGACAAACAAAACAAAATCAACATTATCCGAATTACTACAACTATAGCTACAACATTATCTACAAAATCAACTATGATTTATTTACACTTCTCGTTCTTCAACTTAAGGCAATTCCTTTTAAGATGCCCTCTCTTGCCACAGCTTCAACAGACAACACCACTAGTTCTAAACTAACTACATCCGTTCATGTTTATGTTACTTCTACTAATACATGTATTAGTTTTTCCTCTGTTTTCACCTACTAAAGTAACAGATATAGGTTTGTCAGATTCTCTTCTACAGACATCCTCACTTAAAATTAAATCTCCAACCCATCAAATGTCAAGCTTGTTGACTCAGATGAATTACTAATGGCAATAATAATAGTATTCTAACTATCAAGCAATGAGAATAATAAAATCAACGCACATGCCCATCATCAAAATTAATTTCAACTGAATTCAATTGACTAATAATTACATTGAATTCATTAATATGATCCGCAACCAACACACCTTTGCTCATCTTTAAATTAAACAAACGTCGCATCAAATAGACCTTATTGATCACAGAGGGCTTTTCCTACATATCCAACGGGGCTTTCATCAAATCAATAGTGGTTTTCTCCTTCATGATGCTAAACGCAACGATATGAGCCAACGTCAATCAAATAACACCCTTAGCTTGTCTATAAACCAAATCTCAATCAATTTGCTTTATCATCTTTGGCTTCTGTCCAAATAGGGGCAAGAATCTTCAATTTTTATCTTCTAGAAACTAAAATCCTTCCCATCAAATCTGCCGATTCTCACTTTTCCTTCTTTCATCGTCATCGATTTGCTTCAACTCGGCCAAGTCTGGCTTTGATAACAATTGTTGAGGAAACCGAGCGATCGAATAAAAAAAAATAGACAAAATTAAATAAAATAAATCGACTACTAGATTTATGTAGTTCGATTGTAGTAACCTATGTCCTGTGGGGAGCGGTAGCAAATTCTATTATAGATCAAGCAATACAACGAAGATTATACGCTCGAGTCACTCATACACTCTTCGCTAAAAAATCTCTCAATCTCATTAAGGAATTAAAAAATCTTGAACTTGTAAGATTTAATTGGCTTAAATACTAATTCTGGATGTAATTGCACAAATGAAATCAATGGAGAAAATCTAGAGCCAAGCACTCACAAAACTGATGCTTCAAGATCAACTCTTCTTTTCTTCATTTTTTTTTTTCAACAACGGTGCTGCTCAATGCAATATATAGTGCAAGCACACCCTAGAGAAAAATCAACACCTAGTTGGAGAAGGAAACTAACTCAACTGGACTTTCCTTCTTTGCATTGTTTTCTTGATTTCTTCTTCTGACACATTTACCAAGTCAAGGTCAAATTCAAAGTCTTAGTGGACTTTCCAATATTTGTCCAAAGAACATTCCGAATACGAGTCTGACAATATATGTTCTTCTCTATTTTGCTTGGCTGATTCCCACACTAACATGATTTTTGTATTTAACTTTATTTGCAATTCAATTCAGATCAAGTACATTCAACGGCTTAAACTCGAGACATAGTTTTAACAAATATGTTAATTGATAATCATTTAAAGATATTAGAGAGAATTTAGGAGTTGATTTTTAGAGTTGGCAAAACCTAGATCACTTGAATAGTTATTGCCATGGTGTTGTCCCTTTGGGCTAAGACAAATTATAATGATTGAACCCTTGTGACTTTGCTTGAAGATAGCATTGTAGAAGTGGAAAAGACTAAGCAATGGTTTTCAAATTAGTAAGTAGTTTTAGAGTCTACAAAAGCTAATTTTTTAGGAGCAAGGTGGTGAACCATTTTGAGGATTTGGTAGGCAAAAGTTGTGACATCCTAATATTTCTTCATTTCTTGATGTCAAGAAGAATATTAAGAAAGGCTTGCGCTATTTCCACCCTTTATTTGCTCATAACACCCATTTTCATGTTGAATTGACTACATTATCATTTGTGGGACCCACTCTTGATTCATGATTATTTCTTATTGTTTTGTTCTTCTTTTTCTTTTGTTTCATTTTTTTAGAGACAAAATTACCCATACTGCCTCAAAGAACACTCATTAAAATGTGGGGCCTACTCTTGATCTAAAATTCTTGCTTGCATTATTTTCTTCTTTTTAGTTTTTCCCAAAAAATATATATTTGGTATATAGCTGATAATTATTTGACAAAAATAGGCTGATTATTTGGTATATAGTTGTATATTATTATTCAAAAAATAGCCCAAGCACAATTAAGAGTGAAAAGAACCATCTACCAATTCTAGTACGCGTTTTTTTTTTTTTAATTATAATTTTTGCATGTGTCATTGTGTTGTAGATGGTGTATTTTAACTATTCAACTTTCTTTTTATTCAATGAATCTAATTGTTAAATTTTTTAATTATTTATTGTGCAATGCATTAGACATTTTACATGACCCTAATACATTTTTCTATTTATAGCAATAAACTTCAAGAGGATAGTCAATCAAATGAGATCCAATTTTCTTCTCTGACTTGCCATAAAATGTCAATCATGATAACTACCTCCCCTCTCACAACCAAAAAGAACAAAATTGTCTCTCATTGACTTTTTTTTATAGAGACAACATAATCTTGAGCAAGAAGATGCATCCACACACTACTCAAAAGATCCTCTCGCATTCAAAAATTACCTAGTAAAGTTTCAAATGAATTTGTAGACTCGATGGATTGCTATTCTCCTTTCACAGTTTCATCATCAATAGATGCATTTAAGCAAAAAACAATATGGTCTTCCACATGCAATACAAAAAACTGTGCAAACGAAAGATGAGTTAATTGTGTATAATATATACATCAACCACAATATCAAAGTCGAAATTCACAATCATGAGGATAAATAGTGCTTGCTCAGTTCACAACAATGGAGATAACTTTAAGAGAAGACATACATAAAGGAAATGCAGTGATGTAATAGGTACAAAAGAAGTGGCAAGGGTGAAAAGAAATTGTTCAATAGTGATGTTGATAGTATTGTCTTTTAGTAAAATAGAAACAAAAGAAAAGAAAGAAAAAATGTATGAAATAATCTTAAATCAAGAGTCGAACTTGTAAAGGACAATGTAGTCTATTCAATGTGAGAAGGGGTGTTAAGAGCCAATAATGGGGGGGGGGGGAAATAGCGCGAGCCTTAGGAAATTGAACAATTTGCATGGATTACTAGATAACTTCAAAGAACACACCACTCTGCCATTGAATTTGCGGAACTTGGAAAATTCTAAGTGTTAGTTTATAAAGCCCTAATTCATGACTTTGTTTAGTGATATGAGAACTATAAAAAGTGTTGAGAAGGGCTATGTAGAGTTTAAAATCATGAAAATTTCCCAACAATTTATAAGTATTGATAGTTCTTTGAGCCTTAACCCCACTAGATTTGCAACATCCAAGTATGATGCCAATGAGGAAAATCAATTAACAAAATGAATCTAGTAGTCCTAACTTTAGTTGGTGTAAATCGATAAATATTTTTCTATGATGAAAGTGAAAGACATATGACATAATTATTTAGGTTAAATTCCAAATAAGGGTTCAAAATGCCTCAATTTCTCAAATGAGGGCTTGAAGTAAACAATGTCTCAAATAAGGCCTATAGTGCCGTCGTTTTTTTTTTTTTTTAAATAAGAGCTAAAAGTGAACTTTATTTCAAATAAGAGCCTAAAGTGGCCATATTGATCTCAAAGAAGGACCTAACCTAACCAACTAGTGAAGAGCATTTCCCTCCTGTACGTTTTCTTATTTTCTTCCCTCTTTTCTTTCTTTTTTCCTTTTTCTATTTTTATAAAAAAAAACTAAAAAAAGACAAAAACTTAAAAGAAAAGAAAACACAATTTTAAAAAGAAAAATTCCAAGCAAGAGGCCCTTTTGCTGGTGAGGCATCAACCATCGCCGATAGGGTTGCCAATGACTCGCGAGAGCTAACAACCTCACTAACCAGTGGCAAGGGCTAGTAGGCCCTCCCTAGAATCAAGAGAGGACTGCAACCCTCCCTTACTGGCCAACGTTCCACTAGTGATAGGGCAACGGCCACAGGCAAGGGAGGGCTTGCAGCCCTCCTGCATGTAATTTTTTTTCCCCTTTAGTTTTAACCCTTATTGCTTTTGGAATTTAAAAAAAAGGAAAAAATAAAGAAAATAAGAAAATGTAAAGGATGGAATTACCCTTGACCCGTCGGTGAGGTTAAGCCCTTCTTTGAAACAACCATGGCCACTTCAAACTCTTATTTGAAATAATATCCACTTCAATCCCTTATTTAAGAAAATAAAGGCACCTCAAGCTACTATTTAAAATGTTCACTTCATGTCCTTAATTGAAAAATTCAGGGCCTTTCAGACTCTCATTTGGAATTTTTTGTAATATTTATCGGTGCTAACTAGCATAACCCTAATTACAAATAGGGGTTATCAAAAGTATAAGTAGCAATTTGCGGGCCATCTTATAAATTTATAATTATTATCGATCAAAAACTACTTTGTAGCCTATCAATGCTTCAAACAAATACTAATTTCTCTAATTGTTTACTCATATTTGGATTTTTTTTGAAAATTACTATTTTACCCAAACTCACATTGACTAGCCACTTATCATTCAAATAACTTATCTACCTAATTATTATTTTTTTGGCATTAAATTTCACCTACCAACATTGCCTTATACATTAAATCAATATTGTATAATGCCATGCATGATGTGACATCCTGAAATTTTTAGTTCTGCTTTCAATTAAATTAATTGGGCCTTTCATTGACGCGCCTATAGTGCTATTCTCAGAGCTGATTACTCTTGAGATAAATAGACTAGCTGGGGAAGTCATTAAGGAATTTTAATGCATTAGACTTGAGAATTTGACAATTTACTACTCGACCATGCTCATCTGCATGGATCATTACGGCACGGTAAACATCGATTAGAAATTAGAGATAGGTCGATTCAACTAAGATGTGTGGTTAAATGTGGGTGATTCAACCAAATTGAAAAATTATCATCGATCGGCACTAGACAAATTTTTCTGTCGTTTTGGTACTCTGTGTACGTATTTGAAACCTCATGATTTTCACGACTACTAAGAGTCGCCACGGATCATTTGCTCTAAAAATTTATGAAAGCTACCCGGTAGCTTAGGTCACGCTAAAATCGCGCCAAATTAAAATTGAAAGTTCTATCATATCACAAGTCATTTTAGGAACATCGACTCAGTCTCTGAAGATTTTTCTACAAACTGAGATTTTGGTGGAAAAAGTCGAGATAGGGCGGTCTTTTACCGGGAAATTCATAGGACCCTTTTTTTATCACGAAATTGGGACGCAAGTAGGTTCTATTAATGAGGAAAAATGCCAATTCAATTGATGATACGCCTGTGGGATTTATAGAAGCCAAAATGAGTTGATTTGAAGAGGAATTGAATGGAAATTGAACCAATTCCAACCAAAATTCGTATGCCCCCCTTGGACCCAACCTTTGGACCACTTCAAGGCTTCTAGAATGAGTCTTTGGTCTCGAAAATGGGCAGAGGAAGCCAGCTAGTGGTGGGACCAAAGCAAGGGACAAAGGGATGAGAGAGACCAAGGTGGTCCCCCCAAACCTAGCCGGTCCCCCTCTTTTCATCCTCCTTCTACCCATCGACACCACCCTCCCTCCATCCCAGCTTGCTTTTCGAAACCCCAGAAACCTAGAAGTAGAACCAACAGCCAGCCCCTTGCTCGCCGAAGCCCCCGCAAGCTGCTGCGTCGCCCGTCGCGCCCCCGCGTGCTCACCTGCGCGTCCTGCTCTCTCCACAGCTATCTTGCACCCAGCTCGCTGTCTCGAGCTTCCTTGCCATCGTCCAGCTACCAGACGTCGCCATTCAGCCACCGCTAGCCACCGAAGACGCCTGTCCAAGTTGCTGCCATCCCCACTGTCCATCCTCACCGCTTCAAGCCAATCGGTTCCACCTCTCTCGGCCCTGACCAGCACCAAACAGAAGCCAAGTAAAATGGGTCTCCAAGCCGTTGTTTGGCTCATTTTTGTGGCTTTCCCAACCCCGCTTGGCGGTCCCACTTTGGAGTTTGTCAATCCTCACCGTGTCCCTGTCATTTTGATCCGAACGGTTCATTAATCAAGTGAGTTTTAACTCACTAATCCCTACTTAGTAAGTTAATGACGCTTAAGGGTTGATTAGTTTAGGCTAAGCTAGGATTAGGTGGTTAGTTAGAATGGATTAATGAATTAGTTGATAGTTAATGCATGTCAGGTGGTTGGATAAGCCTTAGTATTTATCTAGTGAGGTTCGGGAATTTTCCGAACTCAAATCGGTATTTAATTAGCCGTTACGAACCAAAATGAGTTGGTCTGGAAAATGGGCAGAGGAAGCCAGCTAGTGGTGGGACCAAAGCAAGGAGACAAAGGGATCAAAGAGACCAAGGTGGTCCCCCCCTTAATCCAGCCAGTCCCCCTCCTTTCTTCTTCCTTCTACCTGTCAACACCACCCTCCCTTCATCCCAATTTGCTGTTCGAAACCCCATAAACCTAGAAGCAGAACCAACAGCTAGCCCTTTGCCCGCCAAAGTTTGCCAAAGCCACCGCAAGCCGCCACGTCGCCGATCGCGCCCCCGTGTCTTGCCTGTGTGTCCTGCTCGCTTCACACCTGTCTCACACCTAGCTCGCTGTCTCGACCTTCCTTGCCATCATCCAGCTGCCAGACGTCGCCATTCTGGCACCGCTAGACACCCGAGACACCTGTCCAAGTGGCTACCATCCCCGCTGTCCAACCTCGCCACTTCAAGCCAATAAGTTCCACCTCTCTCACCCTCGACCAACACTGAATAGAAAGCTGAGTAGAGTGGGTCTCCAAGCCATTGTTTGGCCCGTTTTTGTGGCTTTCCTAACTCCGCTTGGTAGTCCCGCTTTGGAGTTTGTCAATCCTCACCGTGTCCCCGTCATTTTGATCCGAACGGATCATTAATCAAGTGAGTTTTAACTCACTAATCCCTACTTAGTAAGTTAATGACGCTTAAGGGTTGATTAGTTTAGGCTAAGCTAGGATTAGGTGGTTAGTTAGAATGGATTAATGAATTAGTTGATAGTTAATGCATGTCAGGTGGTTGGATAAGCCTTAGTAATTATCTAGTGAGGTTCGGGAATTTTCCGAACTCAAATCGGTATTTAATTAGGCGCTATGGACCAAAATGAGTTGGTCTGGAAAATGGGCAGAGGAAGCCAGTTGGTGGTGGGACCAAAGCAAGGAGACAAAGGGATGAGAGAGAGACCAAGGTGGTCCCCCCCAACCCAGCTGGTCCCCCTCCTTTCTTCTTCCTTCTACCCATCAACACCACCCTCCCTCCATCCCAGTTCTTTGCTTCAAACCCCGTAAACCCGAAAATGCAACCAACGGCTAGCCTCTTGCCCACCAAAGCCCGCTAGAGCCACCGCAAGCCACCACGTTGCTCGTCGCGCTCTCGCGTCTTTACTGCACATCCTGCTCGCTCCACACCTATCTCATGCCTAGCTCACTATCTCGAGCTTCCTTGCTGTCATCCAGCTACCAGATGTCGCCGTTCCGCAACTGCCAGCCACTAGAGACGCCCGTTCAAGTTGCTGCAATACCCGCTATCCATCCTCGCCGCTTCAAGCCAACCGGTTCCACCTCTCTCGGCCCCAACAAGCACTGAACAGAAGCCAAGCAGAGTAGGTCTCCAAGCCGCTGTTTGGCCCATTTATATGGCTTTCCCGACCCCGCTTGATGGTCCCGCTTTAGAGTTTGTCAATCCTCATCGTGTCCCCATCATTTTGATCTGAGCAAATCGTTAATCAAGTGAGTTTAACTCACTAATCCCTGCTTAGTAAGTTAATGACGCTTAAGAGTTGATTAGTTTATGCTAAGTTAGGATTATGTGGTTTGTTAGAATAGATTAGTGAATTAGTTTATCGTTAATGCATGTTATGTGGTTAGATTAGTGTAATTAGCAACTAGATAAGCCTTAGTATTTATCTAGTGAGGTTCGAGAATTTTCCGAACCCAAATCGGTATTTAATTAGGAGTTACGGGCCTAAGTGTGCATTATTGGTAATTATTTATTTATTTATTTATTTTTGGAAATTAAACCGAAATATTCGGTGACCAGAATTTCATGCTGATTGCAATGGTGTGATATGTTTATTTAATTGAGTTTTGGATGGTACAAATTGAGTGCGATTTGCAATTTTGGGTATTTATCCCAAAATTATTTGATTTCAATAATTAATTAGAAAATCACCAAGACGTCAGTTTTTAATGACCAAAATTTTTTTAGGCACTATAATAAATAGTGGGATTTTCAAGTGGGAGAAAATTGTATTTTGGTTCAGGTCGACCGTGTACCCACACACGAGTGTTATTATCAGGTATGATAAAAATGGTAAATTTGATAGATGGTTAAGATGATATACTATATTAACGTACGGGCTCTAATATGTTAGCTTTGGATGAGCAGTATACCGATATACTATATCCGCCTGAGGGCCATGATATATCAGCTTTAGGTGAGTAATATACCTTAGTAACTTCTTGTGAACATTATCAATATACTATATCAACCTGCAGGCTCTAATATGTCAGCTTTGGGTGAGCAATATATTCTGTTATCAGCTTCTAGTGAGCCATATATAATTATTACCAGCTTTGGGTGAGCTATACTTTCTATTTTCAGCTTTAGATGAGCTATACTTTCTATTTTCAACTTTAGGTGAGCTATACTTTCTATTTTCAGCTTATGATGAGCAGATCTTGATATGATTGATTTGGATAGATAGTATAAGATGAGTGGACCGAGTGATCGTCTTGATGACATGGAATCGACTAAGTTGATTGATCGATGGTTCGATTTGATTGGATGAATGGATTGTGGATATGAGTGATCGAAATGATTGAATTATATTGACTTGCAAGAAGGGACTGAGACCAAAGTAAGTCCTCTGACTTATGTTTATGCTTAGACAGTCATCGGGGCGTATTTTCTTCTTAGTCAGGTCTTAGCAGGTTGAACTTGTTGAGATGTCATCTCACCCTATCATGGGATAACATTTTAAGCCCATAGATGGCAGCTTCTCCCGAGTATTTTGGACAACCGAAGAAAGTCACGGAACAAAGGTGTTACATTTCGTTACATGGGAGCCCTAGGGACTGGACCTATGAGCCGGTGAGGTCCGTGGTCTGGGTTGATGCGGGCCTACCCAAAAAAATATCCCACCAATACAGATGATGGTACCGCTAGGGTCAGAATGGCTAGAGAGAGGGTCTCATACTAGAATCAGAGATACCTCTGTATGTGCTGGAGGTTGTTTTTGGGAAAAGCACAGCAGATCCTTTCGGAGGTTCGGTGGTAGACCCGGTAGACCCAAATCTTGAAGACCCAGGAACTCCGGTGTACTCGGAGGAAGGCTCCAATGAGGACGAGGATGTGGAGCAGGAGGAAGATTAGTAGCTATTTGCAAACCCCCTTTGTTTTGTAGACCTTATATCTATATATCAGCTTGTATTATATATGACATGTGTTACTATGTATATATATATAGGTGTGGTTTGGTTTTAAAAAATTATAGCCCTATTTTCCTATCCCTTCTTGTTGTTATCTGAAGATTATTTATTTGCTTCCGCATGCGCATTTAAAATGAATGGGTTTGTGATGCGTCCTAGGATGTCACTATTTAATCGACCGCAAAGGAACGGGCACGTGCTCGAAGGATCGGGGCGTGACACATGATCCAACCAATTTTGTCCTTAGACTATTAATATTCAATTGTTTGAATCATTTTGATCCATTTTTCACCCTTGTGGCCCAACATGTTTTTTTTTTTTTTTTTTTAATCTCTGAATGCTCACTAAAACCAAATACAAGTCCCTTCTAAGTTACTAAATGCAAGGATAATAAAGTGGGGCAAGAGAGAGTTTGGCCCTTAATGTAAATTTAGTTTTATAGGCAAGATCCTAACAAAAGTACCATCTCTCTGTACAACCTCCTAGGGATCAGTTCATCTGTAATCATTGAGATAAGACGGTTCATGGAAAGTGTATACTTTGATGGTCTGTGTACAGCTAATTGTGAAAATATACTATCCTTTTTTTCTCCTTTTTTTTTCCTCACTAATAAAAGGGGGGAACAACAGTGATAGTGTTATTTTTTAGAAAAAATCATTTCATATTAGCTCATGCATCATAGTAAATTAGTACCAAGTGTGCAGCTAAGCATGCATTGGCCTCATTAAAGTTTCAATCAAGACAATCAAGGATGGCTATGTTGTCCAAAATAGGAAAATTATAGGAGTCGACCCAACTTGTTTTTTCATTTCTGGTTCTACACAGGTCGGGTGTGGAGTTGGGTCACGAAAAAACCTATGCCCTTCATGTCTAGATCAGGCCAGGCATTAGTTGGGACCTAAACTAAACTAGTTTGTTGACACCCTTAGTATTCCTCAACATTGTTTTACTACCTAGTTAGCTTTGCACAATATACAAACCACAAATGGCAGATAAGTAAAGTGGGGTATGTAGGGGCCTCCACTCTGTTTGCCAAAAAAGACAAGAACCACTTGCTTTTTGGATATTCTTTCTCTACAAGTTTGGAGAGCCATTTTGCAGCTTCATCTTGTTGATAGAGTTCCTGGAGATTGGGAGATAGAAGTTACTCGAGCATTTTCTATTTTCAGTAGGGGTGAGCATCGATCCAGGGTCAACCCTGGACCGGCCCAACCCTACCTGTCCTAGTCCGGTTCCTAAGAAGACTAGGTCGGTCCTTGGTCCTAGAATTCCTGGACCAGCACTGTGTGGGTTGATCCTTGGTCCTAAAAGGTCTAAGGTTGGTCCAACCTAAACCAACCCTGACTATATATATTAGTTATAATTTTTTATATAGATAAAACATTTAAATAAATGGTGTCAACAACATTAAACAGCTCTTTAGTGAGGAGTTCAAGTAATTTTACATTGTTCTTTAATAACTTAGGTTTTTAATATCTTTTACAGCATCAATAGTCATAATTTATGAATGAGGAAAATGTTTTTGTGAGGAGTCCTCACGGCGTCAAAAAATGCACCTTATGTCATCCTCCTCTAGTATTCGTTCTCTTCTGTCTTATTTGTCCTCTTAATCTTCAATTTGCTAAAATTGAAAAAAATAACTTCTCCACTCGCCACTCGACACTCGCCTTGCTTGCTTTGGGTCACTCGTGCCGCTCGCCGCTCAATGCTTACTTGGCTTGTTGCTCCCTGCTCGACATTCAATGCTCATTCTATTCGACGCTCACCCTACTTGACCCTCACCGCTTGCCTTTCTTAGCAGACCTTGCTCATCATCAAACCTATTGGGTTGGTACGGTCCTCGATTGCACTTTCAAGCAGTACAAAAAATGAAATAAAAAATTATCAGTTGGTCTTGGGTTGACCCTAGAACCAAACCGAACCCATTGGTTTGGTCCGGTCCTCGGTCCCAAGCTCAATAGGGTCGGTCCCCAGTCCCAAAAATTGAGGACTAGTACTATGTGGGTTGGTCCTAGGGTTAGGGGGTGGACCGGCCCAACCCGGACCATGCTCACCCCTAGTTTTCAGAGCAATGGCATTCCCCCATTTGTTAAGTTCTCTTAGTGTGCTTTTATTTTCTATATTTGGAGTGCAAGGAATAGTTGGTAACTCCTCTTTTCTTGTCAGCTCTTCATCAATTCTCGCTGAAACAAATAGATTGATTAGAGACAAGCTTCAGATTTATTTGAATGTTCAAAGGAAGGTATCTGTAGAAAGGCATAAAACTATGTGTTGCAACCGGGGAATTGATCTTAGTTTGATGATTGTATCAAGCTTGTAGCATGTTTGCTGATCTGCTTTGTGATTTGTTGTGAATAAAACCAGAATTATCAAAAAGAAAACTCACCGACATCGTTATGAAATTATCTTTTCAATTACCAATTTCTTGAAAGAAGTGCAGAGACAAGACTTAACATTTTGGCTATTTATCGATTGAGGAGTTAAGGTTATATTTGGGAAAAATTGAGAATTCAAGGTTTTCAGAAGCCCCGACCAAGTTTCGTGCTCACCCTTTGGTGGAATTCAAGAATTGAGAAAGGCACATGGCAAATGATCAAATATTTCGCTTGGGAGTCACGTCAGATATCCTACACTTGGATTCTGGTGATGGCAAGCTTGAGATTTGATTGGGACTTCCAAAACAAGTCTTCATTTGACCAAATGAACCTTCAATATCTAAAATTGACTAACAACCGAAACTTTAAAGCTTGTTTCGCACTTACCAATAAGTTCTTCGCGAATGGGCTGAAGTTAATGTTTTTTACTAATATTTTTTGTTTTTTTTACACTTATCAACTCTTTTAGCAAATTATCAGTATGGAAAAAAATTCTTCTTGTATGTTCAATTGAACAATAGAACCGTCAAGCACATTGGTTCGCTAAATGCAATCTCGCTTGGCAGAATAAATCTTGGATGAAAAATCTAGATTGGGCTGCCAAGCACATTGTCAATACTAGCTTTCACCGGTCCTTGGCCCGTTTTGCCTTTGGAGCATTATGTTACATAATTTGGAAAGAGATGAATAATATCATTTTCCGCAATCAATCTCTCTATCTCCCAGCTTTGAAGAATCACCTTCAAAGGGCTATCAAGGATAACGCGATGACCTTTCAACGTGTTCCGGACATACCTAGAAATTGAAGACTACAACGTAGCTAGGGTCTTCATCCTTCGATTTTTGATTGATAGTGCTTGGCCGGTGTGCCAAGGTTTTCTAGAGCTTGGTTGAGGTTGCCATTGTTTGTGTGGTCTTTATGGAGTTGGCGGTTAGTTTCAGGTCCTTTCTTTTAAGAGGTTCGTGTTGCTGATGTGGATGGCTCAGAGTATTTGGGGGCTAGTCCAGTGCCTCGGAGGTTGCCGTAGCTGGCAGTGTGGGCTGCCGCTGTTTTTGCTGTTTGCCTCCCTTCCCTTTCTTGTTTGTTACCATTGTTTGGCTTCTTGTTGCTGCTGTTTTAGCCATTTGTTGGCCGCTGTTTGGCTGTTTCGATTTTTTTTTTCTCAACACCCTTCCACTCGTTATGACTTGTTTGTCACTATGAGTGTAAGTTTTTGTGGTGCCGAGATCCCCTGCTGTACATTTGTTGGTTGAAGTCTATATAATACTTACCTTACCAAAAAAAAAAAAAAAAAAACAATAGAACCGTCTAACATAGAATCACCGAGAGAGATGATGCTAAACAATTGTTTAACTTGGATATCATTTATTGGCCGATGCTCAAAAAAGAGAATGAATTCTTTGATCTAATTCTCAAAATCCTTTAAGCTTGAAGTCCAGTTACAAATTGAATTTAGATTATTTGGAAGTTGAACTTAACTTGAATCTATATACTTGTATCAATAATGAACATCACTCCTAATCGGTGTGTTATCTATCTCTAAAATATGATGCTTCACCAAAAAGCGAAAATCTAATGATATAGAAGAAATTGATGGATTTTATGGGAAAATAATATATCTTTTCGAATTTTAGATGGGAAAGTAAATAACCGAAAAAGTTAAGGAATCGAAAATGAAAGTACGTGAATTAAAGATTGCATGAAGCGCAATGGTTCTAGAAATTTAAAGCACTGGAAAGGTAAATTTGCGAAAACTTTAACATGAGAATAAATTGCAATAGCAGGTATTCTGTGATTGACCGAGCGAACATTTATAAAAATTACCGCACAGGTACTTATATCCTACCGGCAACAGTTATTTACAAATAGTTAAGAATTTTGAATCCACAAACGACTCACTAGTATTATTTACAATCATTGATAAGCAATCATGATCCTAGGCACAATCCTTTATAATCTAATAGTAGCTATCCACAAGGAGTTGCATTTTCCAAGATCATAGGGATAACCAATGGGCAATCATGCGCTGGCATCGATAGTGCATCTTTTTTGTTTTTGTTTCTGAGCTCCAACTTAGCGAAATCTACAATAGTTGGCTGTTGAAAACGGTCGTTGAGTAGTAAAGGACCTCGGTCTATAACTGCTGTGATTTTGGCCGTAGGTGACTTAATATGCGAATTATCGATTTCCTTTAGGTTATTGACTGCTTTGTTCAATGACCTTCGTTTTTATCAAATTTTTGCTCTTATTGACTAAACTTACCACTTGTTGATAATTGAAAAGATAATATCTTTTTATGGTCTGACACATGCTCTAATAGCGAATTTAGCATATATTCCATGCATAGACGTGGTGACATTGGTGTTACCCATTACCCAAATGTTTTACTTTTTAAATTCCAAATTCACTATTGATATGTTTCCATGAAAGTTATTGACCAATGTCTTATGGAAATATTCCTGTTTACACTATCAAAATATCCTATTGATGTGGATATGACCAATCACATACTAGATCAATCGGGCATGAATCACCCAAATGATCCGGTGGACAATGTCAATGAATGGTGGATTCTAGTGTGGTTCGATTGAGAGAATAGAGCGATGAGATTAGGATCATTGAAAATACAAATTCTTAAGCAAACACATATACGCATGCTCGTCACTTTTTTCTTTCTTCAAATTTTCTTAGGAAAATACCAAAAAGCATACTCCACAGTTAACCTAATAATCACTTATACACCATATACATACATAAGTTTTTCCTTTGGTGGACATTTTTCACTTTTACATCAATTATCATGGTGTCCCTATTTACAAAAATGTCATTTTATTTTCAAAATGTTCATTTCCAAATCCTAACTTTTCGCACCAGTGCATAGAACTTAAAATATTTTCTTTTAAAAAAAAAATTCATTACGAAATCTTAAATTTTTCGCACCACTGCATTGCACTTAAAATGTTCACTTCAAGTGTGTGCTGGTAAAATCTAAAATGGAAGAGTGGACAGCACCCAGAAAGTGATCGGATGTTTGAACTCGTTGGTGAAAAATTGTCGATTTGCATGTATCATCGACGGTGCATATAGCCACACATTCTCGACGTATTCATTATCTGCACATAACCATGCGTTGAAGTATTCCCTCAGAGTCAGATGGCTTCGATAATCAAACTTGCACAATTGGAGTGTTCCATCTCTAAAGCAAAACCGCAAAAATCAATTTTCATTTTTCCTTTCCTTTTTGGCTATTTATGTTAATATAAGCCGTCGTTCGCAACTTTCATAGACCTTGTGCTGATTTCCAATGCACCTGTGGCCCAAGGAAGGTTGGCGCTTTCAAAGAAGAAGAGAAGGCCTAACATGAAACTGAAGAGCACGTCAGATAAGCCAGGATGACCTGCCTGGTGATCATGCAATCGTGTGCATAAATGGACGAGAATGGCGTTCATAATCGAAGCCTCTTGCACAAATCAGGCAAGTCATTCTTGGCTAACAAACCAGACTCGTCATGTCATGTAAGGCCTCTCTTCCTCAAAAAAAAAAACATTTCAGTGCCTCTCAGTGTGTCATTTGATGAAGGAAAAGATTAGACAAATTTGTATCTTCAAGGAGCAGTTGCTTTCAGAAGGAAGAAGAAGCCTAACATGAAAGATTAGAGACTTTCTGACTAGCCAAGGAGACTGCCTGATACCGGGACGAACTACTCGAATGCTTAGTTCAGCTCGAATAGGGCAAGTTCAGAGCAGGCAAGTCATCCTTGGCTACGAAATGAGACTCTCATCTTCATGTTAGCCTCACTTCTTCTTCTCCTATTCTAATGCTTCAATGTTTTGCTTGCATTTGTATCTCTATTTATAGGGAATGGAAGAGAATATGAGATTAGATCGAAGCCAATTCAGACTTTCATCAGTGGGGTATTTCGAATGTCAAATTTTTGTAGGACCTTTGCCTCATACAAATATTCTCTTTTTTTTAATTTGTCATTATTTTTAAAACCATGTAATAATAGTCATCACTGTGATAGGTATAATTAGGCTCCCCATATTAAAAAATCGTTTTATGTATGGGGGCCTTACTGGTGTGTAATGTACACTGAACTGCGCAAAAAAGGGCCTGTCAAAAATTTATATGAAGATTTTGACGGATGGCTCTTAATCAGGTATTTATCAGCTTCAATTTACTACATTTTCCTTGTGGCGACTTGGGTTAAAGTCGACATTCCTGAGCTTTAGTTGCGTTTCAGTAATAAATATGCTTCGTGCAATTCTGGATTGCATTGCATTTCATGGACCAAAACCCAGCTCGGCAATGAACTATATCAGTTGATTTTTGCGATATTATCCTGAGTAAGATGATTAGATGAGGTCCTCTATGATGCAGAGTTTGAATCAAGTACAAATATCTTAGTGAGAACCGCTAGAATGTCGCGATGCTAGATATGTGCGGCTGAAAGATAAAATTGAAACTTTCCAAAATAGGGGTACTACTTTTGTCCGAAAAGCAAAGCTAGCCCTGCAGCTTTTAGCTTTAATTCAGAGATAATGTGGTTCTCTGAACCCACATCTCTTTTCTGGGCTTTATGGGTGTCTGTGTTCCTGACCTTCACAATACCTCCACATGGAATGTTTCTGACCTTTCTCTATCAAAAGCAGCACAATATCTAATACCAAAGGTCTTGTTTTAAATTTGGATTCTTAACTAGAGTTGAATTATATTTTAAGATATCTTTTTTTAGCCAGAGAATTCTCGGCAGACAGACTACAATCCTCTTATCCTTCAATTCTTTCTTTTCTTTTTGTGTACGTACGTGATCCAAATGGCATGGAGACATCAACTTGTGAAAGATGCCATCCAGGGCAAACGTCAATGACTCTGCCACTAAACAGAGGGTTCTTTTTTTGGTACGTGATCCAAATGGCATGGAGACATCATCTTGCACTTTTCTTTGGAATTGATATTCCATTGGTTGCAATCCGTCCAAAAAATACCCTGAGGAGACCAGTTGAATTGCATGTCATGGACTGATAATAGGATCATCAATCGAGTGAGAATATCACCAAAAGAAAAAGAACGCAATGCTTTCTACAGTTGTGATTCCCATTCCCTTCTGAAATCTTCATTTTTGGAAAGCACAGGGACATTTCCATGCGCAGCTCCACAAGTGCAGCGGAAGTTTAAATCAAATGTTTTTTAATTAAAGGTTGCCAGAGATGTGTGTATAGCTTCCAGACGGAGAGAGAAATAAAAATGCTTAAAGTAGGATAGTTCAGGGTTGTGATTTCAGGGTGTGCATCAACACTGAATTAGACTTCATTTCTCCAATTGAGAAGCACTCGTGCAGAAATGGTTGTCAAAGCAAAGAGACTGTAGTTCTCTTTGTTGAACAGTAAACAATTTTTCTCTTCTGTGTTCAAGTCTTTTTACAAGAGTATAACCACACATATATACACCGACATGACCACCCTAGAATCTTCTACAAATCTGGAGATCTCCTATAAATCACTACAAATTAGGAGATCTCCTACAAATCGGAAGATACACACACACACACACACACACACACACACACATATATATATATAAAGACCTTAAATAGAAAAACTCTCCTATCGAGACCCTAATTGACAGCTCATGTTAACACTCCCCCTCAAGCTGGTGAGAAAATATCTTTGATACCCAGCTTGACAAGTGAGCTATGGAAAGCTCGACTCGATATAGCCTTTGTAAGTATGTCTGCCGACTGGTCTTTAGATTTGATAAATGAAAAACTCACCACCCTATCATCTAGATTTTACTTGATAAAATGCCTATCAACTTCAACATGTTTAGTGTGGCCATGTTGAACTGGGTTGTGAGAAATTTGAATCGTGGCCTTATTATCACAAAACAATTGCATTCCTGACTTAGGTGGAAAACTAAGTTCTGACAACAACTTCTTTAGCCACAAAAGCTCAGATAGTCCTTTAGCCATCCCCCGAAACTCGGCTTCAGCACTTGACAAAGTTACTACTTTTTGTTTCTTGCTCCTTCATGTAACCAAGTTTCCTCCCACAAATGTGAAGTAGCTTGACGTCGATCTCCTATCCGAGGTATTGCCAGCCCAATCAGCATTCGTAGATCCTTCCACCTCATGGTGATTATTCTTCGCAAAGAAAAGTCCTTTCCCTAGTGCTGACTTCAAGTAGCGTAAAATCTGAACTACAACATTCATATGATCTTCATTAGGAGCATGCATAAATTGACTTACAACTCCTACAACATATGCAATGTCAAGCCGAGTGTGCAATAAATAAATTAATCTCCCTACAAACCTTTGATATCGGTCCTTATTGGTCGATACCTGATTAGGGAAAACTCTGAGTTTATGATTCTGTACTATAGGGGTATCAACAGGTTTGCAATCCAACATCCCCACCTCAGCCAACAAGTCCGACACATACTTTCGTTGAGATAAGAATATACCCTCCTTTGATCTGGCCACTTCAATACCCAAAAAATATTTCAGGCCCCCCAAGTTCTTCATCTCGAACTCATTTGCCAGATTCCTTTGAAAATCTATGATCTCCTCAAGGTCATCCCCTGTGATGATCATGTCATCTACGTATATAATCAATGCTGTCACTTTGTCATGCTGCCGTTTCAGGAACAACGTATGGTCCGATTTACTTTGAGTGTACCCATATCTTTCCATTGCAGAGCTAAAGCGATCAAACCAAACCCGTAGTAATTGCTTTAATCCGTACAACGACCACACGAGTTTACATACCACTTCCAATATATCAGCACATGCATATCTTGGTGGGATTTCCATGTAGATCTCTTCTTCCAAATCTCCATGTAAGAACGCATTCTTTACATCAAATTGATGTAAGGGCCAGTCCAAATTTGCTGCAAGTGATAACAATACCCACACAGTGTTCAGTTTTGCAACTAGAGAGAATGTTTCCTGGTAGTCCACGCCATAGGTCTGGGTATATCCCTTTTCTACTAGATGTGCCTTGTACCTCTCAACAAAACCGTCTGCTTTATATTTGATGGTGAAGACCCATTTACATCCTACTGCCTTCTTTCCCTTCGGTAACTCGACAAGTCTCCAAGTCTTATTTTTCTATAAAGCCTCCATCTCTTCTTGCATTGCTTGAACCCACTTGGGATCCCTTAATGCCTTCGGTACTCCACTAGGAACTCTACTTGCAGAGACATTCGAGACAAATGCCTTTAAAGCAACCGACAACTGCTTTGTCAAAACATAATTGGTGATCGGATACTTCGACCTTCGTTCTTCCACATTTGGTGAGTACCTATTAGGAGCCTTACCACGATTATGTCTATCGGACAATTTATAACAAATAGCTACATCAGTATCAACAGACAAATTCTGTGTGGTAGGAGAACTTACCTCAGGAGTATCCTTAGGAGAATTGTCAAGTACTAAAGAGGGGGTATTTTGAAATGGAGGGAGCTATTCTTGAGATTGTTTGTGTGTCTCTTGCACCAAATCAACCTGATGATCGGATTCTTTAGTGTACTGCTGCTCATTTTCCGTTGTCCCACCATGATCCGTGACCACATCATTGCTGGCCAACACTGCTTGCTGCAGCATGTGAACCCCTTGTCAACTTGGACCTTAGCTTGTGTGTTACTAGTCCTTGTGTCACCAGGTGTTGGCACTGCGGGGTCATTTTTTTTTAAAGCAAAATCAGCCGCAACCCCGGCCATCACACCACCTTCCCACCAATTTGTCCTTTCACTAGAAGTCTCCCCTTGAAAGGTATAATTGGGTGTGGTAAAAAATAATTTGGACTCGACGAAGGTGACGTCCATTGTGATGTGGGTTTTCTTGGTAGCCAGATTGTAATAGCGGTATCCTTTTTGATGAGTGCCATAACCAATGAAAACATAATTCACCGCACATGGATCGAGTTTTGTCCGTTGGTTCTTGTGGAGATGGACTTATGCCATACACCCAAACACTTTGGGAGGTAGTGTCATGATGGAAGGAAGAGGAACATAGGATGCAAGTGCTTGAAGTGGGGTTTGAAAGTTCAACACACGAGAGGGCATTCTATTCATCAAATGTACCGCTGTAACCACAGCGGCATCCCAAAAACGAGATGGAACCTGACCACCTATGAGGAGTGCCCATGCCGTCTTGAGGATATGGCGGTTCTTCCTATCAGTGATACCATTTTGTTGGGGTGTCCTAGTGCAAGACGTTTTGTGTATAAGCCCGTGGTCCTGAAAGTAAGCTGCAAGATGCTGGTTAATATATTCCTCACCATTGTCGCTACGAAGGACTTGAATTTGAGTCCCAAACTAAGTTGCAATCATCCGATCAAACATACGGAATATTGCTGCCACTTCATCTTTATGCTTCATTAAATAAACCCAAGACATCCAGGTACAATCATCCACAAATGTTACAAACCAATGAATCCCAGATAGAGTAGTAAGCGGTGAAGTGCCCCACACGTCCGAATGAACCAAAGAAAACGGCTTGATGCTCTTATTAAAACTCAAAGGAAAAGAGACACAATGACTTTTTGCCAAAATTCATGTCTCACATTGGAATTCAGTATCTGACAAATTATGAAACAAGTCTAGAAATAAATGTTTTAAATACCCAAAAGACGGGTGCCCTAAATGATGATGCCATAATCAAATCGTTTTCTCTTTATTAGTAGACCCACTACTTGTGTGATGTGCTCAGCCTGCATGAATGTCATCAACATAGTACATCCCCCTCTTTTAGTACCACGATCAATCATCTCCTTCGTGAGGATATCTTGAAATAAGCAAAAAGATGGATACATAAGAACACAACACTTCAAAGCATCAGTGAGTTGGCCAACGGAGAGTAAACGGTTAGACAGAGAGGGCACTAATAAAGTGTGAGACAATGATAAAGAATGTGTAAGATGAACATTGCCAGCCCCAGTGACAGGATAACTAGTGCCATTCGCATTATAGATACTTTGTCTCCTCGGAGTGGTGTAGCATATAACATCGTTATGATTGGGTGTCATGTGATCCGTTGCCCTAGAATCAACAATCCACCCCTCCTCGCCACACTGAGAATTACTATCAAGTGCACACCCAATGTTACCTTCAGGAGCCACATCAGAAATATTGGTAGCGTCTACCTGCGGTACCATGGAAAGGGGTGAGGTCCCGGTAGCCAATGATGCCTGCCCCCATCCTATAGCATTTTCTATCTTTTTCTTGTTCTGGAACTCCTTCCACCAATCTGGATAACCGTGCAATTTAAAACAGGTATCTTTTGTATGTTTAGTATTACCACAATGAGTACCACCTCCTGGATGTTGTGGTTTAGCCTTCGAACCTTTGTTAGTCCTCCCTCCACCAGACGTAGTATTAGGAGGGACCATCTGGAGAGCTTTGGACTCATTGTGGGCCTCGAGAAAGTGTGAAATAACATTTCCACCATGCGACACTAGGGCTTCCGCGATGCTAGATGGTTCAATTGAAGATAACATAACAGCTTGGCGTACATCCTCTCGCCTCACCTGGCATACGCTTGCTCCACCGTCGGGAAGGGATGCATCTGTAGAACAGCAGCCCTAACTTTTTCAAGGCAGTCATCGAGCCCGTCAAGGAAAAGATATACACGGTCGTCTTGCACAAGAGCGTTGTAGCGCTCGATATCACGAGGACAAGTCATGGGATTAGGCCATCGAAAATCAACCTCCCGCCATAAACCCTGAAGATCATTATAATACTTTTTCAATCGGGCCGCCTATCTACTTCAGTCGAGACAAACGTCGCTTTAGATCATACACTTGGGATACATTGGTGCCATCAAAGAACGTAATAGCCACCTAATCCCATACTACCTTTGCTGTTGAGAAATGGATAAAATTCCCAATCAACGTCGGGTCCATGGAATTGATGAGCCATCCTTTAACTGTATTATCGTCAGTCTTCCACTTCCGAAAATTAGGGTCAGTCGGAAGTGGGGGTGGAAAATCCCCATTGATATATCCCAATTTGTCCTTCCCAGAGATATACATCTCGACAACTTGGGACCAAAGGCCATAATTACGGCCATCCAACTTGACTGCAATTGGTGGGGTGGAGTTTTCAGCATGAGAAGGTGAGGCTTGATGGTGAGATAGCTAGTATAAGCACCTAGAGGGGGGTGAATAGGTGCACAAACAATTTATCAAAATACGGAAGCGATTCTTGGCAAACGATAGAAAGGAAGTTCACTATTGATTAACGAAAATGAAGTACGATCAAAGTAAAGAGAGTAAGGAAGAGAGAATTGAACACAGGGTTTATAGTGGTTCGGCTTATTCCAAGCCTACGTCCACTCTTCCACACTGACAGCCCACCGGCTGGATTTCACAATGATCAAAAGAGTAATTACAGCACAGCTTTTCCTTGATTCCACAGTGTAGATGTTCTACCACACCTCCTCAAGGTTTCTCACAAATATATACTCTGTTTTGAATACAATGTTTATCGCTCAAAATAATTGTCTAAACAACAAGGAGCTTCAGACTTTGAAATTCTTCTATCGCGCACACCTCGAACAACTAAGAACGTCTTCCTTATATACTCCTTTATGCCATCATACCCGTTGGCACTTACCAAAGGAATTCCTCCAATCTACCCGTTGGACGGAATCAATTAGGAAGATTGTTCGAGCTATTAAAGGAACGTGTCGATAGCCCATCAATCCTGTTCGCCCATACAATCAGGATCTCGGTTTCCATAAGTAGAACCTTCCAAGAATATTTAGGCAATTATCGAATCTTCAATCATCGAATCAATCTCAATCAATCAAAGGATTCCGTTAAGTCTTTTCCAGCCACGAGATCTTCTCCAGTTGATAAGGTTGAATCCTTAACGAAACATCCAGTTCTGGATAACCTTTCTTCAACGGATTAGAGACTGTCAATGAGGATAGACTTTGAGTCTTGAGTCTGGCTATCCGGAGGTCTTCAAACTTTAAGTAGCTGAGTCTGCAAACCTTCAGACTAGACTGATGGAAACGTTTTGTCGACTTCAAAACACTTCAAGAAGATTTCTCCAACAATCTCCCCCTTTTTGATGGTGACAAAACTTTCCTGCAGATTTGGACAACTTTGACCTGCAAAACATTTCTCAAACACATATGCATATCTTATAGAGATAAATGGCTAAATGAATAACACTAGAATCTGCAACCACAGAAAATAGGTTAGTCTAATATGTGATAAAGTCATCCATAAGATACCAATGATAGTTAATAAAAGCAGTCAAGTCCAAGTCTAGTTCAGTTCTCATCCAGACACAAAAACAAAGTCAAACAGATCAAAACAATCCAACAAAATCCAACAAACTGTAACCACACGATTTAAAAGTCAAATTGTTCAAATCTTGCATCTCTCCCCCTTTTTGTCAGCATTAAAAAAGGTTGAGATGAAAATGGAATGAAGTCAAGATGGCTTGGGAACGCGGACAAGCTGGAAATCTCCCATAGACTGAACGATGCCTTCCAGCCTTTTCAAGTCTTCCTTCAGTTGTGCAATCTCCCCACCCTTGGCATTGGCCTGAATCTGAACAAAGAGGGCTTGGATTTTATCATTCAATGAACATGAAGAAACTTGACCCGCAGTTTGAAAGTTCTGAACCTCGCATCCCAAGGCATAAATTTGACCTCGCATCTCCAAGAGAATATCCATGATTCTGCGAAAATCGGCTGAGTTATCGATCTACTTACTAGCTTCAGCACGTTCTGCAGATGATGGCATATCAGAATAATCTCGCAAGTTTGGCGATGAAACTTCATGACCTTCTTCTGGAAATTGAGAGGCATAAACATCCTCTGGGTCTGCAGGTGAGCGACTGACTCCTTCACTTGCATCAGGATATGAGGACTTTTCTCCTTTCTCTTGATCTCCCCCTATTTCCATGCCTACAGGTGGAGAAGAGTGTTCCTCAGGTTCTCCTTCTTCTCTTCTTTCTTCTTCAGGTCGTTCCGCCTCTGCTTCTTTCTCGCCAAATGCTCTTTCTGCTTCTTTCTCTTGTTCTTCTCTTTCTTCTTCTTCTTTCTCTTGTTCTTCTCTTTCTTCTTCTTCTTTCTCTTTTTCTTGACCTTCTCTTTCCTCCTGGCCTTCTCTTTCCTTTCCTTCTGTCTCACGATGTTCCATTAACTCTGGAACAGTACGACTTAGCTTCTTCAAAGCTATGGCCGAAATGGTAAGGTCATCATCTTCTTCATCTTCCACAATAAGAGCTCTCCTTTTTGTTTTTGAAGCAACCAAAAGCTCCTTTCTTTTCCGTTTTGAAGAAGTTTGATGAACTTTGACTGGAGTCTTCTCCTTGAATTTCTCCAACTCCTTGTTCAGTTCCTTCAGACGCATTTTGGTTACCATCTTCAGTCCTACCACCATATGATCGCACGATCGAACACAAAAGATTTGAGGAGGCTGAATATTCAGATGTCGGAATAACTTCGTAACAAGGCTTGGGTAAGGGAGTTGACCTCTATCCTTCATCATCGCTCTATACATGTGGAACATGATAGTGTGAGGGAGAGAAAACATTTTCCCAGTGAGAATGGCATACATCAGCTTTGCATCTGAACTTGAAACATCGGTCTTGGAAGTTGATTTTGGTCGGAGGCCATTGATCACAATCTTGTGAAGCAAGATGTTGAATGCACTCATCCTTAGGTAGGTGACCTTCTCCTCTGTTCTCCTATCCTTCACCAGTTCCAGTGTAGCCCGAGCAATGGAAACTTTGATCGGTTGATATCTTCCTTTTTCAACTCCTAACACATCTGCCAGCATATCCATATCCACAACATAGTCTTGATCTTTGACACTGAAAGAGAATCTATTCGCATCCAAAAAGCTAAGATTTGAATAGAAATATGCGGTTAATTCAGCATATGCCTCTGTAGTGTCGGAGCAGAACTTTTCAAGTTGAAGAAAACCGAACTTTTCCCTCAAGTTCACATTCACAGCATCCAAAAAAATCAAAATCCACACTTCTAGGGTTTATTACCCCACGCTTCAGCAATTTCGAGTACAAATCCTTTTGTTCCTTCGATCTGAACAAATCTCCCATTTTTCCTCGACTTTCAACCGCAACACCCATTCTCGGTTGAAATTGACTATACAAATTGTCATCATCATTCCCATCTACAGGATTTGGTCCCCAATCACGAGGATCACTTGGGATATTCGCAAGGGTTTCCTCAGCCACCCCTTTACGAGCAATTCCCAAACTTTCCATTTTTCGCATAAAGATATATTCGTTCCCATATCCTTTGTCTTTAAGAAAATCATTGACATAGTTCAAGGGAGTACGAGTTCCTTTTAAGGCACGATATAGCTTATAAATATAAGCTGGCTTTTGAACTCTTACCGGATCTGCATCCTCAATGATTTCTTCTTGCTGTTGATGATCAATGCCTTGAGGACTAGAAGGAGGAGAATGACGCTGTTGAGAATGTTGTGGGCTCGGTCGCTATTCTGGAGACACTTCTTCTTCAGTGAGATCGAAGTGCGTAGGCCCCTCACTCATTCGCCGTGGTCCCCTGCTTGTGATTCTCGAAGACTTTCTTGAAGATGACATCTTTCTCAATTTTTGGAAGATTCCTTGCTTGACTTTCCCAAGAAAGATGACAACTTTTTGAAGATTAAACAAGGGAAGAAAACGAGAATGGAGGATCGATGCTTTCTAGGGTTTTCGAGAGTAAAGTGAAGAGGAATCAACAGTGCATGATCGTTTAAAAAGAGATAAACGAACCGTCACAAAGGAAAGTAAAAGATGCCTTTTTTAAAAATAACTAACCTTTTTCCGCAAAAATAGTCATTTCAAAAAATAACTTCTTTTTCGAAAAGGAAACGATGCAATAATTACCCCGATTAAAGATAGCAATAAAACACGTTTGCCAATCGTACATTTTCAAGATAAGATTCGAGAGAGAGAAAGACTTACTTACAGTCTGACGGTCGTACCAAGACTAACTTATAGTTATAGTCTTGTATATCTGAGTCTGAGAGTCTTTAGACTTTGATCTCCTCATACCTTAAAATGTTGAGTCTGGAACGGATGGTTTCAAACTGATTTTTCTCCAAAGGCTTTGTGAATATATCCGCCAGTTGGTTCTTTGAGTCAACAAATTGAGTTGAGACATCTCCGTTTTGAACATGGTCTCTAATAAAGTGATGTCGAATCTCTATATGCTTTGCTCTTGAGTCGAGAATTGGATTTTTGGTGAGATTTATAGCGCTGGTGTTGTCGCAATTAATCTCTGTGCATGAGTCTTCACTTCCGAGAGCTATATACTCTGCTTCTGCTGTGGAGAGAGCTACTGTACTTTGCTTTCTTGAAAACCAAGACACTGTCCTGCCTCCAAGTAGTTGACAAGTGCCCGAGGTGCTCTTTCTATCGACTCTGCAACCAGCAAGATCTGCGTCTGAATATCCAAGAAGAGTAAAGTCTCCCCTTTTTGGATACTAGAGACCAAAGCTTGGAGTTGATGAAACATATTTGATAATACGCTTCGCAGCATTCAAATGAGATTCTTTTGGGTCTGATTGAAATCTAGCACAAATGCAAACACTAAACAGAATCAGGTCTAGAAGCAGTAAGATAAAGAAGTGATCCGATGATACTCCTGTACAACTTTTGATCGACTTTCTTTCCTTCTTCATCTTTGTCTATCTTCAAGGAACTTGACATTGGTATGTCAGCCTTTTTGCAATTGTCCACCCAAACTTTTTGACAAGATTATTTGCATACTTTTCTTGATGAATGAAAGTTCCTCCCTCCGGTTGTTTTATTTGAAGTCCAAGAAAGAAGGTTAACTCACCCATCATGCTCATTTCAAATTCATCCTGCATAGTCTTAGAAAATTTCTTGCACAGACTTTCATTAGAGGATCCAAAAATAATATCATCGACATATATTTGAACAAGTAGAAAACTTTTGCTTTCTCTTTTAATAAAAAGAGTAGTGTCTACTTTACCTTTAACAAATCCATTTCGAATTAAAAACTTACTTAATATGTCGTACCAAGCTCGAGGTGCTTGTTTCAAGCCATATAGAGCCTTTTTGAGTCTGAACACTGAGTCTGGAATCTTTGGATCTTCAAATCCTGGCGGTTGTTCCACATAGACTTCCTCATGGATAAATCCATTTAGGAAAGCACTTTTGACGTCCATTTGGAATAACCTGAAATTTTTATGACAAGCAAATGCAAGTAATAAACGAATTGCTTCTAACCTTGCTACCGGTGCATAAGTCTCGTCATAGTTGATCCCTTCTTCTTGTGTGTATCCCTTGGCCACGAGTCTAGCTTTGTTTCTTATGACTTTTCCTTTCTCATCCATCTTGCTCCTGAAAACCCATTTAGCTCCAATAATTGATTTGCCTTTTGGTTTAGGAGTTAGCTCCCAGACATCATTAATTCTGAATTGTCTGAGTTCTTCTTGCATAGCTTCAATCCAGCTTTCATCGGATAGAGTTTCTTCTATGCTCTTGGGTTCTATTTAAGAAATAAGTGCCACAGCACTAGACTCTTCTCGCCTATTGGATCTCGTGCGGATTCCTTCATTAATGTCGCAAATAATAAGATCTTTGGGATGACTGGACTTATGTTTCCAGTTGCTTGTTAATTTGTCAGATTGATGGTCACTTCCTTCACTTGAGTCTTCAACAGTCACTTGTTGCTGTTACTTCAAAGTCTGAGCTGCTTCTTGAGATTTAGACTTTGTAGAGTCTGGAGCAGATTCAGTCTCTTCAAGATGAGTTTGAATAGATTCATTTTGAATAGAGTCTTGAAATTTGACATTCATTGATTCTTCCACGCTTTGAGTCTTCTTGTTGTAGACTCTCGTACGCTTTGCTAGTGGTTGAATATCCGAGGAAGATGCCTTCATCTACTTTTCTTCAAACTTACCAACTCGATCATTTGCATTTTTTAATATGAAACATTTACATCCGAATACATGAAAATATGAAACAATGGGCTTCTTTTCTTTAAATAGTTCATAGGGGGTTTTTTCTAGAATAGGCCTTAGAAAAACTCTATTAATAATATAACATGATGTTGAAACTGCTTCAGCCCAAAACTGTAAAGAGATATTGCTTTCAATTAAGAGAGTTCTCGCCATTTCTTGAAGCGATCTATTCTTCCTTTCCACAACTCCGTTTTGCTATGGAGTATATGGAGAAGAGAACAAATGCTGAAAACCAGATTCTTCACAAAATTTAGCAAAATCTTGATTTTCAAATTCACCTCCATGATCTGTTTTTATGCTTGAAATAACATACCATTTTTCATTTTGAACCTTCTTAGCAAATTTTTTAAAGTAAGAGAAGGTTTCAAGAAGGTTTCAGACTTACTTGCCAAGAAATATACCCAAGTAAATCGTGAGTAGTCATCTACAATTACTAGGCAATATTTCTTACCTCCAATGCTTTGCGTTCTTGTTGATCCATAGAGATCCATATGCAAGAGCTGCAGTACACGGTTAGTGGAAACTTCATTTATTGGTTTAAAGGAATTTCTTACCTGTTTTCCCAATATACATGGTGTACATAGATCAGACTTTTGGTATGATAAATTGGGTAGACCACGAACAAGTTTCTTTGCTGAGATCTTGGCTATCTGCTTCATGTTAATATGCCCAAGCTTTTTGTGCCATAAGCTCGCTTCGTCTTGGATTGAGATTAGACATTGCGATTCATCTGGTTTCACGTCCAAGAGGTAGATATTTCCATATCTTCGACCCATGAATGACTGAGTAGAGTCTTTACTGGTTCCTGAGCAAATACCCTTTTGAAAGTTGATTTTAAAACCGGCATCACACAAACTAATGCGAGCAGATGTAATTGAGCCCTTCAACTAAAGAAACATTGCTTATTGTGAGGTTCTCAATCTTTACAGTTCCAAATCCCACTATTTTTCCTTTGTTGTTTCCTCCAAATGAGACTTTTCCACCATTCACTTGAATAAGCTTTATGAAACAATTTGAGTCTCCCACATGTGTCTCGAGCATCCACTATCCAATACCATTTCACCTTTTTCTTGATAGTGACCTGCATTTAAAAAGAAACTCAAGCTTTCTTTGGTACCCATATTTTCTTGGGTCCTTTTGAGTTAGTCGATATACGGTTTTTGCCCGACTTTATTGACAGTGTCTCCAAACCATAGGACAATCTTTCTCAAAATGATCCGCACTATTGCATTTTGAACATCTAAGAGCATTGTGACCTACTGGTTTTACAAAGTTCCTTTCAAAATGATTTTTGTAAGCATTTCTTGTGGGTCTTTGTTTAATTCGTTCTTTTACGTTAGGAAAATCAATTAAAGAAATGGTTTCAGCAGTCATTCCTAAATCAGATTTATTGAAATACGGTCTTTGAACATAAAGTATTTTCTCCAGTTTTTCAGATCCTAGAGAAAATCTTTTGGAAATATTTGAAATATCATTTTTCAAAAATGCATTTTCTTTTAAAAGATTATCTTTACTTTCTCTGAGAGAAGAAACATTCTGGTCTAAGCATTTCTCTTTTTCTTCCAAAACATTCTCTTGTTGTTTTAAAACAGAATTTTCCTTTTTGAGTTCGGAAATTCTTTTAAGAGAAGTCTTAAGACAAAAACATAATTCATCAATGTATTTTGAAACTTTAATAGGGATTTTAAAATTACTTACCTCGAATTCACTTTCCGAATCTGAATCAGTCTCGGAGTTTGATTCTGAATCTGATTGAGCCATCAGACATATGTTGGCATAATCATCATCACTATCTTCGCACTCCGTATCACTCCAGGTTTCAGCTTTGAGAGCTTTTCGATATTTTTCAGTTTTTCCTTTCTTCTTTCTTAGAAGAGAACAGTTGGGTCTGATGTGTCCATTTTTCTTGCATTCAAAACAGACTACATCTTTGTTTGATTCATCATCTTCAGCAGACTTGGTCTGTTGCTTTTGAAAACTTTGTTTCCTTGAATTGAATCTTCTTCCTTTTCTATTCAGCTTTCTGAATCTTCTTATCATGAGAGCAAGTTCTTCATCATCCATGTCGTCTTCGTAATCTGTTACATCAGAATCATCATTAGATTTTAATGCAATAGATTTCTTACCTTTAGGATCTTCGTCTTCATTGATTCGTTCCACTTCATAGGACTGAAGGGTTCCAACCAACTCATCGACAGACAATGGCATGATTCTTTGGGTCTCTCTGATTGAAGTCTTTATATGATTCCAATCATTGGAGAGTCCACGCAGTAGCTTGTTCACTTTCATGGGATCAGAAATTGGTTGACGTTGATTTTCAAGACCATTCACGATTTCTGTAAAACGACTAAACATGTCAGTTATAGATTCTCCTGGTTTCATTCTGAAGGCTTCGTATTGACCGAGAAGAATGTTGATTCTAGTCTCTTTCACTCGATCGGTTCCTTCATAGGTAATGTGTAATCTATCCCAGACTTCTTTGGCTGTATCACAAGACGATATTCTATTATATTCAGTAGGTGATAAAGCACAATATAAAGAATAAATTGCTTTTGCATCAAGAGCTTGTCTCTTGATTATCTCTTCCTAACTCATTTCGCTGGACTCAACAGTGTCCGTTCCTCTTTCTGAGATAGATGCAGCTTTAGGAATGATTCCTTTTTCTACAACGTCCCATTCCAGAGGATCCTTTGATCTTAAGAACGCCTTCATCTTGTTCTTCCATATGTTGTAGTCCTTTCCATCAAAGTAAGGCGGTCTCGTGTTGCTTTGCCCTTCTACCAGCCCTGGAGCCAACATACTAGCCATGGATCTTTTACTCTGAAGTAAAACACTTCAAACTAAGTGAGTACACGAGCTCTGATACCAATTGAGATAGCTAGTATAAGCACCTAGAGGGGGGTGAATAGGTGCACAAACAATTTATCAAAATACGGAAGCGATTCTTGGCAAACGATAGAAAGGAAGTTCATTATTGATTAACGAAAATGAAGTACGATCAAAGTAAAGAGAGTAAGGAAGAGAGAATTGAACACAGGGTTTATAGTGGTTCGGCTTATTCCAAGCCTACGTCCACTCTTCCCCACTGACAGCCCACCGGCTGGATTTCACTATGATCAAAAGAGTAATTACAGCACAGCTTTTCCTTGATTCCACAGTGTAGATGTTCTACCACACCTCCTTAAGGTTTCTCACAAATATATACTCTCTTTTGAATACAATGTTTATCGCTCAAAGTAATTGTCTAAACAACAAGGAGCTTCAGACTTTGAAATTCTTCTATCGCACACACCTCGAACAACTAAGAATGTCTTCCTTATATACTCCTTTATGCCATCATACCCGTTGGCACTTACCAAATGAATTCCTCCAATCTACCCGTTGGACGGAATCAATTAGGACGATTGTTCGAGCTATTAAAGGAACGTGTCGATAGCCCATCAATCATGTTCGCCCATACAATCAGGATCTCGGTTTCCATAAGTAGAACCTTCCAAGAATATTTAGGCAATTATCGAATTTTCAATCATCGAATCAATCTCAATCAATCAAAGGATTCCGTTAAGTCTTTTCCAGCCACGAGATCTTCTCCGCTTGATAAGGTTGAATCCTTAACGAAACATCCAGTTCTCGGATAACCTTTCTTCAACATTAGAGATCACAATGAGGATAGACTTTGAGTCTTGAGTCTGGCTATCCGGAGGTCTTCAGACTTTAAGTAGCTGAGTCTGCAAACCTTCAGACTAGACTGATGGAAACGTTTTGTCAGCTTCAAAACACTTCAAGAAAATTTCTCCAACAGATGGTGAGTCAAGATTTTTGTCAGCTTGGACGTCAAGGTTTCAAGGAGTGCATCAGTAGTGGAAGTCCCTCCCGGAGCCTGATGCGGGACTACAATGCCTTCCACTGGAGCCGAAGGAACTATCTCGATGGGTGGCTTGTCATCCGCCATGAATCCTGATAAAGGGTGCAGTCAGTGTGGCAATCCGCACGAAACCACCACGTGGCTACGCCACAACAAGGAATTAGATAGTGATCAGAACACAGAGTCCCTAGATCATTTGCTCTGACACCATGTTGAACAGTAAACAATTTTTCTCTTCTGTGTTCAAGTCTTTTTACAAGAATATAACCACACATATATACACCGACGTAACCACCCTAGAATCTTCTACAAATCTGGAGATCTCCTATAAGTCACTACAAATCAGGAGATCTCCTACAAATCAGAAGTTACATATATATATATATATATATATATATATATATATATAAAAAGACCTTAAATAGAATAACTCTCCTATTGAGGCCCTAATTGATAGCTCATGTTAACACTCTTTTGGTACCTGCAAAAGATATGTGCATGCTTAGAGAGTCAAAACCCATAGCCGTGGCCAAGAAAAGGGTATCCAAGAATCATTTTACGATATGGCTAATCTTGAATCATTTGACGGCACTGAATCTAGAGCTGCGATACGATGTTGACAGTTACACCGTTGACTTCCTAGGACGCATCATCCGGGTCTGGTGGACATTATGATGCCTTTTAATATGCCTTTCTAGCTATTCTTTTTCGTTCCAATTAGTGAGTAGAATTAAATGCAGCTCATTGGATTCTTTATAGACTATAATTAATTAGGGAGCTAATGGTCCTAGGATTAAGCACGAGATGCTCAAATTGTTTTTAAATGTTCTATTATAACCATTCTGACATTTAGAAGAAAACATGAGTGCATTTAAAATGTAGAGGCAATTAATGGTAACCCAACCTCAATACAAAAATAAACGTTGGATTATTTTGTATGTTCAACCCAAGAGATGAAATATTGCAGACAAGTCACGTTTTCCTCTAGGGATCATGAAAAAATTTGTTTGGATTTGGATTCATCGGACTTGAATTATCTCAAAGGTTGATTCAATCTTTAGGGCCCACATGAGATCCAAAAGTGAGGTCAAGCTTTGCATGCTTTTAGTATGATTCGGTATAAGATTCTCAAATTGTTTTTATATGTTCTATTACAACCATACTGACATTTAGCAGAAATTTTGAGCGAATTTGAAATGTAGAGGCAATTAATGGTAACCTAACCTCAATACAAAACGGAATGTTGGATTATTTTGCACACTCAACTGAGGA
This sequence comes from Eucalyptus decipiens, assembly GCA_014182575.1. Classification (NCBI taxonomy): domain Eukaryota; kingdom Viridiplantae; phylum Streptophyta; class Magnoliopsida; order Myrtales; family Myrtaceae; genus Eucalyptus; species Eucalyptus decipiens. Next base: position 1,463,988 of record JABKBM010000012.1, on the reverse strand, counting down.
GAGAAAATATCGCATACAAGTCATGCTTTCCTCTAGGGATCATGGAAAGATTTGTCTAGTTCTAGATTTGCCGGACTTCAATTATTTCAAAGGTTGAATATGTTAATATTTTATTTAGGGCCCAGATGAGACCCGATAGCAGGTGGAGCTTTGTCTACTTTTGGTATGATTTAGTATGAGATGCTCAAATAATTTTTAGACGTTCTATTATAACCATACTGACATTTAGCAGAAAACATGAGTGAATTTGAAATGTAGAGGCAATTAATGGTAACCTAACCTCAATAATAGAAAAAAAAAACGAAACATTGGATTATTTTTTACATTCAAACTCAAGAGAGAAATCGCAAACAAGTCATGTCTTCCTCAAGGGATCATGAAAAAATTTGTTCATATTTGGATTCACCAAACTACAATTATTTCAAAGGTTAATTATGTTAATCTTTTATTTATGGCCCACATGGGACCCAATAGCCAAGTCGAGCTTTGCACACTTTCAATATGATTTAGTATGAGATGCTCAAATCATTTGTAAATGTTCTATTATAACCATACTAACATTTATTAGAAAACGTGAGTGAATTTGAAATTAATAGGCAATTAATGGTAACCTAACCTCAATACAAAAAGAAACATTGGATTATTTTGCAAGTTCAACCCGAGAGAGAAAATATCGCAAACAAGTTGCGTTATCTCTCGGGGATCATGAAAAAAATTGTTTAGATCTGAATTCACCGGACTTCAATTATCTCAAAGGTTGATTATGTTAATCTTTTATTTAGGGCCCATATGAAACACAATAGTCGGGTCGAGCTTTGCATGCTTTCACAAATGAAGATCTATTGGCTTGTAGATAGAAAGTAGCTACACCATTTATGCACTTATTCACACCCAACTTTTTCACACACAATTCTTAGCATAGGCTACCTTAGGTCTAATACTTTAGGAAAAAAAAAAACGACCAAATACCATATGTGAGTAAAGGGGTATTCAAGAACATAAATGGAATTAGCTACAGATTGCAAATATCACAAAGTAAACCCAAGTTGCTTAACATACGTCATCTACTTCTCCAAATATACTGGCAATGACTAATTTCAAATATTGGCACATTATAAGTGCTGTGAAAAACAAGCAATCGAATATAAAAAAAAACAAGGAAATGAACTAGATAGCAGATTTATGTGATTTGATCAGCATGACTTACGTCCACGGAGAGAGTAGGAAAGAGTTATACTATAGATCGAGCGACAACAGAGACTAAAAACCACCTGAGTCACTCAAACGAAACTTAATAGATTTTTCGGAATTATTAAAATCAAGTTTAGTTATGCATGAATAAGTTAATATATACAAATAAATGAATGCAAGTGTGAGCCAAATATATTAAGTGCAATATGCTCCAATCAACCAAGTACTTAAATAAGATAGTGAGAGATAGAAGAGTTGCATGGACATTGTATAGTGTTTCGGTCTAGATTTTGCCAACATCCACTCTTTCAAACTAACAGTGTGACAACCTGATTTTCGAGTCTATTTTTTATTGAATGAATTGGGCTTTTCATCAATGTGCCTATGGCATTTTTCTCTGAGTTGGCCACTCACAAGATAACTAATTCTGTGACATCCTGATTTTCAGGTTCTATTTTCAATTGAATAAGTAGGGCTTTTTATCGACACGCCTACAGTTCTTTTCCCTGAGTTGGCCACTCATGGGATAACTAGTCTATCATGTGAAGTAGTTAAGGAATCTAAATGCAATAGACTTGAGAATTCGACCAGGAATCGACTGCTCAATCGTGCTAATCTGCAAGGGTTATTACGGCACCGTCAAAATTGATCAGAGACCGGAGATAGGTCAGTTTGACAAAGGTATGTGATTAGAATCACACCTAATTGCAAAATTCTCGTCGAACGGCACTAGACCGCTTTTTCTGTCATATTTGTACTCTGTGCTCGTATTTGAAACCTCAAGATTTTCATGATAACCAAGAGTCACCAATGTGTCGGAGATGTACAATGTGGCTCGAAAATAATCGACCACTAGTCAATTGCACTAAAAATTCCTAAAAGCTACCCGATAGGCTAAGTCACGCTAAAATCGCGCCAGACTGAAATTAACTACGAATTTGAACCCGATTTCTGAGTTCTATCATGTCATGATTCATTTTGAATTATTTAATTAATTTTGGTATTTATTTGATTAATTAATATTTTCCGAAAATTATACCGAGATAGTCGGTGACTGGAATTTCGTGCTGATTGCAGTGGTGTACTTAGTTTCCGCAATTGAGCGTTAAATTGTGCAAATTGAGTAGTGATTGTAATTTTGAGTATTTAATTCTAAAATTGTCAAATTTTGGTAATTCTTTAGAAATTACCGAGTGTCGAGTTTTGACACCGAAAATGGTTTTAAAACTATATCAAATAGTGGGATTTTAAAAAGGAGGGTATCTATTTTTCTAGTTCAAATTGACTGTATACCCACACACAATTATTTTTGCCGTGTGTTTTTAATACAAAGAAAGGGGGCCAAGTATGTTATTTTAATTGAGACATTTAAGTGCAAAGCACGATATCTTGACCGAGAATTGGATGGGTGCATAAATGGTTATGAGAACCCGTCCCGAACTGTTAAGCTGGATGCCCTATCAATGGATGCCAGTCGCAGTAGAGGCTAGGCTGATGCTTCTTTATGGAATGCCGTCAACATAGTGACTTTGCCGTGCTCAATGGGACAAGACGATACCTCGCTACGCCAGAAGACTGCCGAACTTCGAGTAGGCCGTGCCCGTGTGTGGCCGTGATTAACAATTAGAACGCATACTAAGTGAAATTGACGCGCCGGATTATGGGACAAATGTGTGGCATGGAATGGGATGTGTCATAATGATTTGGCCCTATAATCAGGACCCCTTGTGTGTATTGGGATGAAAGTGTTCGCGTTCCAATTGTTTGTGTATATGGTTGGATATATGAATTGTACTGACAAGCTAGAAGGATCGGAGACGAGGTAAGTCTCTGCGATTGTGTGGGTGTGTCATTAGGATGCCCTAGGTGTATTTCGTTTCTAGTTGGAGTTAATGGGGTGAACTTGCTGAGATATTATCTCATCCCGTCGTGGGCTCAATCTTTTCAAGTCCTTAGATAGCAGTTCCTTCGGAATGTTTTGGATAGTCGTGGGCTATTACTAAGTGGAGGATAGATGTTCGGGTCCCTGGTAGTCATTGGGTCTATGAGTTCATTGTTACCACCGTCTGGGTCGATGAGGGTCTACCTGAGAAGGTACCTCATCAATTCAGGGCGTGATTCCGCCATGGACTTAATGGATAAAGAGTTGGTCCCCTCCAAGATTTTGAGATTCCCGCGGTGGTTGTCGATGCCGCTTTTGGCGAGGGTGTAGCTGACCCTCCTAATGGAGCCGTAGAGGACCTGGTGCCCCCAGAGCCGGTGGAGCCGGAAGGATCGGTGAACGTGTCTGACTAGTAGGTTGTAGGACAGTTTTTCGAAAGCCGATCTTTTATAAACCTTTGTTTATAAACTCAGCTTGTGTATAAAGGTGCTTGGTTTGATGTGATTGTCCTGCTTTTCTATCATATGTTGTTTGTTGTCAGGGGTGTTTAATTCGCTTCCGCATGTGCAATAAATTGAACGAGTTGGCGATGCGTTGTAGAACGTTGCAGTTACATCGACCACCGAGGGATGGGCATGCGCTCGAGGATCGGGGTGTGACATAATCTATCATGTGAAGCCGTTAAGGAATCTAAACACAACTGATTTCAGAATTCGACCATAAATCAACTGCTCAATCATGATAATCTGCAAGGTTTAATATAGCATTGTCTAAATAGATTAGAGACTGGAGATAGGTCAATTCGACAGAGGCATGTGATTAAAGTGTGGGTGATTCCACCTTATTGCAAAATTTCTGTCGAAACCGATTTTTCTATCGTTCCTGTACCCTGTGCTCGTATTTGAAAACTTGAGATTTTCACGACAATCGAGAGTCATCAATGTGTTGAAGATGCACAATGTGGCTCGAAAATAACATCGATTATGGGTCAAATGCGCTAAAAATTCCTAAAAGCTACCTGGTAGGTTAGGTCACTCTAGAATTGTGTTCGATTGAAAGTAATCGTGAAATTGAACCCCATTTTAGAAATTGAAAGTTCTGTCATGTCACGACTTATTTTAGGAATGTTGGCTCATCCTCCAAAAAATTTTCGCCGAGTTTGGATTTTCGGCAAAAAAATCAAAGTTAGGCGACTTTCAATTGGAAAATTCGAAGGTCCATTTTTTAGCGCCTTTTGGTCATCAAGTTGGATCATTGGGCAAGGAAAATTGTAGAATTTGAGGTGGGCACTTATCTTGGCGAGTTGGCCACTTAATTGGATGGAACTGGAGTGAAATTGGATTGGCATTGGAAGGAAAATGTTCAAAATTCGTAGCCATGAGGGGCTGCAACATTTCAGCACCCTTGGGTGGCTTATAGGGGAAGATTGATGAAGGAAACTGGCTGTGGATGAGGTTGCAGCAAGTGAGGGCCAAGTGATGAGTGTTTTAGATCTTTTATGTTGATTTTGTGGCTCCAATGTTCCCCCTCCAGCAGCAGTAGCCTCTCAATCTTCTTCCTTGTTGTTCTATCCTCCATTGTTGCTATTTTAGAAGCAAAAGACTAGCCAGAAAGCCAGAGAAGTCGAGCCAAGCTTGCCGTCGACCAGCCAAGCTGCCGGTGTCGCCACTCGCTAGCCCGTGCCGCTCGAGCTCCGCCCATCATCCTGCACTAGTTCGCACGTCCGCAAGCCTGAGCCTGTGCTTCTAGGCCGTCGTCCCACGCCTGCTCACCGTCGACCAGGCCACCGTTGCCATCCTGAAGCCACCCGAGCTGCTGCCGTCACCGTCCACCTCCTACCTAACCTGTCTCCTCGCCGTTCTAGCCAAGTCAAGCCCTTGGTCCAACTCCTTAAGCCCTTGGACAAAGTCGAACTCACAGCCCAAGTTGTGAGCTTCGTGGCCCGTTTCCGACCTCTTCCGGACCTCGTTGGGCATCGTCAAAGGCCCATGTTCTGCTCAGCTCCGTGTTGCCATCGCCGTGAACTCACCACCTCGCTAATCTGGTGAGTCTACATGCTAAACCTTGCTTAGTGGGTTAATGATGCTTAGGGGATAATTAGATTGGCTTAAGATTGGTTTAGGTGGTTAGTTTAGTTTAATTAATGGTTTAGTTGCTTAATTTAGGCTTATTAGGTGGTTAGATTAGATTAGTTAAAGGTTAATTAGATTGTATTATTTAATTAGCATAGTGCATTATTTTTTTTATGTCTAATTAGGTGGTTAGATTAGCATATTTAGCTTAATTAGGCATTTATGTGATTAATTTGCATTTATTTAATTAATTTTGTAATTTATTTAATCATTTAATATTTTCCAGAAATTATATTGGTATAGCCGGTCGTTAAAATTTTCTGTTGATTGCTGTGGTGTGATTAGTTTGTGCAAATGATTGCTAGATTGTACAATTGAGTGATGATTGTTGATTTTCTGTTATTATTTCAAAATTCTGAAGTTTTGGTATTTAATTAGAAAATACCGGGTGTTGGGTGTTTTCAATATGAAGAAAATAGGCCAAGCACATTATTTTAATTGAGGCATTAGAGTGCAAAGCATAATGTCCTTGGCCGGGATTGGATATGCATGGAATCGTTATCGGAAGCCGTCACAAGCTTTTAAGCCGGACGATGCTCCTTCAGGAATGCCCCAAGTCAATGGATGTCGGTCGCAGTGGAGGTTGGACTGATGCTCCTATGTGGAATGCCGTTTAAATGTAGACGTTGTCGTGCTTGATGGTGCGAGCTATGCCGGAGGACCGCTGACTGTTGAGTTAGCCGTGGCCGTTGGGTTGTAAGTAATTGGAATGCTTGAATGATTGAAATTGATGCACCTGATTATGGGACAAAATTTTGTGGCATGGAATAGAACGTGTCATAATGATTTGGCCTTATAATCGTATCCCCTGTGATTGATTGAGATGTGAAGTGATGTGTTCCAATTATTGAGTGTGATTAATGCATATATCTGTATATGAATTGTATTAATGTGCAGGAAGGAAATGAGGCGAGGTGAGTCTCATTGGTTGTGTGGTTAGACTACCTGTAGGCGTATTTCCTTCCTAATCGGGGTTTTAGGCATGAACTCGCTAAGACATTGTCTCACCCCGTTGTGGGCTTAATCTTTTCAGGTCCGTAGATTGAGGTGAGGCCCGTTCGTTTTGGACAGCCATGAGAGGTCGAGGAAGAGTGCATTATTTTCCCTGTTCATGGGAACCCCGACTGGACCCGTGAGCTCGTGGTTACTACCCTTTAGGTTGACGAGGGCCTACCTCAGTTGGTCCCTCATACATTCAAAGCGTGGTTTCATCGTGGGCCAAACGGTGTTCGAGAAGGACCCTTGGATGATTTCCACAAACCTGCCGTCGATGATGAACATTTTGAGCTCGACATTGTGCATGACGCTGATATCATAGCCAATATCGAGGCGAATCGTGGACCCGAGGTTGAGGAGCCTGTAGTAGAGGAGACAGTTGACCCATTAAACCTTAACATCTCGGATGGTGTCGTGATAGACCTGAATCCCAAGTAGGAGGGTCCGGGATAGGGTTAGCTAGGAAGTTTTTTTTTAGGCCTCGACCTTTGTTTGTATATAATCTTGCAGGCTGACCTAGTTTGTTTATATCAATGTGGTTTGTTTTATATGGTTGTCCTACTTTTCTATCTCATGTTGTTTGTTGTCAGGGGATTAGTTAATTCGATTCCGCATGTGCATGAATCAAATTGGGTCGGCGACGCGTCTTGGGAACATAGCAATTTAGTCGACCACCGAAAGATGTGCGTGCACTCGAGGATTAGGGCGTGACATCCCCGCCTAGAGTGGTATCAGAGTTGGTTAGTGATTGGAGTGATAAGGTGCGATGGATTGTGGAATAGTTAGTAGGAAATGCCTTCTTTCTATGCTAATGCATGTGATTGATAGTTGATTGGTAGCTTGTTTTGTAGGGATCACTCAATTTCTAATTCTGTAAGGAATTGAAAAGCAGGTTGTATAGAGAGTCCGCGAGATGAGTGATCAAGAGTAGAGGACGCCTAGAAAGAGAACCATAGGATCCGTTACTCAGGGTAGGACGCTGACCAGGGTCGGTACTCAAGGTGGCTAAGGTAGAATGCCAGCTCAGGCCAGCTCAAGTGGATTAGTGCCACCACAAGTCGATGCTGGTGTAGCAGCCCCTGGCGATCCAATAATTGATGGGATCGTGCAGGCGCTAGAGATACTAGGGAATGTGGTAGGCAGTAGACCTAGAATCAAGCTGCCGCAGCCACCGCTACAGCTGCCACCGCCACTGCTGCCGCCAATGACGCTGCTGATGCCACCGCAGCTGTTGCTGCACCAGCCGAAGTTCCACCTCGGAACGTGGTTGTTGAGAGGCCGATGCACAAGCTGGTGGAACAGTTTCTGAAGTTGAACCCGCCGAGGTTTATTGGTGCATGAGACCCCGAGGCTGCAACACTTTGCGTCCAAGACTTGGAGAAGGCCTTTGCACTAATGAGGTGTACTGAGGAAGAGAAGGTTGTCCTTGGAGTATATCAATTGCAGGGCAATGCAAATACCTGGTGGAGGGCCATTAGAGGCAGGGTATTTCCAGAAGGCACGGTTCCAGTGTGGAACGCCTTCCTTAGAGCCTTTAATGGCAAATACTTTTCTGATAGTGCTAGGGAGTAAAATATGAAGTTTCGTGGATAATTGTGTGTACTTGACGATGTAGAGCTTAAGAAAGAGATTTTGTCAGAAGCTCATCGTAGCAGTTACAGCATTCATCCAAGTAGTACGAAGATGTATCAGAATTTGCGTCAACACTATTGATGGACCGGTATGAAGGCGGATATCGCCAAGCATGTTGCCAAGTGTTTGACGTGTAAGCAAGTGAAAACACAGCACTATAAGCTAGGACGACTTTTGCAACCTCTCGAGATTCTCGAGTGGAAATTGGAGCACATCATAATGGACTTTGTGATGGGCTTACCAAGGAGTAAGAGGGGTAATAATTCCATTTGGGTTGTGGTTGACAGATTGACGAAGTCTGCTCACTTCATCGTCGTACGAGAAGACTTTGCACTGGATAGATATGCTGAGTTGTACGTGCATCAGATAGTTCGTCTGCATGGAGTGCCAATGACGATTAGATCTGATTGAGACTTGAAGTTTACCGTAGCCTTCTGGAAAATTTTATAGATTACCTTGGGAACAAAGCTGCAGTACAATACGGCTTATCATCCGTAGACGGATGGCTAGTATGAGAGGACAATTCAAACCCTCGAGGACATGTTGCGAGCATGTGTACTGGATTTCAAAGGAAGCTAGGAGGAACAGCTTCATCTCGTTGAGTTCGCCTACAATAATAGCTAACAGTAGAGTATTCAGATGGCACCGCTTGAAGCGTTATAAGGTAGAGTGTGTAGAACGCCGGTTTATTGGGATGAAGTCGAAGAATAGAAGATCATAGGCCCATAGTTAGTTCAATAGTCAGTGGATGTAGTTACAGTTATCAAAGACAGACTAAAGACCGCTCAGAGTCGCCATAAAAGCTATGTGGATAAGCGTCGAAGACCATTGGAATTCCAAGTTGGTGCACATGTCTTTCTGAAAGTGTCACCAATGAGGGGTACTTCATGCTTTGGCAAAAAGGGAAAGTTGAGTTCGAGGTACGTCGGTCCCTTTGAGATTTTGGAGAGAATAGGGACTTTGGCGTATCGTATTGCCTTGCCACCGAGACTGGCACAAGTGCATGACGTCTTCCACGTGTCAATGTTGAGAAACTATGAGCCTGACCCAACCCACGTGCTAAATTTTGAAGAGTTAGACGTGGACGACAGAGTGTCGTACGTGGAGAGACCAGTTTAGATTGTGGATCGTAAAGAGCAGATTCTGCTTTCCAAGACGATCTCATTAGTCAAAGTGGTATGGCAACACCACGGGACAGAAGGAGAAACCTGGGAAAGTGAAGACTCGATGAGACGACAATACCCCCACCTTTTTGTTTAAGACTTGTAATGGTTTAAAGTTCGAGGAAGAAAGTTTTATAAGAGGAGAAGAGTTGTAATAGCTTGATTTTCGAGTCTATTTTCGATTGAATGAATTGGGCTTTTCATCGATGCACCTATGGGCTTTTTCTCTGAGTTGGCCACTCACGAGATAACTAATCTATTAGGTGAAGCCGTTAAGGAATCTAAACGCCACTGATTTGAGAATTCAACCAGAAATCGACTACTCGACCGTGCTAATCTGCAATGGTCAATATGGCACCATCAAAATTGATTAGAGACCGGAGATAGGTCGATTCGATAAAGGCATGTGATTAAAGTGTGGGTGATTCCACCTTATTGCAAAATTTATGTCGAACGGCACTAAATCGATTTTTCTGTCGTTTTTGTACCCTGTGCCCGTCTTTGAAACCTCAAGATTTTCATGACAACCAAGAGTCACCAATGTGTCGAGGATGCACAATGTGGCTCGAAAATAATCGACCATGGGTTTACTTCCTAAAAGCTACCCAGTAAGTTAAGTCACGCTAAAATCGCGTTCGGCTGAAATTAACCGTGAAATTGAACCAGATTTCAGAAATCGGAAGTTCTATCATGTCTCGACTTATTTTAGGAATGTCGACTCATCCTCCGAAGAATTTTTGGCAAGTCCGGATTTTTGGCGAAAAAATCAAAGTTAGGCGACTTTGGACCGGGAAATTCGGAGGCCCATTTTTTAGTGCACTTTTGACCGTCAAGTTGGATCACTAGGCAAGGAAAATTGTAGAATTTGAAGTGGGCACTTACCTTGGCGAGTTGGCCACTTAATTGGATGGAATCGGAGTGAAATTGGATTGGAATTGGAAGGAAAATGTTCAAAATTCGTAGCCATGAGGGGCTGCAATATTTCAGCACCCTTGGGTGGCTTATAGGGGAAGATTGATGAAGGAAATTGGCTATGGATGAGGTTGCAACAAGTGGGGGCCAAGTGATGAGTGTTTTAGATCTTTTATGTTGACTTTGTGGCTCCATTGTTCCCCCTTCCAGCAACAGCAGCCTCTCCTTCTTCTTCCTTGTTGTTCTATCCTCCATTGTTGCTGTATTACAAGCAAAAGACCAGCCAGCAAGCTAGGGAAGCCGAGCCAGCCTTGCCGTCAACCAGCCAACCCGCTGGTGTCGCCGTTTGCCTGCCCGTGCTGCTCGAGCTCCACCCGTTGTCTCGCGCCAGTCCGCACGTCCGCGAGCCCGAGCCCGCGCGTCCAGGCCGTCGTCCCGCGCTTGCTCGTCATTGACTAGGCCACCGTCACCGTCCTGAAGCCGCTTGAGCCGCTGCCATCTCTGTCCGCCTACCGCATGACCTGTCTCCTCACCGGTACAGCCAAGTCGAGCCCTTGGTCCAGCTCCTTCAACCCTTGGATAGAGCCGAACTCACAGCCCAAGCTGTGACCTTTGCAGCCCGTTTCTGACCTCTTCCGGACCTCGTTGGGCGTTGCTATAGGCCCGTGGTTCGCTTGCTTTGTGTGACCATCGCCGTGAACTCATCGACTTGCTAATCATATTAGTTTACTTGCTAAACCTTGCTTAGGAGGTTAATAATGCTTAGTGGATAATTACATTAGCTTAAGATTGGTTTAAGTGGTTAGTTTAGTTTAATTAATGATTTAGTTGCTTAATTAGACTTATTAGGTGGTTAGATTAGATTAGTTAAAGGTTATTTAGATTGTATTATTTAATTAGCATAGTGCATTATTTTTCTAAGTCCAATTAGGTGGTTAGATTAGCATATTTAGCTTAATTAGGCATTTATGTGATTAATTTGCATTTATATAAATAATTTTTTAATTTATTTAATTATTTAATATTTTTTGAAAACTATACCGAGATAGCTGATTGTCAGAATTTCGTGCTGATTGCCTTGGTGTAATTAGTTTGTGCAAATGATTGCTAGATTGTGCAATTGAGTGATGACTATTGATTTTCAGCTATTATTTCAAAATTCTGAAATTTTCGTATTTAATCAGAAAATACTGGGTGCCGGTTTTTTATGCCAATTTTTTTTTAAGTACTATATTAATAGTGAGATTTTCAAAAGTGAGGATATCGCATTTTTGGCTCAAGCTGACCGTGTACCCACACACGATTATTTTATCGGGTGTTTTCAATATAACGAAAAATAGGCCAAGCGCATTATTTTAATTGAGGTATTTGAGTGCAAAGCACAATGTCAATGATCGGGATTTGATATGCATGGAATCGTTATCAGAACTCATCACGAGCTTTTGAGCCGGACGATGCTCCTTCAGGAATGCCCCAAGTCAACAGATGTCAGTTGTAGTGGAGCTTAAACCGATGCTCTTATGTGGAATGTCGTCTAAGATGTAGACGTTATTGTGCTCGATGGTGCGAGACGACGCCCGGCTATACCGGAAGACCACTGACTATCGAGACGGCCGTGGCCGTTGGGTCGTAAGTAATTGGGACATAATGATTGAAATTGACGCTCCTGATTATGGGACAAAATTGTGTGGCACGGAATGAGACATGTCATAACGATTTGGCCTTATAATCAGGACCCCTGTGATTGATTGAGATGTGAAGTGATCCGTTCCAATTGTTGAGTGTGATTAATGCATATATCTATATATGAACTGTATTGACGTGCAGGAAGGAACTGAGGCGATGTGAGTCTCATTGGTTGTGTGGTTAGACTACCTCTACGCGTATTTCCTTCCTAATCAGGGTTTAGGGCGTAAACTCACCGAGACATTGTCTCACCCCATCGTGGGTTTAATTTTTTTAGGTTTGTAGATAGAGGTGAGGCCCGTTCGTTTTGGACTGTTGCGAGAGGCTGAGGAAGAGCGCACTATTTTCCTTATTCATGGGAACCCCGACTAGACCCATGAGCTTGTGGTTACTACCATTTGGGTCAATGAGGGTCTGTTAAAAATCAATCAGAGATCAGAGATAGGTCGGCTCGACTGAGATGTGTGGCTAAATGTGGGTGATTCCACTAATTTGTAAAATTCTCGTTAATCGGCACTAGACTGATTTATGTGTTGTTTTGGCGCCTTATGTCCGTATTTGAAGCCATGAGGTTTTCACAACAACCAAGAGTCGCCAATGTGTCGAAGAGGTACGTGTGGCTCGAAGAAAATTGACCACGGGTCAATTGCACAAAAAATTCATAAAAGCTACCCAATAGGTTAGATCACGCTAAAATCGCCTCTGGTTGAAATTAACCGTGAGTTTGAGCTCATTTTAGAAATTGAAAGTTCTATTATGTCACAAGTCATTTTAGGAGCGTCGACTCATCTTTCGAGGAATTTTCGGCGAATTCGGGATTTTTATGGAAAATCGATTCAGACGATTCGGAAAATGATTGGAAATTTGGATTAGTCAATTTGAAGGGATTTTTGGCCTCCTGTGTGAACTACTTGGTGAAAGGAAGTGGTGTGGGCCTTTTCTTCAACAAAATTGGACCTCAATCGGAGAGGTTTGTTCAGAAATCGGATTCCAAGAAAAAAGAAATAGAATTCGGAATTGAGGGAAATTCGCAGGTTTGAAGGGCTATCGCATTTTGATCTCACTTAGGTCTTCAATTGGACTTCAAATTGTGCAAGTTAGTGTGAAATTGACCTTGAGTAACCAATTGATTTTATTGTGTGAAGTTGAGCTAAAACTAATGGTGTTTCAATTATCCTTTACCTCCTCTCCACTGGATCTCTCACGCGCTGATCCCCTCTGTCCCTCAGTGTTTTCCCCCCAGCTGACGTTCCTTCTTTTCCTGTATTCGGCTAGCAACTCCTCCACGTCTCTTTCTTTGTCTCTCTCTCTCTCTCTCTCTCTCTCTCTCTCTCTCTCTCGTGTCTTGCAGTTCACATGTGAAGGCCCCACCTCGGCCCGACGTTCCTTCTCTCTCCTCCCTCTCTTCCATTCTCGCACGCCTGCTCCTCTCTCTTCGTGCCAGCTGCCCCCAACCCTTTTTGTTTCTATATCTTATTTCATCTTCCCACACAGTTGAAGGCTTAGCGTGCCCGCCCATCCTCTGCCACAACATTGCCCTCCACTGACAGCCCAAGCTTTCACTGCCGCCACACGTCCGAGTCTTCAATTGCTCGATCAACCTCTAATTGAATTTCCCCCCAAGTGCTGACTTGCAACTCGTTAGCCATCTCGTCTTCTCTTCGCCAGCGACACCGCAACTCCACATTCAAAGTCAGCCGCAACAGCCCATCGCCAGCTTCTGCTCCACCATTCCAACGCCCCGCTCGACCGATCAGCCACGCAGAAGTTCGCTCAACCCAGCTCGTAACCGAGCCGAGACCAACCCCAGCCGAGCTGACCAGTACCTCCGGAACTAGGCCATAATAGAACCAGTTTTTCCAGTTCATGGCCGAGGCTTGTGTGGTTGATTTTGGGCCGTTCCGGGCCCCCGATGGTGCCGCCAGTTATCGGCTGTTGTCGCATCCCGTCGATTTGGTTAGAGCGGATCGCAAATCAAGTGAGTTTAACTCACTAAGGGTTGATTAATTTAGACTAAGATTGGTTTAGGTGGATAGCTAGGTTAGATTAGCAATTTAATTAATTGTTATTGCATGTTAAGTGGTTAGAGTAGTCTAGTTAGTGCATAGACACGCTCTAGTATTTAACTAGAGTGGTTCAGAAATTTTCCGGGCCCGTCTCGGCTTTGAATTATGCTTTACGGGCCTAAGTTCTATTTATTGGCATTTATTTATTATTTTTCATAATTAATTAATTAATTAATTAATTATTTTCCGAAAATTAAACCGGGATAGCCGGTGATCGGAATTTTATGCGGATTGCAATGGTGTGATCTATTTATTTAATTGAGTTCTTATTTGTGCTGATTGTGTATGATTTATGATTTTTGGAATTTATTCCTAAATTTATTTAATTTCAAAAATTAATTGGAAAATTGCCGAGCGTCGGTTTACATCGCCAAAAATCTATTTTGGGACTACTGAAATTAGTGGGATGTTCAAAAGTGAGAAAATATTATATTTTGGCCAAGGTCGACCGTGTACCCACACACGAGTATTTTTATCGGGTATGATAAAAGTTGATAAATCATTGGTTGATTAGAATGGTATACTATATCAGCTTGCAGGCTTGATACCTCAGCTTAGAGTGACAATATACTCTAAATATCGCACAGCTTCGGTGAGCATTATGATTCACACAGCTTCGGTGAGCAATTAAGGTCTGCATAGCTTCGGTGAGCAAGTAACGTTCGCACAGCTTTGGTAAGCATTGTTAGTATACTATATCAACCCGATGGCTCGATATGTCAGCTTAATGAGAGATGGCAGTATACTATTTATTAGCTTTTGAGGCAAGCTACTATCTATTTTCAGCTTAAGGGTTAGCGGTCTTTGATGAGACCGAACTTATAGATTGTATTAATTGAATTGACAATGTGATGGTCCGATGACACGGAATTGACTGAGTCGATTGATTGATGATTTGATCTGGTTGGTGAATTGATTGTGAAGTGATTGATTGGATGGTTATTTTGAATTGTGTTGACTTGTAGGAAGGAACTGAGGCCAAGGTAAGTCCTCTTATGCGTGTTTGTGCTTAAGTAGCCCTCAGAGCGTATTTTCTTCTTAGTCGGGTCTTAGGGAGGTGAACTCGCTGAGACATCATCTCATCCCGTTGTGGGATAACATTTTCAGGTCCCTAAATGGCGGTCGTGGAGGACCGGAAGCCCCGGAGTCTGGGAAAGTGGAGACTGAAGAATCGGCGAACGTGTCTGACTAGTGGGTCTTAGGACAGTTCCCTTTTTGTTAAGCTGATATTTTGTAAACAACCTGGTATTGTATATAAACCTATTTGTTTATAAAAGTCTTGTTTTGGTTGTGATTTTATTGCCATGCTTTTCTATCTCATCTTGTTGTTATTTGGAGATTATTTATTTGCCTCTGCATGTGCAATTAAAAAGAAATGGGTCGGTGATGCATTTTGGAACGTCGCTATTTAATCAACCATAGAGGAATGGGCAAGTGACCGGAGGATCGGGACATGACAGGTGGGATGCAATTCTTTCAACAAAAATGTCCGTTGACTTAATTAGAGATTTGTTCCTGATTGGTGTTAGGCAATGTCGAATTTGCAACTCGGATTTATCTGACAACATCTTATTAGTTCCCACTGACAATTGTAAGAGAAAATGGATTGAATCGCATGAGCAGAAGTCTCTTGATCTGCTAAAATCCATCGTTCGGCTTCGTAGCATGCAGAATCTAACATTGAATAAAGAAATAATTGCGCGACAGTTTTTAATTTAATGTTCAAATAATAGTCCATTCTATTTCACAAAAAATCAAATAATAAATAATTATAAATTTTTGTAAAGCCCATTCTTTTAAAAATTTGTGATTCATAACAAATTGTTATTTTCATAGTAGAGTAAAGACCGTTATACTAACAAAGTCCTATAGAATACTTGCATGTTAATTGATGGCACTACGACTAGAAACAAGACTAGAGATGCTCCAAGAACGCATCGTCCGGGTTTGGTGGACATGCCAATGCCTTCTAATATTTCCTATTGGTTTTTATTTATTTGTTTATATCTATTTTGTTCGAAACTTTTGCGTAGAATTAAGTGTGGCTTATTGTTAAATCTTTTCTTCCTCAAAGTGGGAGTGCACCGGGGTTCTTTATGGACCAAGGGTAGCTAATGGTCTTGGGATACGGTGTCTGATGTGGGAAAATTACCAAACAAATCATAAATTTAGTGTAATTGTGTATATTCAGTCTTAAACAATTTTTTTTGGCTAATTGAGTCCTAAACCTTATGTATTTGTGCCAATTTTAATTGAAAATTGCTAACATGAACACTAGCCGTCTTATATTGCGCAGTAGGTGTAAATGTAAAATTTTTTAATAATATTTTAATATTTTTAGATTTATTTATTTATTCTTTTCTTTCTCTTTTATTTTATTTTCTTCCTTTCTTCCTTTGCCTCTAGCCGATTACTAGACCTTAGCTATTGGCTAGAGATGAGGACAAGCGAGGCTCGACCCTTGCTAGCTCAGTGGACAGCTTGGGCGATGACACCCTCGCTGCCTCTGGCGAGGGAGCTCTTGCCTAGCCATGGTGTGGCTTGCCCGAGGCCGACAAGGTCGACGTCCTCAGCCCTTGCCTTTGGCTGGTCGCTAAGAAGAAGGCAAGGACAAAAATGAAAGATAATGACAAGAATAAAATGAAAGAATAAATAAATAAATAAATAATTTGAGACTATATTAAAATATTATTAAAAATTATCCACTTCCATGCTAGCCGAGTCACGTAGAATGACCGATGTTTATGTTAGCAATTCCTAGCTCAATTAGCCGAATGGATTGAATTAGTATAATTGCAAAAGATTTAGAACTCAATTAGTTAAAAGAAAGTTTTAAATTGGTACAATTATAATAAATTTAAAATATTTTTAGTAATTTTCCCCGCACAATGCTCAAATCATTTTAAATGTCTTCTTAAAACCATACCGACATTTAGTACTAAACGTGAGTGATTTGTCAAGCAATTAAGAACTACAGAATCCGAGTACGAACAAACATTAAATTATTATACCCATCCACCCGGGGTGAGAATAATGCAAACAAGTCACCTTTTCCTCCCATGGTCATACAGATATTTGACTGAATCCCAATCAAGTGGACTTGATTTGTCTCAATTATTGATTATGTGAACCTTTTATTTATAGCTCACGTGAGACCCAATGGCCAGGTCTGGCTCCTAATGCATTCGGCAATATATATAAAGAGACCAAATACCAAATGGAGATAAGGTCGTGTTAAAGAACAGAAATGGAATTATCTTAGGGCTTGAAGATATCACAAACCAAACGGAGGGGTGCTCTACATGCCACATCAACTTATCCCAAATTATGGGGCAATATGACAGAGAATGTCGAGGGATATCCTAGTAAGGATGAGTGATGTACAATTGAAGGCATGCGCCCCTGCAAAATATGCAGGACAAGAAAATGCGCAAGCACACATGGTCAGCTCTCAATAATAGTGTCCTGTATGCGCACCAAGCGAGTTGAGATGGCTTCCAAACCTTCCATGAAATCCGACGATCTTTCTCCCTATTGAAGCAAATGAAAAGTACTTTCCTTTCTCAATACTAAATGGTCCATGAATTCGATCTGAAAAGCGAGGAAGCAAATAAGAATAGATCCAAAATCGTCTCTTACTGGAATACGAAGTCTAGTACTCTCTGGGGCAATCGAGCTTCATCTGCAAAATTGAAAGGTAGACATTTTAATCACAAGCTCTTCACTGTAGAATTGTAATAATGTCTACAAACAGAACCCACTGGTTAACCGAGTTAGACTAACACAGCACAAAACCAGAGTAGAAGCTTTCAGTGCACTAAGCGGTCTGATCTTTTGCATGAGTTTTTTTACAATGAGACAACTTTGTTGCACGTGTTAACTCTAAGTTGCAAAATTCCAGGATAGTTTGATATTGAACCATAATTAGTAATGTGACTATTCAGAAAATTAAAATGATGCTGCATCTGAGAAGATCGGGACTCTAAACTAAAACATGGAAAAATTACAACGGAGAAGCAAAAAGGAAAAAAAAATCCACAACTTGTTGTATTCAATTAACATTTACTTGATCTACTTCTTGCACTCTCTCCAACACAATCCCAAGTGAATGTGGACAGATCGGGTGAGGGTCGCCGGAGTGGTGGGGTCAGCGCAGCCCTACATCGCCTGAGTTTTCCTCCTTTTTTTTTGGGTTTTTTATTTTGGTTTTTTAATATAATTTTAGTGATAAATCGTATCTTTAGCAAAATTTAAATCCATGTTTAGCTCCATATTGTCATAGTAGAATCCATGAGCATTCGGTTTATTTTAGCGTACTAGAGGTCTTGGAAAATGTTATTCTGACTAGAAATGAAAAACGACCCAAAAAAAAATATCTTAAAAAGAGAGAAGGGGGTAAAGATGGCAATTAATAAAAAATTATGCCTTTAGGATTGTTCCGTTTCTTATGTAAAGACATTTCACGATAGGGCTGCATCAAATGTTAGACATTAGGAAATATAAAAATTGGATTAATTAGGGTTAGTTTAATTAGTTACTTTACCATAGCATGTTTTTTCATCAAATATTTCACCACTTAAGTCTTCTTTAGGGGGCATGCATCCTTTAGCTAGGGACGTGGACACGTTTGGTTTGGGGCTTAACTCATGGGATCCTATGCGGTGCTTAATAACAAGGCTTTATTTACTTTTACTCGGATTTTATTTTCCCATACTTTGTTCACTTATTTAGTTATGTTTATGTACTGTTGTTGTGACATCCTGATTTTCAACCATGTTTTTGATGAAATGAAATGAGCTTTTCATCGACATGCCTATGGCCTTTTTTTTTGAGTTGGCCACTCACGAGATAACTTGTCTATCATGTGAAGCCATTAAAGAATCTGAATGCGACAGACTTGAGAATTCGATCATAAATCGACTGCTCGACCGTGATAATCGATAAGGGTCAATACAGCACCGTTATAAGTGATTAGTGATTAGATATAGGTCGATTCGACGGAAGCACACAATTGAAGTGTGGGTGATTTCACTTGATTGCAAAATTCGCGTCGAATGGTACTAACCTAATTTTCTGTCGGTTCAGTACCTGATGCCCGTATTTAAAACCTTGAGATTTTCACGACAACTAGTGGCACCCCCCGAGAGCCCCCGATCTGTCAGGGTCGCCACATATCACCAACTTTCTCTCAACCTGAAAGTCTGATAATCTGATACTAAAGGATTTCGATAAATCCATGAGTTCTGGGGGTCTATATCCTTTCCATTGGTCCCTACGCAAAAATATGGCGGAAGCGTATCCAACAACTCCCTTTCCTATATTCAGAAAATGATGCACACCAACTAAACATTTTTATAGGTAATAGCCGAACACTTTTATTTACATAAAACTTGATGGACAATCGTTAGTCGGTACATCAAAATGCCGTAGTTTTCTATACTCGGCCATACTTCAAAAGATACCTAACATTTTGAACAGTTATAAACATAAAGTCCATCGTTTAGTGTCGGCGTCCAAAAATTTCTTCCTCTGCTGACCCCATCTCACAGTCACACCCAGCCACTTGGTCCGTTTGCTGGTGGCGGTGGTAGTGGCCCCAGCATTCGTCCATACTAACGGACGAATACAGTGATGTACTCCTGGAGTACAAGGTCGGTGGGAAGACCGGTATCGAACACCATAATGACTCTCACTCGTACGAACGTCAGTCCTCGCACCTCAGGGTCCTAGTACTCCAACTGCTCCCGCTGTAAGTCGATCGGGACTCCATAGAATGTATCAGGAGGTGTGGGCAGCAGAGGCATCTTGTCTAGTTTGAAATGTTAGTCCCCAAAAGGGGTGAGTACAACCACCCAGCGGCGAAAGATCTATTAAACTATATCGTGCAGAACCATCACAATCCAATTTCATGCAAAATTCACAAAACACATAATCAAAGGACCGAGTATGCATCAAATCAATGGAACTTTTCCAAGTAATAACAAGTGCAGTTTCAAAACCAGAACACATCATTTCAATCACAGGGCTCCCGATTATAAAACCAAACTATTATGACATGTCCCATACCGTGCCACACAGATTTGTTCTATGATCAGGCACAACTTAGTAGAACAATTAATTTTAGATTTCAAAAGATTTTTCTCTCGGAGGATCAGTGTTTGCGTCCTTCTAGGCAATCGCACCCAACCTGGCATCGTGAAAGCCTTCGGTTCCATATTTCAGTCACCGAGCAATCGGAGCGTGTCATGTCTCACCTCTAGGCATCTCGCACCTCACCCAGCATCATGAGGAATCTTCGGGACTAACCACGACAATAGTTGCCCCTACCCTCCGGAATACGTATGGTCATACATCTAGGAATCCCGACATTCCCAGGGAACCTCTCGGGCTCACCAGTCCCCAGGCATCTAAAGGCATCGACCAATATGATCCTATGGGCAACTCGACTGCCGAGGCATCGTCGACTTGAGGGTGCGACGGCAGCATTAACATCTCATCTATGGTATAGCAACGAAATCATTTCGATGCCAATATTTTCAAAACAACAACAACATCTAAAATCCTTCGGATTCCTTTCGATATTCCATCTTCACAACTCATCCTTCAACATTTTCAAATCCATCAAAAGTAATCCGAGAGTAGTATCCACACTCTTGGCTTGCAACAATTCATTTACCAAAACGAATTTGAAATAGAATTTAAAAATCACTTCGATTTTCAAACTCGTATAGTAAGTCCGAAAATCAACCCGATTTTCAATGGTTTAGAAAAATTGATATAAAATTCGAAATTGGAAAGCACCGTACATTTTCTTAAAATATTTGAGGTCGGTGCCATGGTAAATAGAACTTCTCATAGAAATCGGGAGGTTTTTCTTTTCGCAAATCAATCTACGGCCAAATTTTTCAAGGTTTCATAGTAACCAAAATCTGTTTTCGATTGAAGTTCAAAGGAATCGAAAACACACATAGAAAACCCGAGCATTTCCTGAATCCCCTAATCCCAATCTACTTCAATCATTCAAAAATTTAGTATCCAACATCCAAACTGAAATATTTCCAAATCTAACCGCATTACATTAGACAACAACAACATTGCATTACATAGGCTAGTAGACTCACTTGCCTTAAGTTTTGGTGGTGTCGACGACAACAAATCGAGAAGCTCGCAGTCATGGACACGGCTTGACAACAACAAGTGCGAGCGGCGTTGACGACGTGCGTGCACGGACGGTCGGGACGGTCTCCTCCTTTTCCTCGTACTCTCGCTTTCTGCTCTCACTCTCGCTCGCTGCACTCTCTCTCTCTGCCTTGTTTTGCTCGGTTATTTTCTCTCTTGCTCTCTTTTCGAGCCATTTTATTCCTTCGTTGGTTGACTTTATGGGTCAACAAAGGTAAATTCTCGGTGGCTATTTGGGCAAGCGGCAGCTGGATTGTACGTGTCTAGCAGCTGGGATTTCCTCCTTGGGTGCACGCCGATAACGAAACGGTGTCCATAAATGGTACCAATGAGATTGCCCGACAATACTTCCATCAATCTGTCACGGACCGTCACATATTCGAGGAATGACAAAAATTCGAATGTCACAATTCTCCCCTCCTTAGAGAATTTCATCGTCAAAATTGTACATCTCTTACATATCATCGAAAAGATGAGGGTACTTCTACCTCATTTCTTTTTCACTTTCCCATGTGGCCTCTTCTAGATTGTAATGTCGCCATAATATCTTAACTAGTGGAATTTTCTTTGTCCAAAGGACTTGCTCCTTTCGATCTAGTACCCGAATTGGCTCCTAGGTATCTCACTTTCTCATCCACTTTGATGGCTTCATGATCGAGTATGTGTCCAGGGTCAAGCTGATACTTCCTCAACATTGACACGTGGAATACATCATGTAAATTTGCCAGCTTAGGAGGTAATGCTAGCCGATAAGCTACGTCTCCTATATTTTAAAGTATATCAAAGGGTCCAACAAATCTAGGGCTCAACTTGCCTTCATCCTAAATCGTGATATTCCTTTCATCGGGGATACCTTAAGAAATATGTGGTCTCCTACGTTAAATTCCAAGGGTCTTCTACGCTTATCTGCGTAGCTTTTCTGTCAACTTTGGGCTATCTTAAGTCTTTTCCTGATAATTTCGACAGCTTCGGTAGTAACTTGGATCAGTTCAGGTCCTATCAATTTTCTTTCACCTACCTCATTCCGACAGACAGGGGTCCTACATCTCCTCCCATATAATGCCTCATAGGGAGCCATGCATATACTTTTTTGAAAACTATTGTTATATGCAAATTCTATCAAGTTTAACTTTTCATCCCAACTTCCTTTAAAGTCAATGACGCAAGCTCTTAACATGTCCTCTAGGGTATGGATCACTTTTTCTGTTCGTCCGTTTGTTTGTGGATGAAAAGCGGTACTAAATTGGAGCTTAGTCCCTAAGGCGGTTTGAAGACTTCGCCAAAGGTTTGAAGTAAATCTTGAGTCTCGATCAGACGTAATAGTTACAGGAACACCATGTAAGTGTACCACTTGGCTTACATATATATCAGCATATTTATCCATCGGATATTTTACATGAACTGCTAGGAAATGGGCAGACTTAGTCAAGCGATCTACTATCACCCAGATAGAGTCGTGACCACTTGATGTCCTTGGTAATCCCTGCACGAAATCCATCGTCACATGATCCCATTTCCACTCTGGTATATCTAACGGTCTCAACAATCCTGCGGGTTTACAGTGTTTCGCTTTCACTTGTTGACATGTTAAACACTGAGAGACGTGTTTAGCTACATCCGCTTTCATGCCATTCCACGAATATTGTTGGCGTAAATTCCTATACATCTTTGTACAACCTGGATGAATACTATAATTACTCCTATGTGCTTTCGACAGGATTTCCTTCTTTACTTCTTCATTATTGGGAACACATAGTCGTCCCTGGCATCTTACTATTCCATCATTAGAGACTTGAAATTCTGGTCTTTTTCCTAAAGACACTCCATTTCGTAATTTCACAATTTTTGGGTTGGACTCTTGCAGAATTCTAACTTTTTGGATAATTTCTAGTTCAATCCTTAATGCAGTAAGCATACCGATGAGATAATCTATTTCCATATCTTGTCCTCCTATGGTTACTTTACACTTTTCACATACCAACGTAGACAACACCATATTCTTTAACAGCATAAAAACATAAAGAGGCATCTCAAAAGATGTAGTTTCTATCTTACTTAACTATCTATACCTTTCAGACACAAAAGAATGCATAGCACCCGTATCAAACAACGCATATGCCTTTTTGCTATTTACAGAAATCGTACTTGAGATAACATTTTTGGAAGCTTCCGCTTCCCCTTGAGTGACTGCGTACACCTGTCCTTGTATTGCTGGCCTCTGTGGATTCCTTGGTGGGTGTGGTCCGACTACACGTTGCTGCACTTGTCGCACTGAGATGACATTCGTCAGCGACCCATCTTGTGGACAATTTCTCTTAAAGTGTCCTATTTGCCCAACCATAACATCTCAATTGGCTATTACAATGTCCTGGCCCATGTTGTCCACCACACCTCTGACAAATATTACTCTGGTAGGGTACTTTCCTTAAAGTTGGGCCACTCTTGTCTTTTCCAAAATTCCCAAAGTTACTCTTTTTCTTCGATTCCTAGGGCTGACCTTGATTGGGATAGGGTCTCTTACCTCATCGGACATCACTAAAGGTCGATTGCTTCCTAGACTCTGATTGCTCTCTCATTAATTCCTGCTCCACCAACTATGCCTTTTCATAAATCTTAGTATAATCTCTTATATTCAGAGGCACTAGTTATTTCCTAATATCAGTTCTTAGCCCCTTCAGGAATCTCTTAGCCTTTTCCTCTTGATCCTCAATCAACCTAGGAGCATACCTAGATAATTTAGAAAATTTTGCTTCATACTAGTCTACCGTCAGCTCCCTTTGTTCTAACTGAACAAATTTTGTGACTTTCTTATCTCTGGCACAATAAGAGAATGCTTTCTATTGAAAGCTCTAGCAAACTCATCGCAGTTTATGTCAGTACCGTGTGGAAAGATCGTGTCTCTTGAAGCTCTCCACCAAAATTTTGCATTTCCCTCCAATTGGTACTCTGCCAAAATTATATTCTCAGCATCATTACAGTTCAACAACCGGAAAATCTGTAAGAAAACGCGCGGAATCCTCTCTACTGGATTCCCGTGTAACTGTTCATCGGTTTGGTGTGAAGCTCATTCCCGAAGATCTAGCCGCTGGATTGGCTTGATTTTTGGAGGGAAGGCCCCTTTCTATCCCCTCTACATTCCCACCGGAGGGATTTGCAAGAAGAGGACTATAGCTCGAGTTATCCCCTGCCATAGGGGTCGGGCTCTGCAGTTTTCTGGTTCTGGATTTCGCTTCTGGTTTTCTGCATTTCAAGGAGATCTAACCGTTCGATTGGACTGATTTTTGGAGTGTAGCTTCTATGCAACATCCTCTTCAACTCCACCGTTCGGATTTGGAATCTATGGGTTAAATTTCGAGGTAACCAACGTCTTAGGTTTCGATTTCTGCAGATCAATTTCTGGGTTTCTTCGCCTGGTTTCTACTTCTTTACTGGATCAGCTTCGGTTGGATTAGGCTGATAGTTTTGAGGAAGCTTCCTCCTACCTATTTCATCATTCCCACCGAAGGATTTCAGCTAAAGAGCCTTAGTTTGGGCGTGCACACAAAGTGTTCGACGATATTCCTGTGAGGGCCTGGGCTTGTTTGGGCGGGTTCTAGTGATTCCGTTTGTTCGGTGCCTTATCTGCAGAGGCTGTGATTGCATTAGCACCTCTTATCACCCTCCTTACAGCTCTCGCCTAGCTAATTGATCCAGAAATGGTACCGTCCAAGTGTTTGATGTAATGCCCCCATTTGCTGTTGTGGGGTAGAACACAGTTCTCGCAGTCGCCCTATACTGTCTCCTCCATGGAGTTGCTCGACCACTCCCTTGGTGCGGGAGCCATGCCAGGTGCCCGGGAGGCAATTAGCTTCTTCCTCCGAGCCTAATACTCAGATTCCTAAGCATCAAACCCACAAGATCCCAGCTGGTCAAGAAACTCAGCAGACCTCTCATCTAGACTCGAATCGGTCGAGGGGCCGGAGCCGTTGGCGGTCAGCTTCTAAGAGACCGATGCCCAACTCCGATGGACAAGATGATTCATCCCTTATGCGCAATGATCATCCCACAGCTGGACCACATGGTAGGACTAGGTCCGGCTCCAAGCGTCCTCAACGTGGGGTGGTGGGGAAGTCCAACTTGCAGACTTGGGCTAGTGTTGCGGTTGCAAAGGCGGCCTCAAAGGGATATGATCTAGATTTCTGCCCCCCGACTTATGTCCAGGATCGAGCGGTCCTTCAAATGACCGAGGAAGACCTTGATGCTGCAGACCCTTTGCTCCAGGAATGTCTCGTGGGCTGTTACATAGGCCGACGTATACCTTTCAAGGTAACCGAAGCTGCCTTCAGGAGAGCTTGGGGGCCGAATTTAGCCAAAGTGATGGCCAATGGCAAGGGAGTATTTTTCTTCCACCTCCCGGATAGGGAGTTTCGCCGCAAGGTCCTTGAGGGACCGCCTATGTCCGTTTCGAGGATTCCCATTGTGCTACAGCAATGGCGACCAAACTTGGACTTCCGAAAAGAGTCCCTTCCTTCGGTTCCGGTGTGGGTAAAGTTGAAGAACCTCCCAAGCGCTCTTTGGTCGGCTCAGGCAATCAGTAAAGTGGCGAGCTATGTTGGGAAACCCCTTTATGTAGACCTAAGAACGGAGCAACTAGATATGCTCGCTTTTGCAAGAGTCTGTGTGGAGATCACAGCGAGGCAACAACCCCGTGACTCCATTGAGGTGGTCCTGCAAGGTGAATCACGCATCGTTGAAGTTGAATATGAGTGGAAGCCGTTGGCTTGTGTTGGATGCGGAGTCTTTGGCCACAAATGCAAGGTGCCGAGTCCTGAACCTTTGCCCAAGAGCCCCCGAGATGATGGAAACGCCTCCGCCCCTGGACCTAGCTCCCTTCCTGCACAGCATCTTCAGAATGGAGAGAGGACGCGTGACAACCCATTATTCTCGACTAGGCCTGTTGATTTGTTGATGCAGATGGACGAGCGCCCAGCTCCTCTAGGCGCACTGCTGGCTGCTCACTCACCTGGAGTTGCGCCTGCTACCTCCGATTGTCCTCCCCACCAAGAGAAAGACCTTCACTCACAATCTCTTCTTCCGACCCCTGCTGTGGACTCATCGTGGCAACAGGTCATGACTAAGAAGAAGAAGATCCCAAAAGAGGCGGCCTCCTCCAACTTGGCCCACCTTCAAGATGGCTCGCTGAAATTGAAAGGGACTCGCCCAAAAATCGGGCCCGCCTCCAATGCCCCGAAAGCCGGTTGGTATCCCCTTGCTCCTTCCATTACGCGTACAGTTCCTCGGTAGCAAGACCGAAACAGGCTGCCATAAATGAGCAAGCGGAATGCTCTGATGAAATTTCCAGCGTGCACACTGGAATTGAAGATGAGGACCTCCTTTCGGTTGGGTGCCCATCCCCAACATCCTCTCCTGCAATTGATTTGGCTACCATCCAGGATAAGCTGCTATTACTTCGCCCCGACCCGGCCCCATCCTTGGATCCCAAGTCCGTGTTGGCGAAGAAAAAGGCCTCTAAACGAGGTAAGTGACATTCTCTCTTTCTTCATGTATATAGGAATATGGAATATTAGGGGCCTTCATGACCCGTTAAAGCGGGCGGAAGTTAGAAAGTTAGTTTCCAAATATAATCTTTCTTTTGTTGGTCTTGTTGAGACGAAAGTCTCGAAGCGGATTTCGATTCTTTGTCCTCGTCTTTGCTTACTGGCTGGAAATGGGTTGCAAATTATGAGTACTCTCCTAAGGGACGGATATGGGTTGGGTGGAACCCGGACTTTATAAGATTTGAATCGATGGACATCACCGACCAGGCTATCCACGGGTGGGTAACCATCAATCTCTCTGGAAAGTGTTGCTGTCTTTCAGTTGTATATGGTGAACACTCCTTCTTACGACGTCGTCCTCTTTGGGCAAACCTCCTACATATGAGTAATCTTCTGCAGGATTCACCCTGGCTTGTTGCTGGAGATTTTAATGCTATAAAGGATCCATCTGACAGAATTGGGGGCTCTAATGCCTGGATCCCGTACTTTGATGAATTCGCTAATTGCCTGGCCCAGTCAGAATTAGAGGATCTCAGATTTGTAGGCCTTCGGTTCACTTGGTCGACGTCTTCTGGCCAAGCTAGAAAAATGAGGAAAATCGATAGGGTCTTGGTCAATTCCAAATGGAACTTTGAGTTCTCTTTCTCAAGCATCCTTCCTCAATCCGGCATTTCGATCACTCTCCCATGGTGGTCAGAATTCTTGACCCTGTGATTAGGCGAAGACCCTTCAAATACTTTGACTTTTGGTCGGAGCATCCAAACTTTACATCTATTGTGCAACAGGTTTGGGATTCACACATACAGGGCATTTCTATGTACATACTAGTTTTCAAGCTGAAATTGTTCAAGGGCAGACTTAAGCAACTCAACAGAGACACTTTCTCCAATATCTCGGCTAGAGCGGAGGAAGCTAGGGAGATCCTTCGGTTGGTACAAACTGAACTGGTCCTTGATCCGCGTAACCCACAGCTTGGTGAGCTTGAGCAGACACGACGCCAGAACTCGTGGACTTGCGCCGTGATGAAGAATCCTTCTACGAGGCAAAAGTCCAGAATTCGGTGGCTTAAAGAAGGCGATAGCAATACAATATTTTTCCACCTCTCGGTCAAGAAGAGAGAGCTTCGTAATAGGATTTTATCGCATAAATGTGGCGGGGGAGTTGATCACTGACCCTCTTATGGTTCCACAGGTTTTTGTTTCCTTCTTCACTAACTTGCTTGCTCCTCACTCAGCCCTATCTAAGCCCTCCTTACAGGAGGTTACAGATTACATCCGGAGGCCTTTAACTATGGACCAGTCCGACTCTTTCTAGGCCGGTTCTTGATATGGAAATTCGTGATACGCTTTTCTCTCTCCCGAGAGGTAAAGCCCCGTGCCCCGATGGGTTCACAAAGTGGAATTCTTCAAGAGTAATTGGGACATAGTTGGCCCATCTGTCCTGACGCAGCCAAGGAATTTTTTTCCTCCTGCGACTCCTCAAGGAGGTAAATAATACTATTCTCACCTTAGTTCCAAAAGTGCCAAATGCGTGTGCGGTCACGGACTACAGACCAATCGCATGCTGCAATACCATCTATAAGGTCATCACGAAAATCTTATCAAATCGCCTGGCCTCGGTCTTGGGAGATGTGGTAGATCCGGCGCGAATGCCTTTGTAAAAGGTAGGAGGATTAGAGATAATATTCTGATTGCCCAAGAACTTTTTGCTGGCTTCCACCGCAACCCTATCTCCCCAAATGTGCTTTGTTAAGGTGGATTTCCAAAAGGCCTATGACACTATCGAGTGGGACTTCCTTCAGCTGACACTCTTAGCCTTTGGATTCCCTCAGTTTATGATCAAGCTGATTATGGTGTGCGTTCGGACCCCCAAGTACTCAATCTCGATTAATGGTGAGCTGCATGGATTCTTCTCAAGCGGGAGGGGCC
Source organism: Eucalyptus decipiens (assembly GCA_014182575.1). Classification (NCBI taxonomy): domain Eukaryota; kingdom Viridiplantae; phylum Streptophyta; class Magnoliopsida; order Myrtales; family Myrtaceae; genus Eucalyptus; species Eucalyptus decipiens. Next base: position 1,435,684 of record JABKBM010000012.1, on the reverse strand, counting down.
TTCGCCAGGGCGACCCCATGTCCCCTTACCTCTTTACCCTAGTAATGGAGGTATTTTCGAATATTGAGTGCTCGCACATCCCATGCAAATTTCAAGTATTTCGGCGATGCAAACCGCTTAGGCTTTCTCACCTATTCTTCGCAGATGATGTTTTCCCCGTTTAGCCAGCGATTGGGGTTCCATCACATTGTCAAGAAAGGACTCGACTTATTCTCCTCTTGGAGTGGATTACTTCCAAACAAAAACAAGAGCGAAGTCTTCATTTCAGAGGTTCTCCGTCTATCCGCAACTACATATTGCTAGCCTTTGGATTTCATGAAGGTTCACTCCCTGTGTTACCTTGGAGTACCTATTATTTCCTCTAGGCTTCTAAGACTGACCGTATTGCCTTGATCGAGCGGATTACTTCTAGAGCCAAGTCCCGGGCCCATCGCCTACTCTCCTATGCTTTGAAGACTTCAACTAATCAGGTCAGTCCTACATTCAATTCGGAGCTTTCGGTCGAGTGTTTTCACCTTACCAATCTCGGTCCTAAACGACATTGAACAAGTGTTGCGCCAATTTTTATGGAAAGGTGCTGATCTCGGTAAGGGAGGGGCAAAGGTCTCTTGGGAAGACATTTGTCTGCCAAAAAATGAAGGAGGTCTCGGCATCCGAAAATTAAGAGACTGTAACAAAGCAAATATGATGAAGTATATATGGATCCTTTTCACGTACAAGATATCCTGTGGTGTCGTTGGATACATTCCAACTTCTTAAAGTGGCAAAACTTTTGGATTGCGACCACTCCCACAGTTTGTTCTTGGGCTTGGAAGAAGATTTTGCAATTAAGAAGCGAGTCTCGCCTATCCTTCCTTTGGAAAATTGGGAATGGCCTCTCGCCCCCGTGGTATGACCACCGGCATCCAAAAGGGCCTCTTCACATCCTATTACCGGAACCAATCATCCGGAGATCCGAGCTTTCAGGAAATGCGGTGGTGGCGGATCTTCTTTCGCCCGGGTTGTTCCACGCGCCTCCTTCTATTGAGCTGGGGTCTCTCTTCTCCGACGCCTAACTCCTCTCCGGATTGCTTTTCTTGGAGATGGCACCCTTCGGGTCGCTTCACCATTGGGTCCGCATGGGACCGCCTCAGAAGGAAGAGACCCCCTGCTCCTTGGGCTTCTCTCATTTGGGCAGGCGACATTACTCCCAGGTTCCAATTCATTCTTTGGTTGATTGCTAAAAATCGTCTACCCACGCAGCAACTCCTTCTATCATATGGTAGAATTGACTACACCACCTGTGCTTTTTGCAATGAGGTCCCTGACTCCACTGACCACTTATTTTTGATTGCCATCTAACGGCTTCGTCGCTTACTTTTGGGCCACTCGCCGCAATCTTCCCCTCAAGTCCTAGGCCTTGGAAGGATAACCTCCTCTCGGGCTATACGGTTCCTCAAAGGCAAAGAATTCTTTCACATTATAGCACGATATTCTTTTGTTGCTATGTGCTATATCATTTGGAAGAAAAGGAATGGCGTTATCTTTCGTGGAGAGTCAATCGTCCTTACTTCAATAAAAAATCACATTATCAAAAGTGTGAAGGACAAAGCTGCAAGTTTTTCTAATATCCCTGACATCCCGAGGAATAGACGTCTCCAGCGAAGTTGGGGCTTCCACCTAGCTATCTTCAGCGATCAACAGGATCATGCTTAGATCGGCGTCCTTCATCATCCCGCTTCGGTATCCGGGCGTTGGCTTCTCTTCTGGCAATGGAGGGTCTTTCCTAGTCTTAGCTCTTTGTTGTCTCTCCTGGACCTTCGGTCCTTGCTCTGTTTAGTCCGTGTTGTTCTTCTTTTCCTGTTTCTTGATTGTGCTCCCTTCCACTCTCCTTGCATTGTATCGAGAGTGCAAGATTAGGAGCCGATCGAGTTTTTTTGTATATCTGTTCAAAGCTATAATACCATTTACCTTACCAAAAAAAAAACAACCGGAAAATCTGTTCTATTCCATCAATCCATTGTTCCGCCTCCTCAGCACTTCCCATTCCAGTAAACTTAGGTGGTTTCAACTTTCTAAATTGTTCCACCAGTCCTTGAGAGCGACGTTTTGCTCTGGGTTGTTGCTGAGCTTGTCTTTCTATCAAATTTCCTATATTGGCCAATGCCTGCAGGATATCTTCCATCCGGGGTTCAGCCCTTGAAGCAGAGGCTTCGGCCCTTGATGGGTGAGAACTCCAGTTCGCACCATATCTTCCTGCAATTTACTCAGCATTTGCCTCAGGAACAATTAGTGACTCAACGTCACTGGTCAAGTGATAAATAAAAGGTGTTACTAAGGTCACATAAGTAACATAAAATGTTATTTGCACGCAAAGGTAACTCACAATCGTTACCTGTATTTTTACGAGTGAAAATCAATCAACCGTAGTTCATAGTTAGTCAACTACCCTTCGTTAGTGTCCTATAGTGTGCATCATTATATCCTCACTTTCTATTAATGCACCTTATCACTCCAAACAAAACCAATGCTCTGATACCACTCGCTATGGCACCCCCCGACGGCCCCCAATCCGTTAGGGTCGCCAAATCACCAACTTTCTCTCAACCTAAAAGTCTGAAACTCTGATACCAAAGGATATCGATAAATCCATGAGTTCTAGGAGTTTATATCCTTTCCATTGGTCCATGCGCAAAAATATAGCGGAAGCGTATCCAACAACTCCCTTCCCTATATTCAAAAAATGATAAACACCAACTAAACATTTTTATAGGTAATAGCCGGACACTTTTATTTACATAAAACTAAACGGACAATTGTTGGTCGGTATATCAAAATGTCGTAGTTTTCTATACTCGGCCATACTTCAAAAGATACCCGTCATTTCCAATAGTTACAAACATAAAGTCCATCGTTTAGTGTCGGCGTCCAAAAATTTCTTTCTCTGCTAACCCCATCTCATAGTCACACCCAGCCACTCGGTCCGTTTGTTGGTGGTTGAGGCAGTGGCCCCAGCGTTCGTCCATACCGACGGACGCATACGGCGATGTACTCTTGAAGTAAAGGGTCGGTGGGAAGACCGGTATCGAACACCATAATGACTCTTACCCGTACAAACGTCAGTCCTCACACCTTAGGGTCCTGTTACTCCGACCACTCCCACTATAAGTCGATCGAGACTCCATAGAATGTACCGGGAGGTGTGGACAGCAGAGGCATCTTGTCTAGGATGAAATGTTAGTCCCCAAAAGGGATGAGTACAACCACCCAGCAGCGAAAGATCTACTAAATTATATCGTGCAGAACCATTACAATCTAATTTCATGCAAAATTTACAAAACATATAATCAAAGGAATGAGTATGCATCAAATCAATGGAACTTTTCCAAGTAATAACAAGTGTAGTTTCAAAACCAGAACACATCATTTCAATCACAAGGGTCTCGATTATAAGACCAAACTGTTATGACACATCCCATACCGTGCCACACAATTTTGTCCAATATCAGACACAACTTAGCAAAACAATCGATTTTAGATTTCAAAAGATCTTTCTCCTGGAGGACCAGTGTCTACGTCCTTCCAAGCATTCGCACCCAACCTGGCGTCATGAAAGCCTCCGGTTCCATATTTCAGTCACCAGGCAACCGAAGCGTGTCATGTCTCACCTCTAGGCATCTCGCAGCTCACCCATCATCACGAGGAATCTCAGGGACTAACCACAACAATGGTTGCCCCTATCCTTCAGAATACGTATCGTCATACATCTGGGCATCTTAACACTCCCAGGGAACCTCGCCTTGCCTACTCGACTTTCGTCAGTGGTGGATTCTCATCGTGATCACACACACAACCAACCTCGGCCAAGGACATCGTGCCTTGCATCCAAATGCCTCGATTAAAATAATGAACTTGGCTTATTTTCTTCATATTAAAAACACTCGGTAAAATAATCGTGTGCCGGTACATGGTTGGATCGAACTTTAAAAATTGATATCCTTCCTTTTAAAATCCCACTATTTGATATACTACTTAAAAACATTTTCGATGTCAAAACCCGACACCTGGTATTTTCCAATTGAATACCAAAATTTCACAATTTTGAAATGATTAATAAAAAATCACAATCACCACTCAATTGCACAAATTATCATTCAATTGCATAAACTAATCACACCACGACAATTAGCACGAAATTCTGGCTACCGGCTATCTCGGTATAATTTTCAAAAGTTAATAAATAATTAAATAAATTACAAAATTAATTAGTTAAATGCAATTTAATTCAATAAATGCCTAATTAAGCCTAATACACTAATTTAGCCACCTAACTGGATCTAGAAAAATAATGCACTATACTAATTAAATAGTACAATCTAATGAACCCTTAACTAATCTAATATAACCACCCAATAAGCCTAACTAAGCAACCAAACCACTAATTAATCTAAACTCACCACCTAAACCATACTTAAGCTAATCTAATTATCCACTAAGCATAATTAACCCCCTAAGTAAGGTTTAGCAAGTAAACTTACCAGATGAGTGAGCCGATATGTTCACGGCGATGGCGACGTAGAGGCAAGCGAGACACAAGCCTACAGTAACGCCCAATGGGGCTCGGAAGAGGCTGGAAACGGTCCACAAAGTCTCAGCTGTGGGCTAAAATTTTGGTCTTGTGCTTAAGTCGAAGGAGCAGGACTGAGGGCAGAACAGCGGCTGAAATGGGCTAGGTGGTTGGCAGACTGCAAGGGTAGGTCCTAACAGGAGGGACGGTGGCTCGGACGGACGACGGAGGCGGCTCGGGGACCTGTGACGGCAACCAGGGCGGATGAAGGGCGAGCGAGCAAGTGCGAGATGGAGGGAACACGTAGGCTCGGGCTTACAGGCGGTAGTGACTAGCGACGGCTCGGCGGTGCTCGGATGGCGGTGACGGGCGGTCAACGGTGGTTGGCTAGCTTCTCTGGGTTGCTGGCTGGATTTCTTGAGCTCAAACAACAACAATGGGAGAAAGAATAGCAAGGAAGAAGAAGAAGAGGGTCTGCTGGGTTGAGGGGGAACAAATGGCCCCAAAGTCTTCACAAATATCACAACCACTTAAGTGCCATGCCCCACCAGCCCACTGCCATCATCCTAAGCCATTTTCCCTCCTCAAGCTTCTCCAACAAGCCACCAAAGTGGTCCAAAAGGTTGCTGCCCTCCATAGCTACGAATTTGTGGCATTTCCCCTCCAGTTCCATACAATTCCCCTCCAATTTCACTCCAATTCCATCCAATTAAGTGGCCAACTTGCCAAGGTAGGTGCCCACTTCAATTCCATAATTTTCACTCGCCAAGTGATCCACCTTGAATGCCAAAAATCCACACAACAACGGCCCTCTTAATTTCCCGGTCCAAAATTGCCTAATTTTGAATTTTCACCAAAAGTTTGGATTTGTCGAAAATTCTTCGGAGGATGAGTCGACGTTCCTAAAATAAATCGTGACATGACAAAACTTTCAATTTCTAAAATCGGGTTCAATTTCGCGGTTAATTTCAACCGAACGTGATTTTAGTATGACCTAACCTACTATGTAGCTTTTAGGAATTTTTAGTGCATTTGACCCATGGTTGATTATTTTCGAGCCACTTTGTACATCTTCGATTCATTGGCGACTTTCGGTTGTCGTGAAAATCTCGAGGTTTCAAATACGGGCACAGTGTACGGAAATGATATAAAAATCAGTTTAGTGCCATTCGATAGAAATTCTGTAATCAGGTGGAATCACCCACACTTTAATCATATGCCTCTGTCTAAACGACCTATCTCTAATCTCTGATCGATTTTGACGGTGCCGTATTGACCCTTGCAGATTAGCACGGTCGAGCAGTCATTTCTTAATGGCTTCACTTGATAGATTAGTTATTTCGTGAGTGATCAACTTAGAAAAAGACTATAAGTGCGTCGATGAAAAGCCCAAATCATTCAATCGAAAACATAATTGAAAATCAGGATGTCACAAGAGATACCCATATGGTGGGTTCATTGCACATTTTCCGTTCATATTATGGTTGATTCTCTCGCTCTTTGCCTCTCTCGTGTGCACGCACTTGCACAAACCTCCTTATCAATTCTACAAGATATTTTGTGAGAGCCTTTCATTTGCTTCTCTTCAATTGAGAGTTTAATTTTCCAAAATGTTGTCTTTATATATTTTGCCTAATCCTTCTTCTAATGATCGATCCAACCTCTTATAAAGAAAAAAGATATACCTTAGTTATATTTATCTATTGTTCCAATTGAAAGAAGAACCTATGATTATCTTTTTAGGAAATTTGCAAACAAACAATTTGAATGAAATCTTTCAACTTCTTATTTACTACATTCACTTTACGCATTCCTCTATCTGTAGAGCACATTAAATGTACTAAAATGACTATGATAGAGCTTTTCTTATTGATATTAATAGCTACTCTAGAAGGAATGTTTTTATGCGGTGCGGTAAGGTACGGTGAAGGTCTTAGGCAACTACCACAACCCTACACTATCATTAGATTGAGTATTAATTTTCTATAAAACTTGACAACCTTTACCAAAGTAAATTCAAAGTGATGGAAACCTATTTACATGATGTACAATGATAAAGTATGGGTTGTGGAAAGCCTCTTAAAGGGAAATGAAAACCATTAAATGTACTTATTGAAATCGTCTTTTGATCATTTAAATTTCTTCCCATAATTTTTGTTTTTTACATTATACAAAGGTCCATTAATATGCTCTATGCAAGATGGACCCCATGAAAGTGACCTTGTCCGATAACTTTTTATAATCCTAAAGAAAGCGAATCAGCAAAGTGCACTAGAGAACCCAATGATCTATCATCCTCGATTCTTGTGACGTAAGAATATTAGTCCATCCATACATTAGTTTTAAGAAATTATTGGGTCTAAGTCTTAAACTTCAAGGTTGTTCGTGGATGTGATGTTTACTTAGGCCATTGCAGTCTATCTATCATCCTTGATATAGATTGTTGGGAATGTCGGATTCCCTAAGACCGGATTCGACACTAAATCAAACCTTTAAATCGAATGCGGAAGACGAGCCCAGGAAGAACATGTATCACCGATCCTAAAGCACATCACGGAATCGAGCATACCTTGTTAGCCACAGATTAAACACCAATGCCGATATGAGGAAGAGAATTTAGCCCTGTTCAATCCGATGACGTCAATTTGCCTTGAAGGGAAGATGGGTGTCGCCTTTTGCGCACTGTCTTTCTTTTTGGAACGTTTTTGAGGATGAGAGGGAGGAGGAACGCACGTTATGCCAAAAGGTACGTTCCTCCCTCTTTATTTCCCCTTATATACGTCCCCTCCAAAAAGAAACGTGTTCCTTCATCATATTCTTTCATCCATGGGCCATAATCTTGTGGGCCGGGCTTTTAGGCCCAACATGGGCGGACGGGCCAACTTAGGCCCATCACATTAAATAATTAAAATCATCATCTCCCACTCGCACATGGTGGACCGAACATAATCCTCTTTACCTCTCTTCAACATTCATACCGGTGAATAATCCGTGCGACCAGCATACTTTGAGAGCTCGTTGCCATACATCTATTAGGAATATATAGCATCTCATAATGGGCATCACATCCTGAGTAGATTTACTATGCGGTACCCTAGATCGATCGATCACATTTATATCTCTCTTGATCTCTTTTAAACAATAATATATATATATATATATATATATATATATATATATTATATTCACAATTATGATTATCCCAAAGACAATCATAATTGGTTAACTAGTGAATACAAAACAACAATGTGATTCTCCAAATTCGATCTTCCTCTTTCCTTCAAACTCTCAATTTCAGTTCAGCTTGCTTTTCTAGAAATGTCCCATTAGATCGAATCAACTCGTGACCATTGGCAACATCCTAAGATAGCAAACACTAAATAGAAATCTTGAGAATAAGTAAGAGTCATGAGGGCACTAAAATTGAGGAACTCTTTTCCTCAAGAGTCTCACACGGTATAAGAGTTGAGATCAAACTTTTACCACTCTTAGTGGTCATCTCATGCATACGTAGTATGAAATACGTATTACGGTATTAACTCCTTTTCCATGGAGCGTATGTCTACACCTTCAATACTGTACAGATGATAGTTCAGACATACCCAATGTCTAACTTGAGTTCACGCATCTACTTATTCATAAAATTCATCAGAACTCACATCTGGCATTTTAGACATAAAGTAAAATATGTGGAGTATTTTACTTTCGGACATGGTAAGTATTATGTGCTCATTTTAACACTCGCTTAAGGCGACTTATGTATTTTAAGCTTGAGCTCTCGATTATCACCTAGATAATAAGCTTAAAAACAGTCTCATCTCTATTTATCATACAGTAAATAGAGGCTATTACTCATGTGAGTGGGCTAATCTTATATCTGTCCGACATACTTTCTCAACTTAAAAATAATGCACTGAGCATTAAGATCCATAAAGATCAAACAAAGATTCATAGGCATTAATGATGAAAACACAAATTCATCAAATGTGAATACTTAGGGAAATTACAATATTCAGTACATTAGCCTCTATGCAATCCTAGAGATTTCATATGGCCACAAAACACATCTCTAGGTATTGACTTTGTCATAAGATCTGCTACCATTCTATGCGTAATATGTACTGTAAGTTCACATCTTTTCGTGCAACCATATCCTTGACAAAATTATACTTGGTATCTATGTGTTTTATCTTGCCATGATATTTTGGATCTTTGGTGTACGCTATAGCTGCTTGGCTATCACAGTTAACCAATAATGGACTTGCAGCTTTCTCAATAACACCTAAATGATCCAAAAAATCTCTTATGCCAAACACCTTCTTATACTGCTGCTGATAATGCCACGAACTCAGCTTCCATCGTGGACAAGGCTATACACGTTTGTTTCTTATTGCTCCAACATATGGCGCTATTATTTAGAAAGAAAACAAACTCAGAGGTAGATTTCCTTTCATTTAAATCTCCTCCATAATCAACATCAGAATAGCCTTAGAGTCGCAGATCCTTTCCTTGGTAACTCAGCATATAATTAGCAGTTCCCTTTAGATACCTCAATATTCTCTTAACGGCTTTCTAATATGCTTGACCTGGATTGGATTGGTATCTTCTCACCATTCCAACTGCAAAACATATGTCGGGTCTTGTACACATCATAGCGTACATCAAGCTCCCAACAGCACTAGCATAAGGAACATGTTTCACTTGTTCCTTCTCTTGTGGAGTCCTTGGACACAATCTATGGCTTAATCCTTGACCTTTTGCAATAGAAGTATCAATGGGTTTACAATCTTACATATGAAATCATTCAAGAACCTTATTTATATATATTTCATGCGAAAGAGATAACGACCTCTTCAAACGATCTCTTGAAATCTTAACTCCAAGAATGTATGCAGCTTCACTCATATCCTTCATCTCAAAGTTGGAAGACAACCAACTTTTGATAGTATTAACGAACTCCTTATTACTTTCGGCAATTAGTATATCATCAAAATATAATGATATGATCACAAATTGATTCTTGAATCTTTTGATATATACACAATGATCCTTATCTACCATTGTCTCGATGACTGCTTAAGGCCATATATCGATCTCAAAAGTCGACATACCTTTCCTTCTTGGCCTTCTTTAATGAAACCAGCAGGTTGTTCTATATATATTTCTTCCTCTAATTCTCCATTGAGGAAAGCAGTATTTACATCAATTTGATATAACTCAAGATCCATACTAGCCACTATTGCTAGAATATTGCGAATTGAGATAAATCTCACTACAGGAAAAACGTTTCTTCATAATCAATTCCTTCCTGTTGATTATACCCCTTCGCCACAAGGCGAGCCTTATGCCTTTATATCGAGCCATCAGCTTTACGCTTTATTTTGAGAACCCACTTGTTCCCGATAGCTTTGCGTCCTTTTGGAAGATCAACCAGTTCCCAAACTTGGTTTGACTTCATTGACTCCATTTCCTCTTCCATTGCATGAATCCATTTTTCCTTACTAGGGCAACTTAGAGCCTCACGTATATTTCTTGGCTCATCCTCATCTTATGGAGCAATCATAAAAGTTTCCCATTCAATGTCAAAACGTCGACGGGGAATACTTTGGTGACTTGTTCGCCGTATGGGAGATTGTACATTGTGCACATCATTCCCCATTATGCTCCCACTAGGATTAGATAATGATGATGTGGTCTCATCATGTGGTTGCAATTGAGAATGAGTTAAATTCAATTCATCACTTCTCATATTACTCCCACTTGGACGAACTCCACTAATATCATTATCTTGATCCAAGGTTTCAAATAGGGAATAATTTTCACCTATTTCGCCCTTCTTAGGAAATTCATCCTCTAAGAATGTGACATCCCGTAATTCAAAATCAGTTATACTCCCACTTTCCTGCTCACCTATGAACACATACCATTTCGAGTGTTCGGAGTATCTCATTAAAATACTCTTCTTTCCTTTAGGATTCAATTTCCCAAACTTGTGAGAGGACTCATGAGTATAGGCAGCACAACCCCATGGCTTAAGAAAACTTAAGTCCGATTTTCTACTTGTCCATAACTAATATGGAGTGGAAGTAACTAATTTGGAAGGCACCTGGTTAAGAATATAGGCAGCAGTTAATAACGCATCACTCTAAAAGGTGATAGGTAAGTTAGCATGTGCTATCGTGGACCTAACCATTTTCAGTGGGGTTCTGTTTCTTCTCTCCGCAACATCATTTTGTTGAGGAGTATATGGAATAGACAACTGTCTTTTTATTCCTTTTTCATTACATAATTTTCTGAACTCATCAGATAAATATTTTCGACCTCGATCGGATCTCTATACTTTTATTTTCTTATCTAATTGATCTTCTACCAAATTCATAAACTTTTTGAAACAACTTATTGCTTCAGATTTATGAGAAATCAAATAGACATATCCGAATCGAGTATAATCATCTATAAAAGTGATGAAATAAACAGCCCCATGCCTTCTTCTCACATTCATTGGACCACAGACGTCAGAATGGATTAAATGCAGAGGAAATTAAGCTCTTTTATCTTTTTCTAAATGGTTTCCTTGTCGTTTTCCCTACTAGGCAATGCTCACATATGGGCAAATCGACTTTTTCAATGTTACCCAACAAGCCCTCTTTGTCTAGTCTATTTATACGTTGTTGGCCAATATGACCAAGTCTAGCATGCCACACATTCACATCATTATCATATGAAGTAGAACACGTGAAAAGGGAATAACAAATATTAACATCACCATAGTCAACATTTAGTACAATAAAACCATCTAGAAAATGACCACAACTATAGTAGTTTGTATCCAAATACAAATCTACACCTCTATTATGGAAGTCCACACTAAAACCAAGCTTAACCAACACCAAAACAGATACTAAATTTCGCCGAATCTCCGAAGCATATAGAACATCAAGGTGCGTCCACCACGCATGTTCAATTGGCAGGTGCCAATCCCTTTAACTTCAGCTTTGGAGTTATTTCCCACATAGATCCACTTAGTTCTAGTTGGTATCGTCGGAATTCCACGAAGGATTCTCTATCCTTCGCTACATGGTCTGTCACTCCTGAATCTACAGTCCACAAAGGATTGTATTCAGCCAATAATATAGAACTTGACACATAAGCAAAGTTCTCAAATGTACAAAATGTGTTTACCTTTTTCAGCTCACAACAGTTGCGAGAATAGTGACCTTTCTTGTCACAATTGTAACATCTCACCCTTGACATTTTCTTCACTTGAGGAAGTTTTCCTCTCTTGTGTTGGTTAACTCTTGATTTCTTGCAATAAGGACTCCATCCTTTGCATTCCCACATATTGAACGAATCAATACGTTTGCGCTTAGAGCTCAAAGCCCTTTCTAAGCTAGAACCAGCATTGCAAATATCTATTTTCGACTTAAATGCCATTAGGCGGTCCTCTACTAGCTCAAGGTGGCGCACAGCATCCTCAAGATCTTCCATAATATGGTCAAGAGCTTCTAGTGCTTCTTGCTTTTTCAGCACATATTGAATCTTCATATTCAATATTTCACAATTGTTGCCGTTCATATCAGCAATTACGTTCTTAGTTACTGAAACCATCGATCTGAACACGAATAATTAATGTCTATCATTTATGCATCCACTTTGCACAGACCCATCATATTAATGAACAATTTCAAGTAAGGTTTCAGAATCAAAATGTCACTATGTTTCCAATCATCCTCCAAAAATCCTAACTTAAAAATATTATTAATACAATTGTCTTATGCAAAATAAAGTCTATGAAGTTACAAAAACTTCTATGAACTACCCACAGCAGTCAACAATAACAGAAAGCAAATAATATTTGACATCCAATAGAATAATAATGTTTTCACATAATACAACTATCCACTACACTAAGTAAAATATACAGAGGAAAAAATCAACATAGAAAGAGATATTTACACCCAAAACATCTCAAACTAATCTAAGAAATAAATAGGGAACATCCCTTCTAATCTATCAGTCAAAATATCTAAGAAATCTGAAGGCACATTTGCCAACCATGGAAAAACTTTTGGAGAGCTTTCAAGTCGCCTCCAAGGCACATTCACTTTGCGCCATGTGGCGCTCAATCTAAGGGTTGAAGTTTTGGTTAACTCAATCCTATAGTAATCTCTTACAAAAGCTACTACTAGCCTCCTATAACCCGGGACTACGTTGACCTCTCATAGGCGATCTAACACTGCATGCCATTTAGGTGGAAGAGTGTTCATTAAAGCCGGCAACCTCACAAAATCCGGCATAAGATAACCATTCTAGATGATTTCCTGTATCATCTGATTGACCCTGACCACATGTGATACTAAATCACCGTCATGCCACCGATAATTAGCTAACTGTAACATCAGCCTTTTAAGTTTTGCACTTCCTTCATCCGTTATCGATATTGCAGGTATCCGTGCATAACGCATCATAATTCCTGCAACAAATGTAGAACTAAAAATGGATCACTTATAATCCATAATGAACATAAGGGAAAATACATAATTTTCCATGATTCATGCAACAAATGCATAATAAAAAAAATGGATTACTTATAACCCACATAGACTTAATTGAAAAAGAAATAGATTCTTTTTTCCATTTTTTTTGGGTCAACGGTCAAAGTCAACGGTCAACGGTCGAAGTCAACGGTCAACGGGTTAGCGGTCGATGGTCAACGGCCGAAGTCAACCGGTCAACGGGTCAATGTCGGAGTCAATGGGCGGCGGGTCGGGCCGGTCGAGCCGGGACGGGCTGGTCGGGCTGGGTCGGACTGGTCGGACCGGTCGGCCGTTCGGCCCGGTCGGATAAGCCGATCGGCACGTGCCACACGTGTGCTTGGACGACGTCATGATGACGTCATCCGGCGCGCGCGCGTGTGATGCATGCGCCTTCCCCTGCGAATCGGCGCGTGCGTTGCACGCACTGAAGACGCCGGTTCATTCTGGCTGCGCGTGGGGGCGCATCCGGCGGCCGTTTGCGGCGTTCCGCCACTTGCCTCGCTCGTCTCGACAAGACCTTCCATCCAACGCCATAAGAAAACGATTTCAACTTACAGAAACTCGAAAAAAATGGATGAACAGTGCTCGGGTGTCGGGATTTTCGCCTCGATCGGTGTCGTCCGATTAATTCCATGAAAAAATCATTAACAAATCATCCATAAACATGAAAGGGGTCAGGAAAAACATGGAAAAGGATCGGGAAACAAGAACTATGGCTCTGATACCAATGTTGGGAATGTCGGATTCCCTAAGACCGGATTCGACACTAAATCAAACCTTTAAAACGAATGTGGAAGACGAGCCTAGGAAGAACATGTATCACCGATCCTAAGGCACACCACGGAATCGAGCATACCTTGTTAGCCATAGATTAAACACCAATACCGATATGAGGAAGAGAATTTAGCCCCGTTCGATCTGATGACGTCAATTTGCCTTGAAGGGAAGATGGGTGTCGCCTTTTGCGCACTGTCTTTCTTTTTGGAACGTTTTTTAGGGTGAGAGGGAGGAGGAACGCACGTTATGCCAAAAGGTACGTTCCTCCCTCTTTGTTTCTCCTTATATACGTCCCCTCTAAAAAGAAACGTGTCCCTTCATCATATTCTTTCATCCATGGGCCCTAATCTTGTGGGCCGGGCTTTTAGGCCTTAATCTTGTGGGCCGGTCTTACATGGGCGGACGGGCCAACTTAGGCCCATCACATTAAATAATTAAAACCATCATAGATTAATATGACAATTAATTGCTAATTCTGTAGGATAACTTGGACTACCCACATGAGTTATTGACCTCAGTGTCAGGTTATATCAGAGATAATGATTATGTTATTCAATCACTCACGTTCGAAAGCCATATAAGAAGGCATGGACCTTTTGGTAAGGAAGAAGGAAGTTTGTTTAGTTGGATATTGGCATGCAGCAAGATAATTGGCTTTCACGGAAGGTCTGGCGTTCAACTTGATGCGCTAGGAGTCTACCCAGAACCAATTTATGATCATCTCTTGAAATCCATTGGGTCATTTGGAGGACAAGGTGGCAGTCCATGGGATGATGGACATAGCATGGGTGTGAGAAAAACCATTATAAAGGGTGGATCAATTATTGACTCTGTTGACACCTAAATTTTGCTAATTCAATAATTTATTTATTACACAAAAAAATAGATATCAACCGAGACCCCTAAGGAAAAATATAAGTTAATTGCATAGCATGTAGTTTTAGGAGCATTATCATTTAGTAACAATGAGTTTACAAAAATTGCATTGCATTAGAATTAGCTGAACATGTTTGATTTTCAAGGGCCTCTTGTGAAATTTGACTGTGGATGTTTGAAATTGCGGGCAAGGAGCCCACTCACGCATGAATTTTGAAAAAATTGCTTGGGCCATATCCAAAAGCTTGCCAATATTTGAGGAAGATACTGAAGAGAAAGGAAGTGAAAATTTAGAGATATTGACCATATATTCTCTTCACGCGTATCTATGGCAGTATATTTGGTTTGTCTTGAAGAAATTTGTTTCATGGAAATAATGTGGGCAAATAAAGCAAATAAAAGAAGAAAGAATTGGGCTGATTCCGCGAAGACGCGGGTAAGAAGATTGAGGCACATGGATGGAAAGGAAAATATTACGGTTCTAAAATATAATATGCAGATTTATTCTCTTTCCTTGAAAATCTAGGTCAAACCTAGGTCATTCCTACCTATAAAAGGGCCATCTACGGACAAGCACAGGGAGAGGCTACGATGAGATAGTCTTTCTTTTCTCAAGGTAGTGGTCAATAGAATAGGCGCTGAACCCTCACGTTGCGCACCTCCTTCTCGTGTCGAGCTGCTACCGCCCTGCCCGACGAGCTGCTGCCTTTGCCTTTATGCGCCACAACATATTGCCGTCTTTGTGCGTTGTGATTTTTGAAGGCACTGTGGCTTTCTTCTCTATTTTTGCAGCTTGCAGCTATTACTGATTCATCATCACCATCACATGCAGAAGACGCCACTTTTAGATTTCTTTTGAGATAAAGTGATGGTCAAAGTGGATTGCCAGGTCGAAGTATCAAAGCCTCTAGTGGAAGCTCAGACAAATAGATTCACAAAGAGATTGGCGTATTGAGGGTCTAGGTACGCAACTGACTTGGTGGCTCACCAGCGATCCCCAAGCCCAAAGGCTGTCATCCAGTGTTAAGATTTTGTAACGATATCTGATCTCGTGCGCGAGATATGATTCGTCAATTTATTATATGGATATCAAGCATATCTTGCCTGATTTGCTGTTATGTTGTTTGAATCGATTTTGTTTCTGTAAAAGAAAGCCCAAAAAAAATAAATAGATTTGAGTTGGATTAGGTTCATGTTAAAATATTGCTTGTTTTAGGGTAGTTGGCATGTGTAAGATTTGGAAATTTATTTATTTCGAATTTTTAAATAAAAAAATACAAAAACATTAATTTGGGATGTTGGATTCTCTTTTCATTAATTTAAATTGCACTTTTAATTATTAGACAATTTAAATTTCTAATTTTATAAAAAAGAAAAAGAAAAAGGAAAACCTAGAATTAGGGCATTCTTTGCACGTCATCTAGTCATTTCATATTAGGATAAGATTGCATGTTTAATTTAAGAATATATAATCATTCTAATTAATTACAAGTTTAGATAATTTTTCTTAGATAGATTGCATTTTAGGTTAGGATTACCTAGTTAAGATAACATTCTAGTTTAAATTAGGAGGGAACGTAGGCAAATGTAAGTCCTCTATCTTGTGTGTGACTAGATGGCCTTTAGTCATATTTCCATCCTAGTGATAGTTTAGGGGGTGGATTTGCTTAGATGTTGTCTCACCCCGTCGTGGGCCAACATTTTTAGGTCCTTGGATGGAGTTTCCTCCCAACATTTTGGCTAGCCAAAGAAGGTCACCAAACAGGTCTCTCTAATTCCTCTTCCTAGGGGCCAAGGAGCCTAGGTTTACGAACTTGTGAGATCCATCGTTTGGGTTGATGCAGGTCTATCTTGAATGGTACCCCATCAATACAAATCATGGTATTGTTTCAGGCGAGATGGACCAAGAGAAGGTCCCCTACCAGAACCTGAGATCCCTATGTCGGTGCTAGAGATCGCTTTTGGCAAGGGTACGGCTGACCCTCTTGGTGCTGTAGTGGTAGACCCGAGTTCCCCGGAGCTAGAGACCTTGGAGTCTTCAATTGATGGTTCGAATGCTTAGAGGACCTGTAGCTATTCTACCTTTTGTAGACTTGTGAATAGACTAATATTGTATATAACTTAGTCTGGTGTGTGTAAAAGTGTGTTGTGGTTGGTTTTCGAAATTTTAGCCTTGCTTTTCTATCACATCTTTATGTTGTCTGGGAATTTATTTATTCGCTTC
The DNA here is from genome assembly GCA_014182575.1 of Eucalyptus decipiens. NCBI lineage: Eukaryota > Viridiplantae > Streptophyta > Magnoliopsida > Myrtales > Myrtaceae > Eucalyptus > Eucalyptus decipiens. Next base: position 1,418,724 of record JABKBM010000012.1, on the reverse strand, counting down.
TGCATACGCATTAAAATGAATGGGTCTGCGACGCCTCCTGGGACGTCGCAATTTAATCGACCACTGAGGGATGGGCACGTGCTCAAGGATCGAGGCATGACATCCCCGCTTGGAGTGGTATCAAAGTTGGTCGATAGTTGGAGTGATAAGGTGTGATAAGTTTATGGGATAATTAGTAGGATTGGCCTTTACTTCATGATGGTGCATGTCTGTGATAGCTGTTTGGTAGATTGATTCTTAGGGATCGGTCAGCTTCTAATTCTGTGTGGAGTTGGAATGCTGGTTTATTTAAAGATCCTATGAAATGAGTGACCGGGAGTAGAGGACTCCTATAAAGCGTATCATTGGACCTGTTACTCGGGATAGGATGCTGACGAGGGTCGGCACCCAAGGAGGTTGTGGTCGAGCGCCAGCTCAGGCTAGCGCTAGTGGTGTAGCACCGCCTCCTGTTGGTGCTGGGTAGCAGCCCCTGGTGATCCTAGGATCGTAGGGATCATGCAGGTGCTTGAAGCGATGGGAGCACTGATGGGGCAATAGGCCCATAATCAAGCCGCAGCCACTACTGTTGCCGCTACAGCTACTACGACTGCTGCCGTTGCTGCTACTGTTGAGGCCACCGCCATTGCCGCACTTGCCGAAGTCCCAGTTGGGAACATAGTTGTGGAGAGGGAGAGATCGATTCACAAGATTGGGGGGAAAATGTTACAAATTCGTAGGTCCCTTGGTCCATCACTTTTGGACCACGTCAATGTCTTCCTAAGGAAGCTTGGTGTCTGCAAAATGGCTGAGGATTAAGATGTAACATGTGGGACCTTGCCAAGGGGACAAAAGGTATGAGATAGGAGACTTTGGAGGCCAAGTGGAGCCTCCACAAGGTAGCTGTCTTCATCTTCCTCTTGAAGCTTGCTTTCTCCATTTTAGAGTGTGCTTTGAGCTTGGAGAAACCAGAGAAAACCGAGCAAGCCCACCTGCCGTCGCCGAGCCACCTAGATCGCCACCGCTCGCCGTCACGCCACCCGTGAGCCCCGCATGCCAGCCCGCTCGTGCCGCAGCGTCACGCCACCCCCCGCGTTCCCTATGTCACTATCGAGCCTCCGTCTAGCTGCCTAAGCCATCTCTATCGCCGTCCAGCCACCGTCTCTGTTGCCATCCACCGCTGCAGCTCCGTCCACTTGTCCCGTGCCGTTCCAGCCCAAACAATTGCCCAACTCAATCTCTATGTCCACCCAGCAAAATGGAAGACCAGCAAGCCTCCGTAAGCTTTGAGGCCCATTTAGGACCGCTTTCTAGCCTCGTAGGGTGTCGCCGCTTCGGAGTTTGTAGCCTGTCTCTGTGTTGCCGTCGTCGTGAACTCATCGGATTTCAAACAAGTGAGTTTACTCACTAAACTCTGCTTAGGGAGTTTATGATGCTTAAGGGTTGATTAGTTTAGGCTACGTTTTGTATAGATGGTTAGTTAGAACGGATTAGTAATTTAATTACTTGTTATTGCATCTTAGGTGTTTGCATTCAGCTTGTGCGAGCATATTTATCGTCAGCTTTTGTGACCCTGTACACGTCAGCTTGTGAGAGAAGTATATTGTATCAGACCCTGTGCTTTGATACGTTAGCTTGTGAGAGAAGTATATTGTATCAGCCCCTGTGCTTTGATACGTTAGCTTGTGAGAGTAGTATACCTTATCAACTTGTGAGAGCTAAGATCGTTATATCAGCTTATGACAGCATGATCTATTATCAGCTCGTGTGAGCTACTATCTATCCATATCAGCTTGTGAGAGCTATGACCATATATTGCAACTTCTGAGAGCATTGAGCGATTATTTCAGCTTGTGTGAGCAGTGGTCATATCTAATTGATAGATATTACTTTTGGTATCAATTGCTCATTGGTTGGATTGACTGAGTTAATCTATGAAATGAATTGAATTGATTGATTAAGAACGTGAATTGTACTGATTTGCAGGAGAGAACTGAGGCAAAGGTAAGTCCTCTATCTTATGTGTGACTAGATGGCCTTTAGGCATATTTCCTTCCTAGTCGGAGTTTAGGCGGTGGACATGTTGAGACGTTGTCTCAACCCGTCATGGGCTAACATTTTTAGGTCCTTAGATGGAGGTTCCTCCCTAACATTTTGGCCAGTCGAAAAAGGTCACCGAAAAGGTCTCTTTGATTCCTCTTATTGGGGGCCAAGGAGCCTGGGTCTACCAACTCGTGAGATCCATCGTCTGGGTTGATGTGGGTCTATCCCAGATGGTAACCCATTAATATAGATCGTGGTATCATCACGGGCAAGATGGACCAAGAGAAGGTCCCCTACCGGAACCTAAGATCCCTATGTCAGAGCTAGAGATAGCTTTTGGCAAAGGTACAGCTGACCCTCCTGGTGGTGCAGGGGTAGACCCGAGTTCCCCGGAGCCAAAGACCCAGAGTCTTCAATTGAGGGTTCGAATGTTTAGAGGACTTGCAGACTTGTGAATAGACTAGTATTGTCTATAACTTAGTTTGGTGAGTGTAAAAGTGTGTTGTGGTTGGTTTTCAAAATTTTGGCCTTGCTTTTCTATCCCATCTTTCTATTGTCTTGGGATTTATTTATTCACTTCCGCATGCGCATTAAAATGACTGGGTTGGTGACGCGTCTTGGGACGTCGCAATTTAATTGACCACCGAGGGATGGGCACGCGCTTGAGGATCGAGGCATGACATCCCCACCCGGAGTGGTATCAAGGTTGGTGAATAGTTAGAGTGATAGTTGTTTGGTAGATTGTTTCTTAGGGATCGGTCAGCTTCTAATTCTGTGTGGAGTTAGAATGCTGGTTTCTTTAAAGATCCTGTGAAATGAGTGACCAGGAGTAGAGGACTCCTAGAAAGCATACCATTGGACCTGTTACTCGAGGTAGGACGCCGACGAGGGTCGATACCCAAGGAGGTCGTGGTCAAGCGGCAGCTTAGGCTAGCGTTAGTGGTGTAGCACCGCCTCTTGTTGGTGCTGGGTAGTAGCCCCCGGTGATCCTAGGATCGTAAGGATCATGTAGGCGCTTGAAGCAATGGGAGCACTGATGGGGCAGTAGGCCCAAAATCAAGCCGCCGCCACTACCACCGCCACTACAATTGTTGTGACTACTACCGTTTTCACCGCTACCAAGGCTGCCACTGTTGCCGCACCTGTCGAAGTCCTAATTGGGAACATAATTGTGGAGAGGGAGAGATCGATTCTCAAGATTAGGGGGAAAATGTTACAAATTCGTAGGTCCCTTGGTCTATCACTTTTGGACCACCTCAATGGCTTCCTAAGTAAGCTTGGTGGCTGCAAAATGGCTGAGGATTAAGATGTAACATGTGGGACCTTGCCCGAGGGGATAAAGGGGATGAGATAGGAGACTTTGGAGGCCAAGTGGAGCCTCCACAAGACAGCTGTCTTCTTCTTCCTCTTGAAGCTTGCTTTCTCCATTTTAGAGTGAGCTTTGAGTTTGGAGAAATTAGAGAAAACTGAGCAAGCCCCCTTGCTATCACTGAGCCACCCGGATCGCCACCGTTGGTTGTCACGCTGCCCGTGAGCCTCGCACGCCAGTCCACTTGTCCTGCAGCGTCATGCCATCCCCCGCAACCCCTATGCCGCTGTCGAGCCTCCGTCTAGCTGATTAAGCCGTCTCTGTTGCCGTCTGGCCATCGTCAAGTGTCGCCAACCACCGCTGTAGCTCCGTCCACCTATCCCGTGCCATTCTAACCGAAACTGTCGCCCAACTCAATCTCTCAGCCCACCCAACAGAATGGAAGACCAGCAAGCCTCCGTGAGCTTCGAGGCCCATTTAGGATCGCTTCCGGGCCTCGTAGGTTGTCGCCACTACGAAGTTTGTAGCCCATCTTCGCGTTGCCGTCATTGTGGACTCATCGGATTTCAAAACCGATGAGTTTACTCACTAAACTCTGCTTAGGGAGTTAACGATACTTAAGGGTTGATTAGTTTAGGCTAAGTATTGTATAGGTGGTTAGTTAGATCGGATTAATGATTTAATTACTCGTTATTGCATCTTAGGTGTTTGAATGTCAGCTTGTGGGAGCATATCCTTCGTCAGCTTTTGGGACCCTTTGCACGTCAGCTTGTGAGAGAAGTATACTGTATCAACCCTTGTTCTTTGATACGTCAGCTTGTGAAAGCAGTATCACTTATCAGCTTGTGTGAGCAAAGATCGTTATATCAGCTTGTGAGAGCACGATCTATATTTTTAGCTTGTGCGAGCTACTATCTATCTATATTAGTTTGTGAGAGCTATGACCATATATTGCAATGTCTGAGAGCAGTGAGCGATTATTTCAGCTTGTGTGAGCAGTGGTCATATCGAATTATCAATACTACTATTGGTATCGATTGATCATTGGTTGGATTGACTAAGTTGATCAGCGAATTGAATTGAATTGATTGATTAAGAATATGAACTGTACTGACTTGCAGGAGGGAACTGAGGCAAAGGTAAGTCCTCTATCTTGTGTGTGACTAGATGGCCTTTAGGCGTATTTCCTTCCTAGTTGGAGTTTAGGGGGTGAACTTGCTGAGACGTTGTCTCACCCCGTCGTGAGCTAACATTTTTAGGTCCTTAGATGGAGGTTCATCCCTAACATTTTGGTGTGACATCCTGATTTTCCAATTCTGGTTTCAATTAAATAAGTCGGGCATTTCATCTTCGCGTCTATAGCTTTCTTCTCTGAGTTGGCCACTCACGAGATAACTAGTCTATCAGGATAAGCCGTTAAGGAATCTAAACGCAATAGACTTGAGAATTCGACCAGGAAACGACTGCTCGACCGTACTAATCTGCAAGGATCATTACGGCACAGACCGATTAGAGACCGGAGATAGGTCGATTCAACATAATCATGTAATTCAGTGTGGGTGATTCCACCTAATTGCACAATTCTTGTTGATCGGCACTAGACCGATTTCTCTATCGTTTTGGTACCCTGTGTCCATATTTGAAACCTCGAGATTTCTACGACAATCGAGAGTCGCCAATGTGTCGAAGATGCACTTTGTGGCTTGAAAATAATCAACCACATGTCAATTGCACAGAAAATTCCTAAAAGCTACCCGGTAGATTAGGACGCGCTAAAGTCGCGCCGATTGAATTTAACCGTGAAATTGGACCCGATTACAGAAATTGGAAGTTCTGTCAAGTCACAATTCATTTTAGGAATATCGACTCATCTCCGGAAGATTTTTCTACAAACCGATATTTTTGGCGGAAAAGCAAAGTAAGGCCGTTTTTGTTCGGGATTGTCAGAGGGCCGTTTTTAATCGAATCTTCGGGATGCAAGTTGGATCATTTGACGGGGAAATGTCATGAGAAGGCCGAGGACACATGGGTTGATTTATTTGAGCTTCAATTGAGCTTCAATTGATTGGAATTAAGAGAGAATTGAATGGATTGAATGGGGGAATGTCCAAAATTCGTAGCTCCCATGGCACACCACATTTTGCACCTATTGCCAAGCTTGTAGAGGAAGATTGGAGGAGAGAGAGTGGCTGAGGTCATGTGGTGTCATGGTGGGGGCAAAGCCAATGAGAAGATGGCAAGTGTTGAGCTCTAGAGAGCCCAAGGAGACCCCCACTCTTAAGCAGCTTCTTCTCTAAGGCTTTCTCCATTGTTGTTGAAGGAGAGAAGCTCAGCAAAAACCAGAGGAACCGAGCAGCACCAGCCCCTCCATCGTCGCACGCCCGGAAGGCCATCGTCGGCCGTTTTCCTCCTCTGTTTTCTCCTCGTTCCAGTTTCTGCTCCAGCTGACCTTTCGCCAAAGATTCGAGTTAAAAGTCGACTTCCCGGATGAATCAGTAAACGCTCCACCCACTTCCGTGACGGGGAAATCCAGCCCGTTCCGGAGCATCCCACCGCTCGCCGGAACGATTCTCCGATCGTCCCGAAATCCTGAGAGAAGCTGCCGTTCGCCGGACCGTCTGGTTCCGCCCTGCTCCGCCTGTTCCGCGTTTTCTTGCTGTTTCGCCCCATTCCGACCATTCCTTTGCCCGTCCCAACCTCCAGCAAGATCCCCAAGACCCCGGGAGCCATTGGTTGCCAACCACCCGCTCGCCGGAGCTCCGATCGGCCCGTTTTCACCGTTGAAGTTGCTGGTTTCTTCTCTGCAGTTCAGCCCAGATCAGAAGCAGAAAGCCAGAAAGCCGTGAGGTCTTCGAGGCCCGTTTTCAGTGTCTTCCCGGCCTCCGTTGGTGTTGCCGCTTTGGGGTTTATCGACCGCCTTGGTGTCGTGGTCGCCGTGAACTCACCGGCGCGCAAAACCGGTGAGTTTATCCTCTAATTCTTGCTTAGTGAGTTAATGACGCTTAAGGGGTGTTTAGATTAGTCTAATTAGGTTTAGGTGATTAGATTAGATTATTTTAATGTAAATTAGATTAGTTGTATGATTAGCTTAATGGATGTTTAATTAGGGCTAATTGTATGATTAAATTAGTGTAATCTTGTTTAAGCCCTAATTAATTATTTTTAATTAATTAATTATTTCGAATTTATAAATAATATTTTATTAAATTATATTATTATAAAATAATATTTAATTATTTAATTTTCGGAATTAAATTTAATTATTTAATAATTTCGAAAATTATGCCGGGATGGCCTGGTCGTTAGAATTTCGCGCCGATCGCAAAGAATGCGGTCGGCTTGTGTTAATTGTATGTTTAAATTGAGAAATTGAGTGATTGATGGTTATGGTTAATAATTCCAAAAGTGTGGAATTGTGTGAAATTGGAGAAGTTTTGGTATTTAACTTGAAAATACCCGGTGTCGGCTTTTAGCACCGTAATTGGTTTGTATGACCAGTTTGAATCGATTGATTGATTGGATTGAGTGAATGGATGTTTATGTGGGGATTCATCCCATTTTGTTTAATGTTGGTATTTGATTGGTTTTTGATCGTGAAAGGTTGTGAGTGGATCTAGAAAATCATCGAAGCTCGGCCGTGCCTGTTGGATCGTGATATACCACCGAATTGGGAATCGGTCGTGCCCACCGGGGCCGTAACCTGCCACCTGATAGAGGTCGCGCCCGTTGGGCCGTAAATTGCCACCCGATAAGGGTCGCGCCTGATAAGGCCGTAACCTGCCACCTATTAAAGGTCGCGCCCATTGGGCCGTAATTTGCCACCTAAAGATAGGTCGTGTCCTTTGGACCGTGGTTTATATCGGAGGATTGATTAAGTTCGGCTCGTTGAGCCGGGAGTGAAATTGGAATTGGAACGCTTGAGATGATCGGAGAATGGTTTTGATGACATGTAATCGACTGAGTCGATTGATCGCTGAATCGAATAATTGAATTGTTTGGATGATGTGGTTGTCAATATTTATTGATTAAACTGACGTGCAGGAAGGAATTGAGGCGAGGTAAGTCCTCTATCCTATTTGTGTGGCTAGAGCGCCCGCGAGGCGTATTTTCTTCCTAATTGAGTTTTAGAGGGTAGGACTTGCCGAGACGTAGTCTCATCCCGGTTGTGGGATAATATTTCAGGTCCCTAGATGACGGTCGTGGAGGACCGGAAGTCCCGGAGTTCGAAGGTGGAGGCTGAAGAATCGGCGAACGTGTCGACAAGTTGGTCATAGGACAGTTCCTAGTTGTTGAGCCTGTCTATTTTGTAGACAATCTAGTGTTGTATATAAACCTATGTGTTTATAGAAAGCTTGTTTGGTTGTGATTGATTGCCTGCTTTTCTATCCCAAGTTAAATGTTGTCAGGGGATTTGTTTCGCTTCCGCATGTGTAATAAAAATGAATGGGTCGGCGACGTGTCCTGGGAAGTCGCATTTGTATTGACCAGAGTGGGATGTTCGCGCACTCGGAGGATCGGGGCGTGACATCCCCGTTTAAGTGGTATCAGAGCGGGTCTGTGAATGGAGTGATAAGGTGCGATTGTTTATGGGATAGTTAGTAGGAATGGCTTTTATTTCATGCTGGTGCATGTGGCTGATAGTTGTTTGGTAAATTGATTGGTGATGATCACTCAAATTCTAATATGGGATTAGAATTTAGAAACAGGTTTTTGTAAAGATCCTGTAGATGAGTGATCAGGAGCAGAGGACTCCTAGAGAGAACCTTTAGACCAGTTACTCGGGGTGGTGTGCCGACAGGGATCGGTACCCGAGTTGGTCGTGGCAAAGCGCCGGCTTAGACCAGTGCGTGTGTGAGAGTACCGCTGTAGGTCGGTACTAGTGTAGCAGCACCGAGTGATCCTAGGTTTGATGGGATCGTTCAGGCGCTAGTGTTCCATGGAAGCTTGTTGAGCCAGTAAGCTCAGGACCGAGCCGCCGCTATTGTCGCTGTTGCTACCGCCGCCAGTGTTGTAACTATTGTTGTTGCTGCGCCTGTTGAGGTCCAAGTTAGAATTGTGATATGGGAGCAAGCCGTTGCATCCGAGTCGAGATTCAGATTCAGTAGAGATGGAAATCAGTTGAGGAAGGAGTCTATGATCGTAGAAAAGTATCTCATTTCCGTCCAACTGGAAATGTGGGATGGTCAAGTCAATAATGGATCAGAATGGAGTGTGTTGTGCTGACGGAAGCTGACATGGATTAGCCCCGTGTCCAGGTAAGACGGGTGCTTGTTCGTGTGTAACCAACAGGTTACCCGGCCGAAATGGTCTTAGAAAGCCGATGGGATTGATTGAAAGGAATGCGCCATAGAACGCATCGTGGGGTTTGTAGAGCAGGCCTTCAGTACAAGAAAGAGAGCATGCTGTTACCTGACAGGAGATAGAGGACTCACTGATTATGTGTCAAGTTTGAGAAAAGAAGTGTGGGTCAGCCTGGTGACCAAGTGCAGTGGGAGCATGCTTTGAATGTGGCAAGCATGGCCATTGGGCTAGGAATTGTCCATGTAAGTCCAAGAGGACTCGAGCATCGCTACCGCGACAGACGCCACTAGGATGGCGAAAGGAATAGGAATGGATTGACCATGCATCGATCAAGGAAGAATGTTTCTGAAGTGTTTTTATCAGAGTAGCGCAGCTGGATTTTGAGTGAAAGTTGTGGAGTTTCCGTTGTTGTAATAAAGTAATAAAAAGATGAATCTCTAACTTTAGTTGTACCTGAGGGGTTTGCTTATATATGACCTGGGAGTCATTTATAAAAAGATTTGGCTCGAGGAGCTTTCTGCTGTTATGAATTGTGGCAGTGATATAATTCGGTTGGTTTAGTTAGCGTACGAAAGTTTTGAAGTACTGGAAGTTAAAAAGGACCTCCGATCCTGTTGTTCGTCACTGAAGACGACCTGGTTTATGGATGTAGGTTGCCTAATCTATTTGGCAACTATAGTGGATGCGACAGTTGAGGGACCAAGTAAGGAGAACTTAGTCGTGGTACAAAGGTTGTCTGAAGTGTTTCCTGAAAAATTGCCAGGTCTGCTGTCAGAAAGAGAAATAGAGTTCATGATTGAATTAGCAACCGGATCAGAGCCAGTCCCTAAGGCTCCTTACCGAATAGCTTTATCTGAGTTGAAAGAACTGAAGGTGGAGATGCAGGAATTGTTAGATAAGGGATTCTTACTTCCCAGTGCATCACCTTGGGAAGCATCAGTCTTGTTTGTGAAGAAGAAGGATGGTTTGTTGCGTTTGTGTATCGATATTCTCCAAGATCGACTTGAGGACAGGGTATCATCAGTTGAGGATCAGGAAGAAAGACATACCGAAGTTGGCATTTCGCACTTGATACGGTAATTGTGAGTTCACAGTATTATTGTTCGGTTTGACGAACCCTTTAGCTGTTTTTATGGATCTAATGAACCGTGTGTTCAAGGAGTATCTGGATCAGTTCGTAATTGTGTTCATCGACGACATCTTGGTGTACTCGAGAAGTCCAGAAGAACACAAAAGACAGTTGAGAATAGTGCTACAGATTCTGAGGGATCATGAGCTGTATGCTAAGTTCAGTAAGTGCGAGTTTGGATGACTCGTGTTGCGTTCCTAAGTCATGTGATTTCAGGTGAAGGAATATCAGTGGACCCGTCTAAGATTGAAGTAGTGATCAATTGGCCGAGACCGACGACAGTGACAGAGATCTGAAGTTTTCTGGGTTTAGCAGAGTATTACAGAAGGTTCGTAGAAGGGTTTTCAGCTTTAGCGTCGCCGTTGTCAAGATTACTAAAGAAAGAAAAGAAGTTCGTGTGGACAGACAAGTGCTAGAGTAGTTTTCAAGAGCTTAAGAAGAAGCTGACTACCGCACCTGTGCTGACCATACCGTCTGGTCCTGGAGGTTACGAGATCTATAGTGATGCGTCATTTAGAGGATTGAGTTGCGTGCTAATGCAGCATGGCAAGGTTGTTGCATATGTGCCCCGTCAGTTGAGACCTCGTGAACTGAATTACCCGACGCATAACTTAGAACTTGCAGCAATAGTTTTCGCTCTGAAGATTTAGAGATATTGTTGGTGTGAAGAAAGACTCCAGATCTTCGCTGACCGTTAAAGTCTCAAAGTATTAATTCTCTCAGAAGAAATTGAATATGAGATACCGCTGTGAACCAGATCTTTTGAAGGACTAGGATGGTGGTATTTGGTATCACCCTGGCAAGATGAAAGAAGTCACTGATGCATTGAGTCGAGAGTCTTCATTTGTGCATATGTTTGTTAAAGAATGGACCTTACATGAGAAAGTGGAGATTCGGTTTTCAAATCTGAGGTAGGCCACCTTTTAAATCTTATGGCCATCCTCGAATTGAACCGGAAGTTCAGATCAAAATCGAATGCTTCAAAGGGATCGACTAGAGTTTCAAAAGGTCGTGCAAGAGGATGCGAGAAGAGAGAAGGTTGATTTTCAGATTTTTAAAGGCGGAACATTGTGGTTCCGAGGACGATTGCGTGTACCTGACGATGCAACGCTTAAAGAGGAGTTGGTCGGAAGCTCATCGTAATAGTTACAGCATTCATCCTGTTAGTATGAAGATATATCAGAATCTGCGTGAACATTATTGATGGTCTGATATGAAGACGGACATTGCCAAGCATGTCGCCAAACGTTTGACGTGTTAGCAAGTGATGACTTAGCATTGTAATCACCGAGGATTCTTGTAACCTCTCGAAGTCCCTAATGCGGAAATGGGATCGTGTCACAATGGATCTTGTGAGATCAAAGAACCGGAGGAGTAATGATTTCGATTGGAATAGTGGTGAATAGATAGATGAAGTCGGTTCACTTCATCGCAATAGAAAATGACCTTATTTTGGACAAGTACGCTGAGTTGTACGTGCGTCAGAGAGTTCGTCTATTTGGAATGCCGGTGACGATTATTCTAGACCGAGACCTGAGGTTCGTGGCTACCTTCTAGAAAAGTTTGTAGAGTGCTTTGAGAACGAAGTTACAGTATAGTAATGTTTATCATCCTCAGACCGATGGCCAGTCTGAGATGGCATGTCAGATCTATCGAGGAGTCAGTGTGTAAATAATTTCATTGTGGGCAGTAATTGATAGACTGATGAAATCAGCCCACCCTATGGCTGTGCGGAAGGATCTTGATTGGATTAGGCATGCAGAGGTGTTTGTGCATCAGATAATTCGTTTGCATAAAGTGTCAGTGTCGAGTTATATCGGACCTTGACCGAGGTTCCCGCCAGCAGATCGCCGGTAGTTCCTTTATAGTCAGTGCAGAGTAGAGTATTCAGAACTTCAGTTGGTTGAGTTGAGGTCAAAGATTAGAAAATCGCAGGTCCAGAGTTGGTTCAGAAATCAGTGATTCAGTTGCAGTTATCAGTGACAGATTTGAGACCGCTCAGAATCGCCAGTTTAGCCTTGCAGATTAGTATCGCAGACCTTGGAATTTCAAGTAGGGGAAATATATTTTTCCTTAAATGTCGCCTATGAAAGGGACATCGTGTTTGGTTAATGAAATGAAGATTGAGCAGCATTTAAATCGGAATCCATCGAAATTTGGGTTCAAAGAAGGATTTTGGCTTTAAATAAAAAAAGAAAGCGGTTTGGGACACCGTCGGCGCCTCTAGCCGAGTGGTATCCGGATGAAGCCGCAGGTCCGAAGTCGGGAGTTCAAATCCCGACGCGGCGCTTAGCCGCTTTGTGGAAAAATAAAAAGAAAAAGAAAAAGAACCAAAATTTTTGCAGCTTTCATTTTCTTAAATTTGGACAAGTGCTTAGCCTTTTTGGGAATCAAGAATTGGTTTGGCCAATTTGGAAATGTTTCGGCAGCACCGAGGATCTTGGATAACAGTTTGAAGCAGAAGTCCAAAGCAAAATGAAGGAGCAGAATTGATGAGACGACAATACCCCACCATTTTGAAGAAGAATTTTAATGGTTTAAATTTCGAGGACGAAATTTTTATAAGAGGGGAAGAGTTGTGACATCCTGATTTTCCAATTCTGGTTTCAATTAAATAAGTCGGGCATTTCATCTTCGCGTCTATAGCTTTCTTCTCTGAGTTGGCCACTCACGAGATAACTAGTCTATCGAGGATAAGCCGTTAAGGAATCTAAACGCAATAGACTTGAGAATTCGACCAGAAACGACGCCGACCGTACTAATCTGCAAGGGTCATTACGGCACAGACCGATTAGAGACCGGAGATAGGTCGATTCAACAGAATCATGTAATTCAGTGTGGGTGATTCCACCTAATTGCACAATTCTTGTTGATCGGCACTAGACCGATTTCTCTATCGTTTTGGTACCCTGTGTCCATATTTGAAACCTCGAGATTTCTACGACAATCGAGAGTCGCCAATGTGTCGAAGATGCACTTTGTGGCTTGAAAATAATCAACCACATGTCAATTGCACAGAAAATTCCTAAAAGCTACCCGGTAGATTAGGACGCGCTAAAGTCGCGCCAGATTGAATTTAACCGTGAAATTGGACCCGATTACAGAAATTGGAAGTTCTGTCAAGTCACAATTCATTTTAGGAATATCGACTCATCTCCGGAAGATTTTTCTACAAACCGATATTTTTGGCGGAAAAGCAAAGTAAGGCCGTTTTTGTTCGGGATTGTCGAGGGCCGTTTTTAATCGAATCTTCGGGATGCAAGTTGGATCATTTGACGGGAAATGTCATGAGAAGGCCGAGGACACATGGGTTGATTTATTTGAGCTTCAATTGAGCTTCAATTGATTGGAATTAAGAGAGAATTGAATGGATTGAATGGGGAATGTCCAAAATTCGTAGCTCCCATGGCACACCACATTTTGCACCTATTGCCAAGCTTGTAGAGGAAGATTGGAGGAGAGAGAGTGGCTGAGGTCATGTGGTGTCATGGTGGGGGCAAAGCCAATGAGAAGATGGCAAGTGTTGAGCTCTAGAGAGCCCAAGGAGACCCCCACTCTTAAGCAGCTTCTTCTCTAAGGCTTTCTCCATTGTTGTTGAAGGAGAGAAGCTCAGCAAAAACCAGAGGAACCGAGCAGCACCAGCCCCTCCATCGTCGCACGCCCGGAAGGCCATCGTCGGCCGTTTTCCTCCTCTGTTTTCTCCTCGTTCCAGTTTCTGCTCCAGCTGACCTTTCGCCAAAGATTCGAGTTAAAAGTCGACTTCCCGGATGAATCAGTAAACGCTCCACCCACTTCCGTGACGGGGAAATCCAGTCCGTTCCGGAGCATCCCACCGCTCGCCGGAACGATTCTCCGATCGTCCCGAAATCCTGAGAGAAGCTGCCGTTCGCCGGACCGTCTGGTTCCGCCCTGCTCCGCCTGTTCCGCGTTTTCTTGCTGTTTCGCCCCATTCCGACCATTCCTTTGCCCGTCCCAACCTCCAGCAAGATCCCCAAGACCCCGGGAGCCATTGGTTGCCAACCACCCGCTCGCCGGAGCTCCGATCGGCCCGTTTTCACCGTTGAAGTTGCTGGTTTCTTCTCTGCAGTTCAGCCCAGATCAGAAGCAGAAAGCCAGAAAGCCGTGAGGTCTTCGAGGCCCGTTTTCAGTGTCTTCCCGGCCTCCGTTGGTGTTGCCGCTTTGGGGTTTATCGACCGCCTTGGTGTCGTGGTCGCCGTGAACTCACCGGCGCGCAAAACCGGTGAGTTTATCCTCTAATTCTTGCTTAGTGAGTTAATGACGCTTAAGGGGTGTTTAGATTAGTCTAATTAGGTTTAGGTGATTAGATTAGATTATTTTAATGTAAATTAGATTAGTTGTATGATTAGCTTAATGGATGTTTAATTAGGGCTAATTGTATGATTAAATTAGTGTAATCTTGTTTAAGCCCTAATTAATTATTTTTAATTAATTAATTATTTCGAATTTATAAATAATATTTTATTAAATTATATTATTATAAAATAATATTTAATTATTTAATTTTCGGAATTAAATTTAATTATTTAATAATTTCGAAAATTATGCCGGATGGCCGGTCGTTAGAATTTCGCGCCGATCGCAAAGCAGTGCGGTCGGCTTGTGTTAATTGTATGTTTAAATTGAGAAATTGAGTGATTGATGGTTATGGTTAATAATTCCAAAAAGTGTGGAATTGTGTGAAATTGGAGAAGTTTTGGTATTTAACTTGAAAATACCCGGTGTCGGCTTTTAGCACCGTAATTGGTTTGTATGACCCGCTTTGAATCGATTGATTGATTGGATTGAGTGAATGGATGTTTATGTGGGGATTCATCCCATTTTGTTTAATGTTGGTATTTGATTGGTTTTTGATCGTGAAAGGTTGTGAGTGGATCTAGAAAATCATCGGCTCGGCCGTGCCCTGTTGGATCGTGATATACCACCGAATTGGGAATCGGTCGTGCCCACTGGGGCCGTAACCTGCCACCTGATAGAGGTCGCGCCCGTTGGGCCGTAAATTGCCACCCGATAAGGGTCGCGCCTGATAAGGCCGTAACCTGCCACCTATTAAAGGTCGCGCCCATTGGGCCGTAATTTGCCACCTAAAGATAGGTCGTGTCCTTTGGACCGTGGTTTATATCGGAGGATTGATTAAGTTCGGCTCGTTGAGCCGGGAGTGAAATTGGAATTGGAACGCTTGAGATGATCGGAGAATGGTTTTGATGACATGTAATCGACTGAGTCGATTGATCGCTGAATCGAATAATTGAATTGTTTGGATGATGTGGTTGTCAATATTTATTGATTAAACTGACGTGCAGGAAGGAATTGAGGCGAGGTAAGTCCTCTATCCTATTTGTGTGGCTAGAGCGCCCTGAGGCGTATTTTCTTCCTAATTGAGTTTTAGAGGGTAGGACTTGCTGAGACGTAGTCTCATCCCGGTTGTGGGATAATATTTCAGGTCCCTAGATGACGGTCGTGGAGGACCGGAAGTCCTGGAGTTCGAAAGGTGGAGGCTGAAGAATCGGCGAACGTGTCTGACAAGTTGGTCATAGGACAGTTCCCTAGTTGTTGAGCCTGTCTATTTTGTAGACAATCTAGTGTTGTATATAAACCTATGTGTTTATAGAAAGCTTGTTTGGTTGTGATTGATTGCCTGCTTTTCTATCCCAAGTTAAATGTTGTCAGGGGATTTGTTTCGCTTCCGCATGTGTAATAAAAATGAATGGGTCGGCGACGTGTCCTGGGAAGTCGCATTTGTATTGACCAGAGTGGGATGTTCGCGCACTCGGAGGATCGGGGCGTGACATTTGGCCTGCCGAAAAAGGTCACCGAACAGGTCTCTCAGATTCCTCTTCCTGGGGGCCAAGGAGCTTGGGTCTATGAACTCGTGAGATCCATCGTCTGGGTTGATGCGGGTCTATACTGGATGGTACCCTATCAAGACAGATTAGGGTATCATCACGAGCGAGATGGATCAAGAGAAGGTCCCCTTACCAGAACCTAAGATCCCTATATCAGTGCTAGAGATCGCTTTTGTCAAGGGTACGGCTGACCCTCCTGGTGGTACAGTGGTAAACCCGAGTTCCCCGGAGCCAGATACCCCAGAGTCTTCAGTTGAGGGTTCGAATAATTAGAGGACCTTTTGTAGACTTGTGAATAGACTAGTATTGTGTAGAACTTAGTCTGGTGTGTGTAAAAGTGTGTTGTGGTTGGTTTTCAAAATTTTGGCCCTGCTTTTTAATCCCATCTTTCCGTTGTCTTGGGATTTATTTATTCACTTCCACATGCGCATTAAAATGAATGGGTCGGTGACGCGTCCTGGGACGTCGCAATTTAATTGACCACTGAGGGATGGGCACACGCTCGAGGATTGAGGCATGACATCCCCACCTGGAGTGGTATTACGTTTGGTGAATAGTTAGAGTGATAGCTGTTTGGTAGATTGTTTCTTAGGGATCGGTCAGCTTCTAATTCTGTGTGGAGTTGGAATGCTAGTTTCTTTAAAGATCCTGTGAAATGAGTGACCGGGAGTAGAGGACTCCTAGAAAGCGTACCATTGGACCTGTTACTCGAGGTAAGACGCCGACGAGGGTCGATACCCAAGGAGGTCGTGGTCAAGCAGTAGCTTAGGCTAGCGTTAGTGGTGTAGCATCGCCTCTTGTTGGTGCTGGGCAGTAGCCCCTGGTGATCTTAGGATCGTAAGGATCATGTAGGCGCTTGAAGTGATGGGAACACTAATGGGGCAGCAGGCCCAAAATCAAGCCGCCACCACTACCGCCGCCGCCACAACTGCTGCGACTACTGCCATTTTCACCGCTGCCGAGGCCACCACCGTTGCCGCACTTGTCGAAGTCCTGGTTGGGAACATAATTATGGAGAGGGAGAGATCGATTCTCAAGATTGGGGGGAAAATGTTATAGATTCGTAGGTCCCTTGGTCCATCACTTTTGGACCACCTCAATGGCCTCCTAAGGAAGCTTGGTGGCTGTAAAATGGCTGAGGATCAAGATGTAACATGTGGGACCTTGCTCGAGGGGATAAAGGGGATGAGATAGGAGACTTTGGAGGCCAAGTGGAGCCTCCACAAGGCAGCTATCTTCTTCTTCCTCTTGAAGCCTGCTTTCTCCATTTTAGAGTGAGCTTTGAGCTTGGAGAAATTAGAGAAAACCGAGCAAGCCCCCCTGCTATCGCTGAGCCACCCGGATCGCCACCGCTCGCTGTCATGCCGCCCGTGAGCCTCGCACGCCATCCTGCTTGTCCTGCAGCGTCAAGCCTGTGGCATCCCAGAAATTCAAGGCCGAGCCTTAAGGTGTGTTAAAAATCTTTGATTAGGTGATAGAATTTCTTTTGGCTTATGCCTTAGCCAATTAGTCTTTTAATTTAAATGAATTATGCTTGTGATTGTGGAAATTCAAATTTAATAGATTAATGCTTGGCCATATGATTTAAATTTCAATAATTAAAAATATCCCAAGACTTTGGCCAAGATGAAATTTGAATTTAGAAATATTTATAGAAAGGAATTCAAAAAAAAAAAAAAAAAGGAGAAAGGAGGGTTATTTTCGAAATGGGCCTTGGGCCCATTAGCCTAAAGCTTGGTGGGCCAAGCTAGTCGGCCCATTAGGGCCCAAGAGGGAGCTCGACCAGCCCAAGGGGCAATGGCCGGATGGGCCTAAGCCCAAGCCCATTCAAAATCAAAAATAAAAATGACATGTGGCACAAAGGAGAGCATGCATTGGTTGGACATGAGGTGAGTTAATCATTACTAATCATGGGATTAAAGGGGTATAAAAGGGGTTAGGAGACAGAGTGGCCGGACTCCTTGCTGCATTTTCGTCCAAAGAGAGAGGTGTGCGAGAGAGAGAGTTTGAGAGAAAGGGAGAGGAGCCGAGAGGGAAGGAGGCGGAGCCGGAGGGGTGTGCCGTTCGTTCGCCGTCCGATCGTCACCGTTCGTTGTTGTTTGTTCATCTTTAAGGCAAGTGGAGTCCATAACTTCCTTTGCATGTTTGTTGTGGTGTTTGCATGTTAGATTATAGGTGTGATTTGTGTGAAAAACCGAAGTAAGAGTTGATATTTTGCAAACCGTGTGACTGTTCTCGTTCGGTTTATTGGAGTCAGTAAATTGTTCGAGTTTGCATGTGGGTTTGGAGTTCGATTTTGGCTTCGGTATCTTCATGAAAGTTGAAGCTACCATCTTCTAGTATGACATACTCGAATTTCATAGAAAACGATGGTGATATGTGGGGTCAAAAGCTCTGTTATACGGAGACCTCAGATCTGCGAAATCTTCACTGACCTTTTGTTGATTTCTTGGTTGCATGTTGATTTCTGTTGGAGATATCACTTTGTTGTCTTCATGAAAGTTGTAGGTAACATCATAAACTACAACATACTCAAATTTTAAGAAAAAAAAATGAGTATAGCCTAGTGAATCGGCTAGATCTTTGAGACGGTTGGTTCTGTTGAGGTATACCGAGACACCCGAGACTTCAAGGACTTAAAAGAGGATCATAATTTGGTCATTTGGCCTAGATCTCTTCATGAAACTTGTAAAGGACACCTTTTTACATACCATACTCAAATTTCGGAAGAAACTAAAGAGAATTGATGGGTGAAAACTAAGAAATTCGGAGGAGTGTGTTCTGGACGTCGCGGTCGTGATTCCAGAAGCTTCGTAGGGCTATAGAAATTAATCTAAAAATAATTTGGCTTAATTTTCTTCACAAAAAGTGTACGAAAATGTGTTTGCTATCACCCTGTAAAATTTCGTAATTTTTTAAGGCCATTTGAGTATATTAATCTAATTTATTCGGAAACTGTGTAATCTGGAAAATCCGAGAATTTCAGGATGACTTTGGGATAATTATGAGAATTAGTAAAATTCAATTTGGCTATGAATTTTACAAATAATTATCATCCTATAAGTTGATTTAAATAATTTCCTTGAATTTTGATAATTTTGGAAATTATTGATATTAAATTAAAATAAATAATAAATAAATAAATAATAAATAAATAAAATAAAATAAAATAAAATAAAATAGATTTTTACTTGACCATGAATCTAATTTTATTTGAATGGCACATGTGTAATGAGGTCTTTGTACATGCATTTAATTAAAATGCATATGTGATGAAGCTTTGGCATATGCATCACATGGAATTGAAATGTATGTACATATTCAATGTTGAGCATGATCTTGAATTGTCATCACATCATATGTCATGATAAATTGAATTACAATAATGTGAATTGAGAAGACCGTCGGAGGTGTGAGCCGACGATGCCCCGGGAGTATCGGGATGCCTAGCTAGAAGGGTACGGCCGGTTGCCCGGTGGTCATGAGTGGCCGAATGCCGGAGGGTCCTCGGGAGACCGAGTGGTATCGAGATGCCCGGAGAGTGGGGGAGCCGGAAGCTCGGCATGGTAATTATGCCGAGGGATACCTCGCGACGCCGGATTGGGTGCGAGATGCCTGGCTTGAAGGGTGCGGCCGGTTGCCCGGTGGCCTTAAATGGCTGATACCGGAGGGTCCTCGTGATGCCAGTTGGGGTACGAGATGCCCGGAGAGTGGGGGAGCTGGATGATCTGAAATTGTATCTTGATGCATGGGGACGCAAACATTGGTCCCGGGAATGAGAAATATGATGGTCCAAGATGAAATTGAAATTAAATCATGCATGATAATACATGATGATGATATATGCATGATGATAATGACATATGCATGATGATATGCATGATGATGATGATGTGATGTGACATGATATGATAGATGATATGCATGATGATATGCATGATGATGCTAATGATGATGATGATGATGATGATGATGATGATGATGATGATGATGTGTGATGTGACATGATGATCATCCATGGTATGATATGCATAATGAAATGCATGATGATGATAATGATATATGATATGCCATGACGATGATGATATATAGGACATGATGATGCATGATACGCATGATTATAAGGTAAGTGATGCTTGCAACGTGTGATGATATGCATGATGCATTGGGATGTTATTGGATTTCCCTATCTGCTGAGTGGTTGTACTCACCCCTTTTGGGGATAACATTTCAGATTAGAAAGATGCCGCTTCCTACCGTCACGCGAGGCACCTTCTATGGTATCCCGTCAGATGTAGAAGTAGATTGTACGGAGATCGACTGCGTCACTATCCCTGGACTGACATTTGTGCGGGTGCGTGTGCTGGTTATGTACGACGTGGGCCTGGCTGAGGGCCCAGTCATCTAGGAGTTTCTGTCTGTTCATGTCCGCCGAGACGGAGTGTTTAGGGGGATGTTGCCGCCACCACCACCCGATGCACCTGGATGGGTGTGATGGTTGCGTGAAGGGTAGAGAGCCGGTGGCAACTTTTTGGGGAGTAGCCGCCACTGTTGGATGGGGGATGTCATGTGATTTTCTTTAGGGGTCGTAGTATCTTTTTGGGTTGAGGCCGAGTGTGGCTGAAAATCTTGGTCCCTTTTTTTGTTGTATCGACCCGTGAAAAGCCCATCACGATAATATGTAAATAAAAGTGGCATGGCGTATCTTTTAAATCCTGATAAGTAGTGGTGTGTATTTGTATCATGGATTTGTAGGGGGATAGATGGAGATGTCTAATTTGCTTCCGCTATGAGTCGCGTTGGGACCGATTCGTTTAAAAAAAAAATGTTTTTGTAATTAACGATACTTGTTTTAAGTACAAGAGAGCAAGAGAGGAAAGAAAGTGTAACACCGGCGCTGGTGACGACCTGAGAAGGGTTCGGGGTGTCACAAAGCCATCCCTCGCGATCCCTATGCCGCCGTTGAGCCTCTGTCTAGCTGCTTGAGCCATCTCCATTGCCGTCTAGCCACCGTCGAGTGTCGCCATCCACCGCTGCAGCTCCGTCCACCTATCCTGTGCCATTCTAACCCAAACTATCGCCTAACTCAATCTCTCAGCCCACCAAGACCAGCAAGCCTCCGTGAACTTCGAGGCCCATTTAGGATCGCTTCTGGGCCTCGTAGGCTGTCGCCATTTCGGAGTTTGTAGCCCATCTTCGCGTTGCCGTCATTGTGGACTCATCGGATTTCAAAACCGATGAGTTTACTCACTAAACTCTGCTTAGGGAGTTAACGATACTTAAGGGTTGATTAGTTTAGGCTAAGTATTGTATAGGTGGTTAGTTAGAACGGATTAATGATTTAATTACTCGTTATTGCATCTTAGGTGTTTGAATGTCAGCTTGTGGGAGCATATCTATCGTCAGCTTTTGGGACCCTTTGCATGTCAGCTTATGAGAGAAGTATACTGTATCAGCCCTTGTTCTTTGATACGTCAGCTTGTGAAAGCAGTATCACTTATCAGCTTGTGTGAGCAAAGATCGTTATATCAGCTTGTGAGAGCACGATCTATATTTTTAGCTTGTGCGAGCTACTATCTATCTATATTAGTTTGTGAGAGCTATGACCATATATTGCAATGTCTGAGAGCAGTGAGGGATTATTTCAGCTTGTGTGAGTAGTGGTCATATCGAATGATCAATAGTACTATTGGTATCCATTGATCATTGGTTGGATTGACTAAGTTGATCAGCGAATTGAATTGAATTGATTGATTGAGAATATGGACTGTACTGACTTGTAGGAGGGAACTAAGGCAAAGGTAAGTCTTCTATCTTGTGTGTGACTAGATGGCCTTTAGGCGTATTTCCTTCCCAGTCGAAGTTTAGGGGGTGAACTTGCTGAGACATTGTCTCACCCCGTCGTGAGCTAACATTTTCAGGTCCTTAGATGAAGGTTCATCCCTAACATTTTGGCCTGCCGAAGAAGGTCACCGAACAAGTCTCTCAGATTCCTCTTCCTGGGGGCCAAGGAGCTTGGGTCTATGAACTCATGAGATCCATCGTCTGGGTTGATGCGGGTCTATCCTGGATGGTGCCCTATCAATATAGATTGTGGTATCATCATGAGCGAGATGGATCAAGAGAAGATACCTTACCAGAACTTGAGATCCCTATGTCGGTGCTAGAGATCGCTTTTGGCAAGGGTACGGCTGACCCTCCTGGTGGTGCAGTGGTAGACCCGAGTTCCCTGGAGCTAGAGACCCCAGAGTCTTCAGTTGAGGGTTCAAATAATTAGAGGAGCTGTAGCTCTTCTACCTTTTGTAGACTTGTGAATAGACTAGTATTGTGTAGAACTTAGTCTGGTGTGTGTAAAAGTGTGTTGTGGTTGGTTTTCAAAATTTTGGCCCTGCTTTTTTATCCCATCTTTCCGTTGTCTTGGGATTTATTTATTCACTTCTGCATGCACATTAAAATGAATGGGTCGGGGACGCATCTTGGGATGTCGCAATTTAATCTACCACCGAGGGATGGGCACGCGCTCGAGGATCAAGGCGTGACATCCCCACTCGGAGTGGTATTAGAGTTGGTCGATAATTGGAGTGATAAGGTGCGATAAGTTTTTAGGATAGTTAGTAGGATTGGCCTTTATTTCGTGCTAGTGCATGTCAGTGATAGCTGTTTGGTAAATAGTTTGTTTGGGATTGCTCAGCTTCTAATTTTGTGTGGAATTGGAAAGCCGGTTTGTTTAGAGATCCTGTGAAATGAGTGATCAGGAGGAGAGGACCCCTAGAAAGCGAACCATTGGACCTGTTACTTGGTGTAGAACGCCGACAAGGGTCGCTACCCAAAGAGGTAGTGGTCAAGTGGCAGCTCAGGCTAGCATTAGTGGTGTAGCATCGCTTGAAGCGATGGGAGCACTGATGGGGCAGCAAGCCCAAAATCAAGCTGCCGCCACTACTGCCGTTGCTACAGCTGCTGTGACTACTACCATTGCCGCTACTACCGAGGCCGCCACTGTTGCCGCACCTGCCAAAGTCATAGTTGGGAACATAGTTGTGGAGAGGGAGAGATCGATTCACAATATTGTGGAACAGTTCTTGAAGTTAAACCCGCCGAGGTTCACGGGTGCTAGAGATCCCGAGATTGCCTCACTTTGGATTCAAGACCTGAAGAGGGTCTTTGCACTTCTAAGGTGCAATGAGGAAGAAAAGATTGTGCTGGCAATATACCAACTATAGGGTAACAAGAATATATGGTGGAGGGCCACTAGAGACACAGTATTTCTGGAAGTCATAGTCTCGGTGGGGAACGCTTTCCTCAGAGCCTTCAAGAGCAAGTACTTTTCGGGTAGCGCTCGAGAATAGAAGATGAACGAATTTCAATGCCTTCGCCAAGGGATGATGATTGTTGACCAGTATGAGGTCAAGTTCGCGAAGTTGTCTCAGTATGCTCCTAGACTGGTGGAGGATATCGAAGACAAAACTCGGAGGTTCAAGAATGGCCTTCAACTAGAATTGAAGAATCCCCTGGTGCTGCTAGATCTGAAGGACTATCATGAAGTGTATAATTTGGCCCAACTGATAGAGAGAAGTTTGAATGAACAAGCCGCCTCGTCTGGATCGTGGTTTAATTCGAATAGAGATGGGAATCGGTATGGGAAGAAGCCCATGAATGGAGGAAGGTTCCATGTTTCGA
Organism: Eucalyptus decipiens; assembly: GCA_014182575.1. Lineage (NCBI taxonomy): Eukaryota > Viridiplantae > Streptophyta > Magnoliopsida > Myrtales > Myrtaceae > Eucalyptus > Eucalyptus decipiens. Next base: position 1,395,425 of record JABKBM010000012.1, on the reverse strand, counting down.
CCAACAGGAAGGGTGGAATTGGTAAGTCGGCGCTGCATCAAAATGGCGTGTGTCGCTTCTGTGGAAGATCACATGGGTTGGCCTTGTGCTATCTTAGGATGAGTGCGTGTTTTGAGTGTGGCCAGCCAGGTCACATGGCCAGAGACTGTCCCAGGAGGCCTAGAGGATTTCAGTAGTTATCGCTATTGCCGTTGATGGATCGGAATAGAAGGTTTGTGCCGCAAATCATATAGCAGGGAGGACAGAACATACCACCAACGCAAGGACAAGTGTACGCCATCACGAGAGGACAAGCAGAGGACTCACATGATGTGGTTATAGGTACGGTTTCGCTGAATAACCATGTTGCCTAAGCTTTATTTGATCCCGGTGCGACTCATTTGTTTATAGCTGAATAGTTTGTTAAGCTAATAAGATTAAGTCCTGAATTATTGGAGTGAGTGGTTAGCATATCTACACCATTACAGGATAAGGTGTTAAATGCATTGAATTGTTTTGGTTGCAAGTTAATGATTGGTGAGTGAGAGGGGAATATGGACTTGTTAGTCCTAACCATGTATGACTTCGATTTGATAATTGACATGAATTGGCTCACCAAGCAACGAGTTAAGATAGACTACTATCGTAAAGTGATTCAATTTAACCCGTTAGTGGGTGAAAGTTTCAAGTTTACTGGAAGTCGAGAAGGACCATCGATTTCCTTAATCTCGTCGCTCGAGGCAACCCGTTTGTTAGATGGGGGTTGTCAAGGTTACCTAACAACTATTGTGGATACGACAGTTGAGGAGCTGAAGATTGAAGATAACGTGGTGGTACAAGAATTTCTAGATGTGTTTCAAAAGGAATTGCCAGGTCTATTGCCAGAGAGAGATAGAGTTTGTGATTGAGTTAGCGCCCGGGACAAAGCCAATCTCTGAGGCTCATTACCGGATGTCGTTGTTTAAGTTGAAAGAACTAAAGGTGCATATGGAGGAGTTGTTGGATAAGGGATTCATATGTCCCAGTGCATCACTTTGGGGAGTACCAGTTCTATTCGTGAAGAAGAAATATGGTTCGTTGTGCCTGTGCATCGACTATCGTCAACTTAATCGGGTGACGATCAAGAACAAGTATCCACTCCAGAGGATCGACAACTTGTTTGATCAATTATAGGGAGTGTCAATATTTTCAAAAATCGATTTGAGGACAGGGTATCATCAGTTGAGGATCAGAAAGGAGGATATACCGAAGTCAGCGTTTTGTACTCAATACGACAATTATGGGTTCACTGTAATGCATTCAGTTTGGCCAACACTCCAACTGCTTTTATGGATTTGATGAACCGAGTGTTTAAAGAGTACTTGGATTAGTTTGCGATCGTGTTCATCGATGATATTCTAGTGTATTCGAGAAGTGCTGAGGAGCACGAGAGGCATTTGAGAAGGGTACTGCAGACCTTGACGATTCATGGACTGTACGCTAAGTTTAGCAAGTGTGAGTTTTGGTTGACTCGTGTTGCATTTCTAGTTCACGTGATTTCAGGCGAAGGAATCTTCGTAGACCCGTCCAAGATCGAAGCAGTTATCAGTTGGCCAAGATTGACGACAATGTCAGAGATTAGATGTTTTCTAGGTTTGGCAAGCTACTAAAAAAGGTTCGTGGAAGGATTTTCAGCTTTGGCGTCGCCGTTGACTCGACTGCTGAAGAAATAAGAGAAGTTCGTGTGATAGACAAGTATGAGTGTAGTTTGCAAGAGCTTAAGCAGAAGTTGACTACTGCACTTGTGCTGACCATTCCATCTACTCCTGGAGGATACGAGATCTATAGTGATGCGTTGTTCAGAGGACTGGGTTGTGTGTTGATGCAACATGGTAGGGTTGTTGCATACACCTCTCATCAGTTGAGACCTCATGCATTGAAATACCAAACACATGATTTAGAACTCACACCAATCATTTTCGCTCTAAAGATTTAGAGACATTATTTGTGTGGAGAAAGATTCCAAATCTTCACTGACCATCAAAGTCTTAAGTATTTATTTTCTCGGAAGGAGTTGAATATGAGATAGCGTCGCTGAGTGGAACTTCTGAAGGACTACGATTGTCATATTCTTTATCACCCTGAGAAGGCGAATAAGGTCATAAACACTTTAAGTTGGAAGTCTTCTGTTGCATAGATGATGGTTAAGGAATGGGTATTACTCGAAGAAGCTCGAGATTCGGTTTTCAAGTTTGAGGTAGGCCACCTTTCAAATCTTATGGCCACCCTTAGAATTGAGCTAGAAGGGCAGATCAAAATCAAGATGCTTCAGTTGATAGACCCAGAGATTTAGAAGATTCTGTAAGAGGATACCGATAAGAGACAGACTGATTTTCTGATTTCTCAAGATGGAACACTGAAGTTCCTAGGACGATTGTGTGTACCTGACGATGTAGAGCTTAAGGAGAAGATCTTATCAGAAGCTCATCGTAGCAGTTACAGCATTCATCCTAATAGTACGAAAATGTATCAGAATCTACGTCAACACTATTGGTGGTCCGGTATGAAGACGGACATTGCCAAGCATGTTGCCAAGTGTCTGACGTGTCAGCAAGTGAAGGCACAACACTGTAAGCTGTGAGGACTACTGCAACCTCTCGAGATTCGCGAGTGGAAATGGGAACACATCATGATGGATTTTGTGACCAGCTTACCAAGGAGTCAGAGAGGTAATGATTCCATTTGGGTAGTGGTAGACAAACTGACAAAGTCGGCTCACTTCATCATTGTATGGAAGGATCTGGATTTGGACAAGCACGCAGAGTTGTACGTGTATCAGATAGTTCGTTTGCATGGAGTGCTGGTGACAATCACATCTTATAGAGACCCGAGATTCATAGCTATATTTTAGAAAAGTTTGCAGACCCCCTTAGGAACGAAGCTCCAGTACAGTACGGCATATCATCCTCAAACGGATGGCCAGTTTGAGAGGATAATTCAAACCCTCGAAGACATGCTGAGAGCTTGTGTGTAGGATTTCAAGGGAAGTTGGGAAGCTTCATCTTGTTGAATTTGCCTACAACAACAGCTACTGGCAGAGCATTCATATGACTCCTTTCGAAGCATTGTATCAGAACGCTAGTGTATTGGGATGACGTCGGAGAAAGAAAGATCACAGGCCCAAAGTTAGTTCAACAGTCAGTGGATGTAGTTACAGTCATTAGGGACAAATTAAAGACCGCTCAGAGCCACTAGAAAAGCTACACAGATAAGCGTCGGAGACCATTGAAATTCCAAGTTGATGATCACGTCTTTCTGAAGGTGTCACCAATGAAGGGTACTTCGCACTTCAGTAAGAAAGGAAAGTTGAGTCCAAGGAATGTAGGTCCCTTTGAGATTTTGGAAAGGATAGGGACTCTAGTGTATCGTTTTGCATTGCCGCCAAGGTTGAAGCAAATACATGACATCTTTCACATGTCAATGTTGAAAAAGTATGATCCTGACCCGACCCACTTGCTAAACTTTGAGGAATTGGACGTGGACGACAAAGTGTCGTACGTGGAAAGATCGGTTCAGATTGTGGATCGAAAAGAATAGATTTTGCGCACTAAGACGATTCCGTTGATTAAAGTGGTCTAGCAACACCACGGCACAGAAGGAGCAACCTGGGAAAGCAAAGATTCGATAAGACGACTGTACCCCCACCTTTTTGTTTAAGGAATTGTAATGGTTTAAATTTCGAGGACGAAATTTTTGTAAGAAGAGAAGAGTTGTAATATCTTGAAATTCCAATTCTGTTTTCAACTAAATGAATCAGGCTTTACATCGACGCACCTAAAAGCTTCCAAGTAGACTAGGTCACGTTAAAATCGCGCTAGATTGAAATTAACCGCGAATTTGAATTCGATTTCAGAAATTGAAAGTTCTTTCATGTCACGATTCATTTTAAGATCGTCGACTCATCCTCCGAAAATTTTTCTGCAAACTGAGATTTTTGATGAAAATTCAAAATAGGGCCTTTTTTGTTCGAAAAATTCAAAGGACCGTTTTTTATCGTGTTTTTGGGATACAAGTTGGTTCTATTAGTGAGGAAAAATGTCAATTTTGCCAATGACACCTTAGTGGAATTTATGGGGACCGAATTGAATCCAATTGGAGAGGAATTGGCTCAATTTGGGGGGAAAATGTTACAAATTCGTAGGTCCCTTGGTCCATCACTTTTGGACCACCTCAATGGCTGAGGATTGAGCTGAAATATGTGGGACCTTGCCAAGGGGACAAAAGGGATGGGATAGGAGACTTTGGAGGTCAAGGGGACCCTCCACAAGGCAGCTGTCTTCTTCTTCCTCTTACAGCCTGCTTTGTCCATTTTAGAGTGAGCTTTGAGCTTGGAGAAACTAGAGAAAACCGAGCAAGCCCTAGCCGTAGTCAAGCCACCCGGATCACCACCGCTCGCTATCGCGTTGCCCTCGAGCCCTGCATGCCAGCCTGCTCGTCCCGCACCGTCACACCGTCCCCCGTGATCCCTGAGCTGCTGTTGACCCTCCGTCTAGCCACCAAAGCCGTCTCTATCACCGTCCAGCCACCATTGAGCATTGCCGTCCACCGCTACAGCTCTGTCCACCTGTCTCGTGTCGTTCCAGCCCAAACCATCGCCCAGCTCAGTCTCTCGGCCCACCCAGCAAAACCGAAGACCAGCAAACCTCCGTGAGCTTCGAGGCGCATTTAGGACTGCTTCCAGGCCTCGTACGATGTTGCAGCTTATGAGTTTGTTGCCTGTCTCCACGTTGCCGTCTTCGTGGACTCATCGAATTTCAAAACTGGTGAGTTTACTCACTAAACTCTACTTAGGGAGTTAATGATGCTTAAGGGTTGATTAGTTTAGGTTAAGTATGGTTTATTTGGTTAGTTAGAACGGATTAGTGATTTAATTACTCGTTATTACATGTTAGATGGTTAGATCGGCTTAATGAGCAACTAGATAGGTTGTATTATTTATCTAGATAGGTTCGGAATTTTTCCGGGCCCATTTCGGTATTTAATTAGGTTTTTCTAGCCTAAGTTTATATTTTTGGCATTTAAACATGTTTATATAATTATTTTTGGTATTTATTTAATTATTTATTATTTTTCGGAAATTATAGCGGGATAGCCGATGACAAGAATTTCGTGCTAATTGCAATAGTATGATTGGTTTATTTAATTGAGTGTTGATTTGTGCAAATTGAGTGAGAATTATAATTTCGGTATTCATTCCAAAATTGGGTAATTTCGGTATTTAATTAGAAAATACCGTGTGTCGGTTTACAACGCCAAATATATGTTTATGGACTATATTAAATAGTGTGATTTTTGAAAAGAAAGATATTGTGCTTTTGGCTCAGGCCGATCATGTACCCACACACGATTATTTTTATCGGGTACTTTTAACTTGGTGGTTTATCAACTTGTGAGAGCATGTTTGCATGTCAGCTTATGCGAGCATATTTATCGTCAGCTTTTGTGACCCTTTGCATGTCAGCTTGTGAGAGCAATATACCGTATCGCCCTCTCGCTTTGATACGCGCCTTTTGAGAGCAAAATACCTTATCAACTTGTGTGAGCTAAGATTGTTATATTAGCTTGTGAGAGCACGATCTATATTATCAGCTTGCGTGAGCTACTATCTATCTATATCAGCTTGTGAGAGCTATGACCATATATTGCAACTTGTGAGAGCATTAAGTGATTGTTTCAGCTTGTGTGAGTAGTGGTCATATTGAATTGATAGATAGTACTGTTGGTATTGATTGATCGTTGGTTGGATTGACTGAGTTGATCTGTGAATTGAATTGAATTGAATTGATTGGTTGAGAATATGAATTGTACTAACTTGCAGGAGGGAACTGAGGCGAAGGTAAGTCCTCTATCTTGTGTGTGACTAGATGGCCTTTAGGCGTATTTCCTTCCTAGTCGAAGTTTAGGGGGTGGACTTCTGAGACATTGTCTCACCCCATCATGGGCTAACACTTTCAGGTCCTCAGATGGAGGTTCCTCTCGAACATTTTGGCTAGCCGAAGAAGGTCACCAAACAGGTCTCTCTGATTCCTCTTCCTAGGGGCCAGGGATCCTGGGTCTATGAACTCGTGAGATCCATCGTCTGGGTTGATGCTGGTCTATCCCGGATGGTAACCCATCAATACAGATCGTGATATCATCGCGGGCAAGATGGACAAAGAGAAGGTCCCCTACCAGAACCTGAGATCCCCATGTCGGTGCCAGAGATCGCTTTTGGCAATGGTACGGTTGACCCTTATGGTGGTGCAGTGGTAGACCCGAGTTCCCCAGAGCCAAAGATCCCGGAGTCTTCAGTTGAGGGTTCGAATGCTTAGAGGACCTGTAGCTCTTCTACCTTTTGTAGACTTGTTAATAGACTAGTATTGTATATAACTTAGTCTGATGTGTGTAAAAGTGTGTTGTGGTTGGTTTTCAAAATTTTGGCCTTGCTTTTTTTTCTCATATTTGTGTTGTTTGGGGATTTATTTATTTGCTTTCGTATGCGCATTAAAATGAATGGGTCCGCGACGCATCCTGGGACGTTGCAATTTAATCGACCACCCAGGGATAGGCACGCGCTCGAGGATCGGGGCGTGACATATTTTGTCTATGAAGCCCTCTTTTGATAAATAAAAATAACTGAACCGTTGCCATGGGTCAATCTTTATTTACTCTCGAGCTCATTCATTGTTTTTGCGATAGGTAATTATGAATCGCTGACCACCGATCGCCCATGAATGGCCTCAAGCAATAGTGGCCGATCGAAGTGATGTACAAAATCACCTTGCTAATATTGCAGATGACATAGGACAAATGTCCATTGTCCTTCGACAACTGTCGAGGCAAATGGAGTCCACTCAATCCAAGCCCAACCCCCTAGCTACTTTGTGACGCCTGCAAGCTTGCTAAATGATGACCAACAGGTAAGACACTTTGCAATGATCATGAGGAAGCTGAGCTAGCTGCGAGGTCAAGATCCCATTAATCTGTCTAATCATGCTAGTGTTAAAATCCCATAAGAGCTCAAAGTGCTTGAATGCGAGGGGTATGCCAATACCTCTTGCCCAGAGGCCTATTTGCAAGCCAACTTGGTCTGAATGATGATTCAATCATACCAATAAAATCTAACTAGCCTCGCCTTACGATGGTACATGGTAAGGAGGATTAGTCTCCTTAAGACTTGGGGGAGCCGACGATGCTTTTTGCCAATAATATAATGTTGACATTGACGTCGACATCGCCCCACCTCACGAAGAGTCGATAGTAGCGAAGAGGAGGGATAATAAGTTTTCAAGGAGACATGTCGTGTTAGGGAGGAACCCAACTGCCCAGTCTGACCTACGGCCCTTAGAATAAGGATCGATCAAAGAAAATATCGATGTAACCTTGCTTGATAAATGGACAACCGAGCGATATCCTTACTAAGAAGCTTCCCACTAAAAAAGGTAAGGAGCCCGCAAACAAGGGCAACACTATAAAACCTATTTAGAACTGAAACACGGCAGGGCAGCTTTCCAGGCTTACCATAAGAGTTAGGGTCCAAAGAATGTCGCCCATTGTCAACCTAGGAAGTGAAGCTCCATCATCTCTCAGTCCCCTTGACAAGGTCAAGCTAGCAAAATGAAGGGCTTCCCTCAAAAGGTCAAGACCAGGAGTCAAGAAAAGAAAGCCTAAGTAGTTCAAGCCAACACTTGACACTAAATGTACGCAAAATCAGATAGCCAATGAGCCACCACACTAAGATTTCGAGCATCCCCTCAAATACAATCTCGAGAGCTACCAGTATTATACAGATGAAGTCAGCCATTCATCGAATGACTATCTCCCACTCACGCACGGGATCCAAAGCCTGTTAGAAGGGGGAACATTCGCCCTTCATGACTTATCCCCCAATGAGCTACTAAATTTGTCACCCGACCATGAGGACGACGTAAAGGCCTCATCCTTGGTTGGAAATTTCGACATGGAAGAAAGCAATAAAATGATCTCGGTGGAGTCCATATTTCCTGAAGTAGCAAAATTCACCACAGCGATGAATATGCAATGGGAAAACCAATTGCCTAACTAAGACACGGCGGGTCCATCTTGCCTCCATAGGATTACAACTCATAGAGAAATGGGGGTACCTAATCTCTGTAAGTATAACAACATGACTTGTCCTGTGGCCCACTTACAATATTTCCATGCTAAAATGAGTTGGCACTGCAACCAGACGCCATTCATAACTCAAGCCTTCCAAGAGAGTCTCACAAGGCCCACATTGCAATGGTTGTTCATGGCAAGGATCTACCTCATGAGGGATTGGGATGAGCTGTCTTCTACATTCCTGCATCAATACCAAAGCAAGATTGGAACTAAATTGCCTTGCGAGGATTTGGTTCACATTAGAAGAAGATCAATGGTAGATTTCCGAGCATATACGAAAGGTGGGAGGCTTTCGTGATGCAAACCAACTCTCGCTAGCCAAGGAAGAAATGATCAAGTTATTCATAAAAGCCTTACCCCGCAAGCATCGTTTTTGGTTGCATGGATTGCACTTCCATAGCTTCAACGAAGTGGTCCTCTCATGCGAATATTTCGAGTCTATTGAGGGTGAAGAACTCAAAGGCGTTTGATTTCAGGACCAACACTATCAAAGTGCTCCTTTTCATATGAGTTTTCATGGGCTTTGGTTAATTTTATAATCTTATGTTTTCTATTCTGTCTAGTGTGTTATTGTTGCATTTTCCATTCCAGTAATTAATTTCACTTACAGTTCTAATATTTTGATTTGAGAGCATGAGGTGGTATTCCAAACCGCCTGGTGATGCTATCCAACCATAAAAGGAAAATACAATTTTAAGAGAATATTGAGGGGTGAGCTTCCTTATTCTTCCTCCCCCTCCCCCCCTCAAAAAAATATATATATATTTGAAAAAAAAATATTTCGTTACCAAAAGCCTTTTTCAAAGCAAGATGTCAAGTTTAATCCTATTTATGTTTCTGATTTACTCATTTCATGTCTCAGAGCATCATCCCCTTTTCTTAGCATGACAAGGAGCATTTGAAAATGGCATGCCATGTGAATTTGTAAGATTCTAAAACACTCTTTCAAGTAAAACGGGGCAAACAAAAAAGATCATCCTTTTTTTAAAAAAGGGTAAGTCTTATTCCCATAACATAATTTTGGAAATGACGTCCTCTCTCTTCTATTTACAGGAGATAAAAGATAGGACGTAATAGGCATAGGCATACGGTCGAACTCGAAGCATGCATATCATGGTAGCTTAAGGCAGGGTAACCTCCTCCGTGCTGCTCTTAGCCTTCCCATTTTACGAGTTGTTCCCAGAGCTTTATGCACTCTACCTCGCACATGCACAACTCTGCCTCAAGTCTGAGCAATATCTTCTTCGCACAACTTGCCCGAGCACCTAGATGTTGCAGTTGCATTAGTGGGATGTCTAGCTTTGAGAAGCTAAGAAGCACAGGGAATGAACTCCTTCTCTTTCTTTGAATTGGCTACTTCTTGTCAACAACAGAGAGAAAATCTAGAAAAATGTCAAGATTCCATGGAAGCTTGAGGTACATAATTTTGCCCAATGCTGTTAATGTTCATTTGATCAAAGGCGGAAGAAAAAAATCCACGAAGGAAGGCATTGAAGATGAATCAACGACCATCAATCATGCATACATGGCCACGAATGAGAAGGGCCTATCAAAAGAGATGCTGAATTGTGTCAAAAAGGCTGTTATCGACATTTGAATATCCCTAGGAGTTATCAAATACAAACTCGAAGGAAGGGTAATTTGGTATCATTTCCAATATTCCCCCTCTCTAACTTTGCTTTAGACAGAGTTCCTGTATTTGACAAAAAAACATTGGGATTCAAGAACCAAACTCAATGGAATAATTTGAGCAAATCAATACTGGCCAAGCAAACACATGGAAGTGACCCATATCGAATTCACCTAGCTTAGCGTGAAAAGACATGTCGTCCCAAAGCTAGTTCGGTTAAATGAAAAAAAAATGTGCCCTACAAACACCACCAGTGCCTCGGCCTATTGGTATGGAGGATGAAGTGGTCTAGACGTGACTAAGGTTCGATTCTTAGAAGTGGCAACTAGTTGCCATATGTACAAACTAATAAAAATGTTTGCTTTTCTTGCATTTGCAAAAACGAGAGAATAGTTGACTTAACAAAATGAAAGATGTAGGACTTCATATCATTCTCGTGCTTCAGGTCTATTCAATCATTTGCAAACTAGTGAAGAGTAATGTTGTATCGCTTCCAGTTGTTTGACACCTAAAAGTACTTGTGACTAACATGTTCCCTCTTATCCGTTGTAGGATCACCTAACCGTCAAAGATGCGGATAACAAATTAATGAGAGGCATGTCAGACTCTGATAAATTCTCCTAGGCAAAATGGCGTCCTAAGTATTGCCAAAGCAGATAACAGAAATCCTTCAGACTTCAATTCACATTTGATTTTGGCCTTACTGATTGATCCATTTTTGCATCTTCTCTTTTGCAAGGGCAAAAGCAAAGATGCCCGTCAAATCAATGATCAGATTCCTTACCCCGACTGATCATTCATGTGTCATCTCCTTATTGAATAAGGACAATCCATGGACACCTATTTGTGAATAACCTCATTTGATGTTCAAATTTTAACATATTTGTAAATACAATTCTATTAAATAAATACCTCTAATGCTATTAATAAAGTTTTCTGAGTAAAATCAAAAGTTTATACGAAGATTACAAACACCCCAATGTTTAAATTGCTCCATGCCTTTTGAAAATGGACTTTGTATGATGCTTTTGTATGTCTAAATCATTGATTTTGTTGAGGATTATCACAATAGACAGCTGAATGAAGGATATAAGATTGATCGAGCATGCTAAATGAGGTGCATTAGGATAATGAAAGGCAAGCCATATCCTACACACAGTCCCCTATCTACACACTTGTGAGATGAGTGTAGAAAATTCTATGTCTGCAGGGTAAAGGGTTTTCTCGCAAATGGTACGATAACAAAAGTAGTGAGGGGCATTTCATTTCTCTACCCTAAACACTACAGGTTATTCATTACTTACCCCCTTTGAGCCCCATACATTTATGAAGTTTCTTTCATACCCCTGTCAAGAACCACCACACACTAGGGCAGAGCGGAGGTGAGGCGGCATCACAAGGTGAGAAAGGGGATAGAAATTTTCTTATTCACACTTGCATCAATCTTCGGGTGTCTTTATTACATATTAAACACTCACGATAATTTAAGTGCCCTCGAATGACGAGAAGCAATTCTTTCTCTACCCTATGCACTTGTACTCATTGTACAGCCCAATTGAGTCTGTAATTTCATCCTAATATTAAGGCAAAACATGAGTTACTGCCATTCAAGTAGCATGATCTAGAGCACTAATTGAAGATGAAGACCACAAGATTCTAGTAGCAGTGTTTTGTTCGAACTTGCCTAGGCCAGTTCCTCAAACAACAAAAACGAGAAGCTAGGGGCATGAAAAAGTAGTGTGCCTGGTAAAAGTAAGGTCAATGCCCATCGATGAGAAAATTGGATTAAAAACTAAAGGTGTGAAGAAGCAATGTACCTAATTAAAAGCAAGGTCGATGCCCACAAACAAAAAATATAGCGATTTATATTCCAAAGTAAAGCTGCTGTTGTGGTTCAATTAATAGAGCCTCCATCTGATAGCAAGAAAAATGACTAGTGACAATGCCAAGGCAATCACCAACTCTCACCCTTTTACACATAAACCAAGCCTACATTGTGTCCCATTGTAAAAGACTCTTTAGATTAGGGCAGTTCAATTAATGTAGGTTTTATATTTTTATAAGCATCGCTCGAAGAAGTATGAGCAAGATTATTCTATCTCTTTTCGCAAAGTTCTTGACTTGTAAATCCGGAGATGATCATGCAGCATTTCTTTCATAAGCCTTGCCTTGATGGTCCCCTTTGATAAGCCGTTGACCAAGCCTACATTACGGTCCCGACAAAGACCTCTCACTTTGGTAAAGTTGTACCACTTACGAGAATACTCGGACCCTTTGCCAACATGATGATAGTGAGTTAATGTGGTCCTTATAAATCCTGCATTAATGGTCAGGATAAAATAGCCTTTTCCATGAGAGTGAGTGAAAAATCCTTTCAAACTGAAAGTCTCTCATTTGGCATGTTCAAGACATCTACATTTTGAATGAAAATTGGCTTTCAAACTTTTTCCCAGTGCAACTTAGATGATGCAAAACTGACAAAATTGTCATGCATGAACCACATTTAAATTCATGAATTTACAGTACGTATAATCATGTGTGCAAATTGTGCAAATAGCAAGCATACTCTTAGAGATCAGAGATATCGTCAGGTAAGCATATCTCTACCCTTATTCCCAAAGAGCTTGTGTCTGACCAAATGTTTCATTACCTTTGAGTACCGGCCACCATTCAGATCCTCCCTCTTATTGACACTTGACCTATTCGAGTTGTCCTTAGAGTACGGACGCTTGCGACTATTAAAGTATCCCATTATCTTCGAGTACTTGACACTATTTAGGTATCTCTTTGTCTTCAAGTACCTGCCATTATTCAGGTGCTCTCCCTTATCGACACTCAACCTGTTCAAGTTGTCTTTAGCGTCCGGATGCTTGCGACTATCCAAGTGTCCCATTATCCCTAAGTACCTGCCACTATTTAGATACTCTCTTATCAACACTCAACCTGTTCGAGTTGTCCTTAGAGTATTGATACTTGCGGTTGTCCAGGTATCCCTTTGTCTTCGAGTACCTACCACTATTCAGATGCTCTCTCTTATCGACACTTGACCTATTCGAGTTGCTTTTAGAGTTTGGATGCTTGCAACTGTCCAGGCATCCCATTGTCTTTGAGTACCTACCACTGTCCGGGTACACTCTCTCTTATCGACACTCACCTGTTTGAGTTGCCTTTAGAGTTTGGATGCTTGCGACTGTCCAAGCATCCCATTGTCTTTAAGTACCGACTACTGTCCAGGTACTCTCTCTTTTATCAACACTCCACCTATTGGAGTTGTCTTCAGAGTTTGGATACTAGCAACTGTCCAAGTATCCCATTGTCCTTGGGTACCTACCATTGTCTCGGTACTTCCTCTTATCGACACTCAACCTATTCGAGTTGTCTTCAGAGTTTGGATGCTTGTGACTGTCTGAGTATCCCATGGTCCCTGAGTACCTGCCATTATTTAGGTACTCCCTTCCCGTGACACTTGACTTACCCGAGCTATCCTCAAATTATATTATTGAATACCAGTAGTTGTTCAAGTATTCCACTACTATGTGTGCATGCGATTACCTAGGTATGCCCTCTTATCCTCATGACACTTGGACCTGCCTGAGTGGTCCCAATCGTATTATTAAGTACTTGTGATTATCCAAGTATTCCATTGCTTTGTATACCTGCGGTTACCAGGTGTTCCATCTTTTTGAGTGCTTGCGGCCATCCAGGTAACCCTTATGCTACATTCAAATTTATGTTACCAGGAGGTGGGAGACCTTCACCAGTTACCAGGAGGTGGGAGACCTTTACCAATTACCAAGAGATGAGAGACATTCACGAATATTCGATGCCCATCCTCAATATTCCAATTACCAAGAGGTGAGAGACCTTCACGAATATCCGAGGGGCATCCTCAATATTCCAATTACCAGGAGGTGAGAGACCTTCACGAATATCCGAGGCGCATCCTTGATGTTTCAATTATTAGGAGATGAGAGACCTTAACGAATATCAAAGGTATGTCCTCAATATTCCATTTACTAGAAGATGGGAGACCTTCATAAATGTTTAAGGAGATGGGAGACTTTCACAAAGGTGTTTCCTCAATATCACAACTTCTTTCTCCCCGGAGGTGAAAGTCTTTCACGGATATCCTAAGTACTCTTTCGATACCTGCGAATGTCCAGGTATCCTCCAGGTTTGTACTTGTGATCATCCAAGTACTCTTTTGATGCATGCAAATGACCAGGTATCCTCCAAGGTTTAGTACTTACGATTATCCAGGTACTCTTTCAATGCCTGCAAATGACCAGGTATCCTCCAAGGTTTAGTACTTGCGATTGTCCAGGTACTCCTTCAATGCTTGCAAATAACCAAGTATCTTATGAGATTCATACTTGCAATTGTCCAGGTACTCTCTTCGACAATTGCGAATGTCTAGGTATCTCCCAAGGTTTAGTACTTGCGAATGTCTAGGTACTCTTTCAATGTTGCAAATGTCTAGGTATCCTCCAAGATATATGCCCTGAGAAAGGTTGGCGCATCCCCGAGAAAAGTTGAATAACCAACCAGTGTCCTTGAGAAAGATCAAGCATTTAACAAAACACATGTCTCAAGAGAGGTCGGCACATCCCCCAAGAAAGGTCGGGTAATCAATCGGTGTCCTTGACAGAGATCATGCATCTAACAAATAGATGCCCCGAGAAAGGTCGGCGCATCCCCGAGAAAGGTTGGGTAATCAACCGGTATCCTTGATAAAGATCAGGCACCCAACAAACTGATGCCCCGAGAAAGTGTAACGAACTATGACGTCCCAGAGCGTCACATACTAAGCGCAAGCGGAATTATAATTATTATTATTATTGTCTTCCTAACTAGTAATCTCCTTTAGATAACCCATAGCGTTTACCATTGAAGGTTAGCATGTATAACATGGATTATTTAAAATCTCAAGTTTATATTATGAGGTTATCTTGCAATCACTCTATCTTCAATTCAAGTATTGGCCAAACATTCATGCACATAAACAGGGACACAAGAAGCTGCATTTCTACTTATCATCATCAGGGCTTACAAAATTTATCAACCTGGACTCTTTCCATGTTCATCGCCTATATATATACAACATATACATAACAAAAGTAAGGCGTAACACAAGCCAGGGATAAGGGTGAGGGTATCTACTCCACGAGTTCCCACACAAGCCCACGTCTAACAAAAACAAAAGTTAACAGCTTCTACAAGATCAAAGGCGTCTAGGCGCCGTCCATCCCCGCTCCAGGTCCTCCTGCTCCAAAGGGTAAAGGTTCGAACATTTCTCCTTCATGGTTGACAAACCATGCAACGAACGTCATCGGTAATAACTCAGCTCTACCGTCATCCAGCCATAAAGTCGCCTCATACTTGGAGAAAACCATGTCAATGTCGGGATCATACTCGTCATGAAAAGAAACATCAAGACGCACTACCGCCCGGTATCGAGCTACCGGCGGTACATCCATGCTATCAATCTGAAAATGTAAGGTATGAGCAAACAACCTTGCCCAAGAAAGAATGATAAAACTCTAACTTAAACAATCCATAGCCATCAAAGTTACAAGTGAATCATCAAACAATTTAGGATGCTAAAAGAATATATCACAAGCATAAACAATACTATTACTTCATTTAAGAAATCACCTTATATGCATCCACTTCTATACTTACCCTTCACAAACTCAATCTCACATCAAGATAATATGCAACAACAATAAATGAACTCACTCGTCAAATAATTATATTTAGTGTGCATAAAATCCACCCTCGATCAATCATTAACCGGAATTCAACCGGCCGATCGAGTCACTTCCAGAAAGTACGTTATCCGGACTTCCACAATACCTCTAATTGTGGGCATCTCACTCCGAGGCATCCCGGTATCACACAACCGAGGTCCTCCCAAGACCACTCAGCAAGGGGCATCTCACTCCGAGGCATCTCAAGTATCACACAACCGAGGCATCCTTGATCACACACAAGGGCATCTCACTCCGAGGCATCTCAGTATCTCTCTACCCAGGCATCCAAGACCACTTCGCTCAACAAAACAGCATACTCACACAAGGATTTCGAAACATGCAGTCCTCAAAAACAACATGCAATGGCTTCTAACTCTAATCTAACACTTACTCAGCTTAGATCAACCACAAAACAACGACTACAGACTATATCCATCACTGTTTGGTTAGATCCTCAAGCTCCCTTGATGAAACAATGGATAACTTTCAATTTTAGAGTTAGATCTTTCCTTACCTTGCTTCAGCTACAACACAACTCTAAGATGCTTCAAGATCAACACTCAAAATCAGCATGCAAGAAGAAGAAAGTTGCTGGTTTGCTTCTGGTTTTTCGCTGCTCAGCCGAGAGAAAAAGAAAGAAGAAGATGAAGATGGGTTGCTAGGTTTTATATAGAGAGAGAGAGTGTGTACGAAGCTTAAGGGGAAATAGGTCTACAAACTAATCCCTAGGCTAGTGTAATGATGAGATCTTGTAATGATTATTTTCCTTGAAGCTTGCATGTCTCGGTTCATGGGAATCAAAACCGTGGTGAAGAAAACAAAGAGAGAAGAGAGGTGTCGTGGCCTCCAAGCTTGTTCTCTCAAGTTTAATTTGTCACTCAAAATTAATTAGTCTTTAATCCAAGTCATTAATCGGTTCATTGATTTCTAATATTTTTCCATTTATTCCCTTTTGTTTCAACTTGATTTCAATCCTTTTGTGATTATACAAAGTCATGGCATAACATATCGAATGACATAACATATCGACTAGTCAACGTTAGTTTATAAGGAATTCAGAAAAAAATGCTAAAGTTAGAAATTGATATTAGCATTATAAACATTAATCAAGTTATTATAACTATAATCTATAAAATAAAATCATTCGGGCCTAAATATTCATTCTCGGCCCAACGGGCTCAATCTATAACAATCCGGGCCCACTAAACTAAATCTACAAATCTAATAATTTCGAACCTTGGCCCGCTTCAAGCCAAGTCCAAGCCCATAATCTCTCATTCAATTTCTTAAGTCCAATTCGTGTGGCCCACTCACTTCTCAAGCCCACACGTTCCTCACGATCCATCGGGTTCATTTTCTGGCCCAATCTAATTAATCTAAGTTCCTAATGATCTAATTACACTAATGAAGGTCGATGAAATTTGGGATGTCACAGAAAGTTCGGCACATCCCCAAGAAAGGTCGGGTAATCAACCGGTGTCCTTGAGAAAGATCCCCTGAAAAAGGTCAACACATCCCTGAGAAAGGTCGAGTAATCAACCGATGTCATTGAGAAATGTCAGGCACCCAACAAACATATCTCCCAAGAAAGGTCGGCACATCCTCAAGAAAGGTTGGGTAAACAACAAAGATCAGGCACCCAACAAATAAATGCCCCGAGAAAGGTCGGGTAAACAACTTATTGCTCTAACATGCAACCGAAGAAAAGTTTGGGTCTTGGAAAGGCAATATGACATCCTGGATTTTTACTTCTACTTTCAATTAAATTAATCTGGCTTTTCACCGACGTGCCTATAGTGCTGTTCTCATAGCTGATCACTCTTGAGATAACTAGACGATCTAGGGAAGTCATTAAGGAATTTTAATGCAATAGACATGAGGATTCGACTAGGAATCGACTACTCGACCGTGCTCATCTATAGAGATCATTACAGCATAGTTAAAAATTGCTTAGAGATCAGAGATAAGTCGGTTCAACTGAGATGTGTGGTTAAACGTGGGTGATTCCACCAAATTGAAAAATTCTCGTCAACCGGCACTATACTGATTTTGTATCGTTTTGGTACCCTGTGTCCATATTTGAATCATTGAGATTTTCACGACAATTGAGAGTCACCAATATGTCGAATAGGTTCATTATGGGTCCAAGATAATCAACCATGGGTCATTCACACTAAAAAATTTTAAAAGCTACCCGATTGCCTATGTCACGCTAAAATCGTGATAGAATGAAATTAACTATGAATTTGAATCCAATTTCAGAAATTAAAAGTTCTGTCATGTCACGAGTCATTTTAGGAATGTCGACTCAGTCTCCAAAGATTTTTCTGCAAACTAAGTTTTTTGTGGAAAAAGTCGTCATTGTCCAGAAAATGCAGATGACCATTTTTTATCGCAAAATTGGGATGCAAGTGGGATCAATTGGTGAGGAAGAATACCAATCCGATTATTGACTCGATATCGGAATTTTTAGAAGCTGAATTGGATTAATTCAAGAAGGAAATGAAGTCCAATTGAGGGAAAGCATTGCAAATTCGTATGCCCCCTTAGACCTAACATTTGGACTACTTCAGGCTTCTAGAAGGGGGTATTTTGGCTTGACAAACTTGCATGGACACCAGCTAGTGGTGGGGACCAACTAGGAGACCAAACCGGTCCCACCAGCTGAATTGGTTCCCCTCTCCCTCCTTCAGCTTATCGAGCACTCCGTCCCCTCCATTCCTGCCGAGAAAACCTCCTAGCAAAATTAGAATAGACCGAGCTGCAGCCCTTCGCCATCACAGCCACCTGCCAGTGCCGAGTCGCCCCATCACACCCGCTCGTAGGCCATTGTGTGCTCGCCCTACACACGCACATCTCCACCATTCTAGGCCGTTGTCCCGTCTCCGTCGTGTGCCCAAGAGGTCCCTAGAGTCATTCGCAATAGCCTCACCATTGCTGGAGTCGCCAGACCGCCTGCCTATCGCCGTGAAGCCCTACCGAGCACCCCTGCTGTCCCTGCCGCTCTTGTCTCACCGTTCAGCCACCGAAGCAACTCCTCTTTGCCCAAGATCATAAGCAGAAAAGAGTGGGACTCCAAGCTATTGTTCAACTCGTTTTCAAGGCTTTCCCGACTTCGAAAAGCGGTCCCCCATTGGAGTTTCTTGTCGCTTGCTGTGTTCCCATCATTTCGATCTAAGTGAATCGCTTAACAAGTGAGTTTAACTCACTAATCATTGCTTAGTAAGTTAATGACGCTTAAGGTTTGATTAGTTTTGACTTAGCATGGTTTAGGTGGATAGTTAGATTATATTAACAATTTATTTAATCGTTATTGCATGTTAGGTGGTTAGAGGCTGCGTTTGGTTCAGCATTTGCAATGGGCTTTGAGTCCAATGCAAATGCTGAAAGCCCAAAGCTATTTTGGGAGAATGCAGTTGTGTTTGGTAAAAAAATTTTGCAAATTGACTTTGAGTTGGATGTGTGTTTGTTAAAAAAAACATTCACAAGGGGCTTTGGGTATTATTTTTCTTTTTCTTTTTTTTTTTTTGAAAATTAGCTAAACCCTTCGCCGGTCCGGCTGAAGGGCTGCAGCCGCCGGCGAGCGGATCGGCGCCGGCGGCCGTCGCTGAGGTCGCCCGACCTCGGGCGACCTCCGGCGAGGGTCGCGCGACCCGGCCGAGGGCCGCCGGAGGTCGCCCGACCTCGGGCGACCCTCGGCGAGGGTCGCGCGACCCGGCCCGAGGGTCGCCGGAGGTCGCCCGACCTCTGGCGACCCTCGGCGGGGTCGCGCGACCCGCCCGAGGCCGCTGCGTCGCGCGCGACCCAGCGACCGCCGCCCGGGTCTCGCGGCCGCAGGGGCCCTCGCCCGGGTCTCGCGACGGTCGCCCTAGGTCGCGCGGCCGCAGCGGCCCTCGGCCGGGTCGCGCGACCCTCGCCGAGGGTCGCCAGAGGTCGGCGACCTCCGGCGGCCCTCGGCTGGGTCGCGCGACCCTCGCCGAGGGTCGCCCGAGGTCGGGCGACCTCCGGCGGCCTCGGCCGGGTCGCGCGACCCTCGCCGGAGGTCGCCCAAGGTCGGGCGACCTCGGCCGACGGCCGCCGGCGCAGATCTGGCTCGCCGGCGGCAGCCGCCCTTCGCCGGTCCGGCGAAGGGCTGCTCCTTTACATTTAAAAAAAAAATAAATAAAAGGGTAATAACGTAAATATGAAAATTTAATGGGGGTAATATAGGAAGAAAAGAAATGTTTTCAGCATTTGGTTCAATGCTGAAAGCCCAAGGCTGGTCCCTACCAGCCTTGGGCTTTCAGCATTTTCAAGGTCTTCACTTTCATTTGAAAGCTCTTTGGGGAGATTGCCAAACACCCTTTCTTTGGCTGAAGGGGCTTTGGGGGCTGGATGGGCTTTCTAAATGCCCATCCAAACGCACCCAGAGTAGTGTAGTTAGAGCCTAGACAAGCTCTAGTATTTATCTAGAGTGGTTCGGAAATTTTCCGGGTTTGTCTCGGCTTTCAATTAGGCTTTACGGGCCTAAGTTCTATTTATTTACATTTAATAATTTTTAGATATACCACATGTGTCACGCCCGATCCTCCAAGCACGTGCCCATCTCTCCTTGGTCGATTAATAGCAACATTCCAGGACACATCATCGACCCATTTGTTTTAATGCACATGCGGAAGTAGATAAATAATCCTCGGACAATAACACAATGGGATAGGAAAGTAGGACTATATTTTGAAAAACCAACAACACACTTATCTATATATACATAGTAAACCATGTCATATATAATACAAGCTGGTCTATCTATAACGTCTACAAAACAGGGGTGGGGGCTTCACAAACTATGGGTCCTCGTCCTCCTCTTCATCGTCCTCCATGATTTCACCCTCTTCCACACTCCAGCTAGAGCATTGAGCACAGTGCACCGGGGACGCCGGGACTTTAAGATTTAGGTCTGCAGCGTCTACAACCGAACCTCCTCGGGGATCCGCAGTACCTTTCCCAAAGGCGACCTCCAGGACGTATAGAGGAATCTTAGACTCTTGTATGGGACCCTCTCTCTGGCCATCTTAAGAATGGCGGTACCACGATTTGTATCGGTGGGCTACCTTGTGGGTGAGACCCGCATTGACCTAGACAGTGAACCTTACCTACTTTTAGGTCCAGCCCCTGGGGCTTATAGGTAAAGGAATAAAAGATGTTTGCTCTATAATCCTCTTAGGTCATCCAAAAAGCTCTTGAGCTCCCATCTAAGGACCTAAAATATTATCCCACAACGGGGTGAGATGACGTCTCAGCGAGTTCTACCCCCTAAGACTTGATTAGGAAGAAAATACGCCCTTAGGGCTGCCTAAGCACAAACATGAGTCGGAGGTCTTACCTTTGCCCATGTTCCTTCCTACAAGTCAGTATATCTCATAGATACACAAATCACATCAGCCAATCAATTCAATCAATTGGATCGAACTATCAATCAATCGACTGAGTCGATTACATGTCATCACGACCTGCCCCCGAAAACATCTCAATCAATACTACATATAAGTCTGATCAAACCCATGATTGCTTATTATAAGCTGATAATAGGTAGTATAACTCGCCAGAAGCTGCCACGCACATTGCTATAATGTATTGAATATGCTCGCTAGAAGCTACCAAATAAACTGATAGTATACTATATATGTTCGCGAAAGCCGACCATACTTTCATAGTATGCTCAAAATTATAAATGCTCGCGAAGCTGCCACACACACTGCTATAGTGTACGAATATGCTCGCGAAGCTACTAGCCATACTTTCATAGTATGCTCAAAATTATATATGCTCGCCGTAAGCCGCCACGCACATTGCTATAGTGTATTGAATATGCTCGCGTAAGCCGCCATGCACACCGCTATAGTGTAACGAATATGCTTTTCGTAAGCCGCTAGACTAGAGTCTATAGGTTGATATAATATATCTCTCGATCATCTAACAATTTTGTCATTTTTTTCACACCCGATAAAAATAGTCGTGTGTGGGTACACGGTCGGCCTTAGCCAAAATATAATGTTTTCTCACTTTTGAACATCCCACTAGTTTCAGCAGTCCCAAGATATATTTTTCACGCTGTAAACCGATGCCCGGTAATTCCCAATTAATTACTGAAATTAATTAAATTTAGGAATAAATTCCTAAAATACAAATCATACACAATTAGCACAAATCAAAGCTCAATTAAATAAATAGATCATACCATTGCAATCAGCATAAAATTCCAGTCACCGGCTATCCCAATCTAATTTCAGGAAAATAAATAATTATGAATATAATTATGAAAATTAATTAAATAAAGCCAATATATACCAAAAAGACATACTTAGGCTCGTAAAGCCTAATTATATGCCGGAACGGGCACGGAAAAATTCTGAGACTCGTGATATAAATATTAGAGCCTATCTACTCGCTAACTACACAATACAAACCACCTGAGCGCACGGACAAGGCGGGGCTTCAGCAGCGGAGCTTCAGCGGCCTAAAGCGGGGCTGCATGGTGGTCAGAGGTGGCTGGATGGTGGCTTGAGCCAGTCGGAGGAGCTCTTGAGTGCATGAACAGAGCAAGACGACCACGATTGGGACGGTGGGAAGGCGAGACTGCCAGGTGCACACATAGGCAGCGAGCGACCGCGAAGGGGCGCGACGGTGGCTGCGATGGGCGGTCTAGCGGGTGGTAAGGGTGGCGACGGCTTGCTGACTTTCGTCTACAGATTTTTGGAGCTCTCAAGCACCATGAAGAAGGAGAGATGGATGGTCGACGGTTTGAGGAGAAGGAGGGGGCAAGGGGGCCACTTTGGCTTCTATCTCATCTTCTTATCCCCCATGAATATCCCCACTACACTAGCTGTGATCCTCAGCCAACCTCAGCCATTCTCGGCCTTCTAGAAGCTTTTTAAGGTGGTCCACAAGTCATGACAAGGGGGCTACGAATTTGCATTCATTTCCTTCCAATTGGACATCAAATCCTTCTTGAATCAACACAAATCGGCCTCTATAAATTCAACTTTATCCTAATTAGCATTTTTCCTCACCACTAGAACCCACTTGTATCCCAATTTCATGATAAAAAACAACCCTCTCCTTAATCTGGATAAAAACGACCTTACCTCGACTTTTTCCCAAAAAGTTTCAGTTTGCAGAAAAATCTTCGGAGAGTGAAATGATGTTTCTAAAGTGACTAGTGACATGACATAACTTTCAATTTCTGAAATCGGATTCAAATTAGCGGTTAATTTCAATTCGGTGTGATTTTAGCGTGACATAGGCTACTAGGTAGCTTTCAGAAATTTTTAGTGCAAATGACCCGTGGTCGATGTTCTTCGAGCCACAATGAACTTCTTAGACATATTGGCAACTCTTAATTGTCGTGAAAATCTCGATGATTCAAACACGGATACAATGTACCAAAACGATAGAAAAATCGGTCTAGTGCCGGTCGACGAGAATTTCTCAATTTCGTGGAATCACCCACGTTTAACCACACATCTTAGTTGAATCGACCTATTTTTGATTTCCAATCGACTTATATCCATTTTGTAGTGATTTCTGCAGATGAGCACGGTCAAGTAGTCGATTCTTGGTCGAATCCTCTAGTCTATTGCATTAAAATTCCTTAATGACTTCCCAAGTTAGTCTAGTTATCTCACGAGTGATCAACTCTCGAATAACACTATAGGCACATTGATGAAAGGCCCGATTAATTTAATTAAAAGCGAACCGTAAAGATGTCTGCTCTGTAATCCTCTTACGTCGTCTAAAAAACTCTCAAGGTGCCATCTAAGGACCTGAAATGTTATCCCACAATGGGGTGAAACGACGTCTCAGCGAGTTTTACCCTCTAAGACTCGATTACGAAGAAAATATGCCCCTAAAGCTGCCTAAGCACAAACCTGAGTAAGAGGTCTTACCTTTGCCTTTGTTCCTTCCTGCAAGTTAGTATATCTCATAGATACACAAATCACATCAACCAATCAATTCAATCAATCGAATCGAACTATCGATCAATCGACTCAATCGATTACATGTCATCATGACCTCCCCCCGGAAACATCTCAATCAATACTACCTATAAGTTCGATCAAACCGATGACTGCTTATTATAAGCCGATAATAGGTAGTATAGCTCGCCAGAAGCTACCATGCACACTGCTATAGTGTATTGAATATGCTCGCCAGAAGCTGCCAAATAAATTGATAGTATACTATATATGCTCGCCAGAACCTGCCAGCCATACTTTCATAGTATGCTCAAAATTATAAATGCTCGCCAGAAGCTGCCACACACACTGCTATAGTGTACTGAATATGCTCGCCAGAAGCTACTAGCCATACTTTCATAGTATGCTCAAAATTATATATGCTCGCCAGAAGCTGCCACGCACATTGCTATAGTGTATTGAATATGCTCGCCAGAAGCTGCCATGCACACTGCTATAGTGTACTGAATATGCTGCTCAGAAGCTGCTAGACTAGAGTCTATAGGTTGATATAATATATCTCTCTGATCATCTAACAATTTTGTCATTTTTTTCACACCCGATAAAAATAGTCGTGTGTGGGTAAACGGTCGGCCTTAGCCAAAATATAATGTTTTCTCACTTTTGAACATCCCACTAGTTTCAGCAGTCCCACGATATATTTTTCACGCTGTAAACCGATGCCCGGTAATTCCCAATTAATTACTGAAATTAATTAAATTTAGGAATAAATTCCTAAAATACAAATCATACACAATTAGCACAAATCAAAGCTCAATTAAATAAATAGATCATACCATTGCAATCAGCATAAAATTCCAGTCACCGGCTATCCCAATCTAATTTCAGGAAAATAAATAATTATGAATATAATTATGAAAATTAATTAAATAAAGCCAATATATACCAAAAAGACATACTTAGGCTCGTAAAGCCTAATTATATGCCGGAACGGGCATGGAAAAATTCTGAGACTCGTGAAATAAATATTAGAGCCTATCTACTCGCTAACTACACAATACAAACCACCTGAGCGCACGGACAAGGCGGGGCTTCAGCAGCGGAGCTTCAGCGGCCTAAAGCGGGGCTGCATGGTGGTCAGAGGTGGCTGGATGGTGGCTTGAGCCAGTCGGAGGAGCTCTTGAGTGCACGAACGAGCAAGACGACCACGATTGGGACGGTGGGAAGGCGAGATCGCTGTCCACACATAGGCGCGAGCGACCGCGAAGGGGCGCGACGGTGGCTGCGATGGGCGATCTAGCGGGCGGTAAGGGTGGCGACGGCTTGCTGACTTTCGTCTACAGATTTTTGGAGCTCTCAAGGCACCATGAAGAAGGAGAGATGGCTGGTCGACGGTTTGAGGAGAAGGAGGGGGTAAGGGGGCCACTTTGGCTTCTATCTCATCTTCTTATCCCCCATGAATATCCCCACTACACTAGCTGTGATCCTCAGCCAACCTCAGCCATTCTCAGCCTTCTAGAAGCTTTTTAAGGTGGTCCACAAGTCATGACAAGGGGGCTACGAATTTGCATTCATTTCCTTCCAATTGGACATCAAATCCTTCTTGAATCAACACAAATCGGCCTCTATAAATTCAACTTTATCCTAATTAGCATTTTTCCTCACCACTAGAACCCACTTGTATCTCAATTTCACGATAAAAAACAACCCTCTCCTTAATCTGGATAAAAACGACCTTACCTCGACTTTTTCCCAAAAAGTTTCAATTTGCAGAAAAATCTTCGGAGACTGAAATGATGTTTCTAAAGTGACTAGTGACATGTCATAACTTTCAATTTCTGAAATCGGATTCAAATTAGCGGTTAATTTCAATTCGGCGTGATTTTAGCGTGACATAGGCTACTAGGTAGCTTTCAGAAATTTTTAGTGCAAATGACCCGTGGTCGATGTTCTTCGAGCCACAATGAACTTCTTAGACATATTGGCAACTCTTAATTGTCGTGAAAATCTCGATGATTCAAACACGGATACAATGTACCAAAACGATAGAAAAATCGGTCTAGTGCCGGTCGACGAGAATTTCTCAATTTCGTGGAATCACCCACGTTTAACCACACATCTTAGTCGAATCGACCTATTTTTGATTTCCAATCGACTTATATCCATTTTGTAGTGATTTCTGCAGATGAGCACGGTCAAGTAGTCGATTCTTGGTCGAATCCTCTAGTCTATTGCATTAAAATTCCTTAATGACTTCCCAAGTTAGTCTAGTTATCTCACGAGTGATCAACTCTTAGAATAACACTATAGGCACATTGATGAAAGGCCCGATTAATTTAATTAAAAGCAGAACTGTAAAAGATGTCTGCTCAGTAATCCTCTTAGGTCGTCTAAAAAACTCTCAAGGTGCCATCTAAGGACCTGAAATGTTATCCCACAATGGGGTGAAACGACGTCTCAGTGAGTTCTACCCTCTAAGACTCGATTACGAAGAAAATATGCCCCTAAAGCTGCCTAAGCACAAACCTGAGTAGGAGGTCTTACCTTTGCCTTTGTTCCTTCCTGCAAGTTAGTATATCTCATAGATACACAAATCACATCAACCAATCAATTCAATCAATCGAATCGAACTATCGATCAATCGACTCAATCGATTACATGTCATCATGACCTCCCCCCGGAAACATCTCAATCAATACTACCTATAAGTTCGATCAAACCGATGACCTTATTATAAGCCGATAATAGGTAGTATAGCTCGCGAAGCTACCATGCACACTGCTATAGTGTATTGAATATGCTCGCCAGAAGCTGCCAAATAAATTGATAGTATACTATATATGCTCGCCAGAAGCTGCCAGCCATACTTTCATAGTATGCTGAAAATTATACATGCTAGCTAGAAGCTGCCATGGACACTGCTATAGTGTACTAAATATGCTCGCCAAAAGATGCCAAGCACAACCCATGATTAAAAGCTCTCGAACAATAAGAGCTTGGTTTTTCTCGGAGATGCTCTCAAAGCTGCCGACTGGTTTACTGTTCCTGTGATTTCTTGCGTAGCTGTTTCCTGGTGGTTTGACCGTTGGTTGGAGCTATTCTTTGGTGGTTAGGGGTGCCTTGTGTTGCTCTTCGAACCCCCCCTGAAGTGTTGCCTAGTACGTTCTCTTCTGTGGGCCATTTCAACTGAGATGGGTTAGGGTTTCCTGCTCGTTTTCTGTTGCATTACGATCTATAGCTTCGATGGAGTACGGTTCATTTCGGGCCCATATTATTGATGAAGGGCTGGGTAATCGAAGCCCCTACCCTCCTGTGCATGGACAACCTTCATTGGAGGAGCAGGGACGGAGATCTCCAACCCCTTTTGGTGCGAAGGAAAAAAATGAGATGCAACCTCCTCGTGCCTCTGCTGGTGCGCGAGCTAAGAGTAGGGGAAGGTCGAGATCTAAACGCCCCCAGCGTAGGGGTGATTAGAAAAATCCTGATGGCTAAACATGGGCTGCTATTGCTAGGATTGGGGATAAGGGTTATGATATTGAGTATACTTCGCCAACCTATGTGAATAATAAGCCGGTTATTCAGATGATAGAGTCGGATCTTGAAGCTGCTGACCCCAAGCTGTTTGAGTGTCTTGTGGGGTATTTCCTTGGCAGGCGTCTGCCATTTAAAGTCACTGAGGAGGCACTTAAAAAAGCCCGGGGTTCGAATCTTATGGAAGTTATGTCTAATGGACAGGGATTCTTTTTATTGCGCATTTCAGATAGGGAATTCCGTAGGAAAATCCTTGAAGGGGGTCCCATTACCATTGCAAAGGTCCCGCTGGTTCTACAGCAATGGAAACCAACTTTGGAACTCAGTAAAGACACTCACCTTACCATGGTGGTGTGGGTGAGGCTGAGAAAACTACCCTTTTCCTTTTGGTCTACTCAATCCATTGGTAAAGTGGTGAGTGTAGTGTGTAAGCCACTCTATGTGGATCAACGAACATAGCATATGACAATGCTAACATTTGCCCGTGTTGGTGTTGAGATAATAGCTCAGCATCCCACTTGTGAGTCCATTGAGTTAGTTCTTGATGGGAAATTTGTTGAAGTCAATGTTGAATACGAATGGAAACCGCTTGCTTGCGCTGAATGCTGAATGCGGTATCTTTGGTCACGATTGTAAGACTCCTGCTCCTCGAAATTTTTCAGTTGTAATCCTGCAGAAAGGTCTAAGTCTGTAGATGCTAATCCTCAGGCCTTGCGTATTGATGCTGGTCTTTGTTTTGCTCAAGCCAAGACCTTGTCCCATGCTTCCCCTGCTCTAGTTGATGGTCCTGCCATCTCTCAGACCCGTCAGAAGCAAATTATGGAAAACTTAGAAGCTCCAGTTGCCATTCCAGGTTCTGATTGAAACTTACCTATCAGGAAATCCTTCGGTCTGTAGATAGGGCCAATCTCACAAGTTCCTTCTAAGCCTTCGAATATCTCTCTTGCTGGTTGCTCCACTTTTGAAGATGGAGGCGAGGCGGCTCTGGCTATGTCCTCAACTCCTGCTGCTGCTGTTCAGTCCTCGGCTGATCTGGAATGGAAGCAAGTCAAGGGCAAAGACAAGAAAAAGAAACAACCTGCTGATAAGGATGCTGCTTCCTTCGATTTAGCCCCTATTAAAGGGGGGCAGTGTTTGAAACTCAAGCCCTCTGCTCCTGCGGCTTCCCCAGCTATTTCTCTTGCTAAGAATGTTAAAGGTATTCCAAAGGTGCCACCTCAGGTGAATGTTTGTTCCTTGACTATTAAGAAGGCGGGACCTCATGTTTCTTCTACTTCTCTCGAAAGCTCAGATGAAATCTATAGCTCCAGTATTCATGTTGACTCGAATGACGAAGACCTGCTATTTGTTAGCTCCCCTTCATCGAAAGGGCCACCCCCGGTGGGGTTGGAAGTCTCCAAGATCATCTTCTGTTGCTTCATCCTGATCTACCTCCCTCGGAGGCTACTAAAGCGATTGCTACAAGTCGCAAGCCCTCTAAGAAGAGGTAATCATCCTTCCCTCCTATGTAAATATGTTAATAGGATTTTGGTATGTAAGGGGTATGCTCAATCCCATTAGGCGTGCTGAGATTAGAAGATTTGTCTCTATTAACAAGCTTGCCTGATTGGTCTTTTTGAGACAAAAGTTCTTGAATCTTTATTTGATTCTGTCTCGTCTACCTTGCTAAGGGGATGGAAGTGAACTACTAACTATGAGTTCTCTTCTCGTGGTAGAATTTGGGTCGGTTGGAACCCAGATTATGTTACTTTTGTTCCTATCTCTATCAACGACCAGGCTTTGCATGGTTGCCTTAACTTCAGACTTTCTGGTTTGAGTTGTTGCATCTCTGTTGTTTGTGGGGAGCATTCTTTTGTGCATCGTAGACCCCTTTGGGAGGACCTCCTCCACTTTAATGAACTTTTGCAGGATTCAGCTTGGCTTGTTGCGGGAGATTTTAACGCCATTAAAGATCCCTTTGATTGGGTTGGAAGCTTAAACAACTGGATTCCTTATTTTGACGAGTTCGTTGAGTGTTTAGCTCAGACAGAATTGATGGATCTCAGATATGTTGGCCTCCGCCACACTTGGTCTACCTCGATAGGGGCAACTAGAAAAATGAGGAAGATTGATCGGGTGTTGGTTAACAACAAGTGGAACCTGGATTTTTCTTTCTCAGAGGCTTCGTTTCTCAACCCAGGGTTCTCGGACCATACTCCTATGATCGTCAGAGTTCTCGACCCGGTCCATAGAATGAAGCCTTTTAAAAATTTTGATTTTTGGTCCGAGCATCCAGACTTTAACTCAATTGCCCAACAGTCTTGGGACAGCTTGGTGAGAGGTGTACCAATGTATATGCTTGTTTCCAAGCTGAATATTTTGAAAGGTCGTCTCAAGTTACTCAACCAGATGCCTTTTAGAAATCTCGGTGAGGACGGCGGAAGCAAGGGAGGCCCTTCGCAAGCACCCAAATTGGCCTTCAATCGGACCCAATCAACTCTTCTCTTGCTGAGCTGGAAAAAACTTAGCGGCGTATTTTTGTTGATCTGAGGAACCATGAAGAATCCTTCTATTGACAAAAGTCAAGAGTAAGATGGCTTAAAGAAGGGGATAGGAATACTAATTTTTTCCATCATTTTGTTAAGAGGAGGCAACTTAGTAATTGGATCCTCTCCAAAGATATGTCGGGAGCTGTGATCACCGATCCTGTACTAGTGCCGCAAGTTTTTGTGAGTTTTTTCTCAAACCTACTCTCTCCTCACGGCTTCATCTAGGCCTTCTTTACAAGAGTTGAAGATGTTTGTTCGTCGGCCGCTCGGATGCCCATTTGCTCTCTTTGTGCTCCGGTCTCTTCCTCTCGAGGTTAAGAATACTCTCTTCTCTCTTGCCAAAGGCAATAGCCCCTCGGTTCCAATTCAATCTATGGCTTATTACGAAGAATCGCCTCCCCACTTAGACGCTGCTTCTTTCGTATGGAATGATTGATTATACTGTCTGTGCCTTCTGCAATGCTTTATGGGATTCTATCGAACATTTATTTTTTGATTGTGACACCTCGGCTTCGCTGGCCTTCTTTTGGACCGCCAGGTGTAACCTCCCTTGGCGGATTAGATCTTGGAACGACAATCTCTTTTGGGCCTCGAAGTTCTTATTCGGTAAGGATTTCTTTCATAGTATTGCGCGGTTCTCTTTGGAGCTATGTGCCATTTGATTTGGAAAAAGAGGAATAGCATCATTTTTCGTGGTCAATCCTTGGTGGTTTCAGCTTTAAAAAATCACCTTATCAAGGTTGTCAAGGACAAAGCTATTACTTTCAAAAATGTTCCTCTTACCCCCAAGGAACAAGAGACTTCAGAGAGGGTGGGGCTTTGACCCTTCGGTGTTTTCTCGCTCGCCCGTTTCTCCTTAGCAGCTGCTCATGTGCTTTCCCTCGTTTCTTAGCCGGCTATAGGCTCTCCGTTCTTCGTCCCGCTTACTGTCGAGTGGCCGAGGGTTGGTGTGCCTTGTAGTTTCGCTTTGTTGTATCTGCTGTTGCTATCTAGCTTCTCATTTTGTTGTTGCCCTCGCGGCTTTTACATCGGCTCCCTTTCACTCTCTCTTTTGTTTGAAGTTTGAGTGTAAGTCTTTGGCGCCGATCTTTTGTATATTCGTCCAAAGCTCATTATATATTCTTACATTTTACCAAAAAAAAAAAAAGATGCCAAGCACACAGCTATAGTGTACTAAATAAGCTCGCCAGAAGCTACCAGATAAACTGATAGTATACTATATATGCTCGCCAGAAGCTGCCAACCATATTTTCATAGTATGCTGAAAATTATATATGCTCGCCAGAAGCTACCACACACACGGTTATAGTGTACTGAATATGCTCGCCAAAAGCTGCCACGCACACTGCTATAGTGTACTTAATATGCTCACCAGAAGCTACCAAACCAGAGTCTGCAGGTTGATATAATATACCTCCATGATCATCTAACAATTTTGCCATTTTTATCACACCCGATAAAAATACTCGTGTGTGGGTACATGGTCGGCCTTAGCCAAAATATAATATTTTCTCACTTTTGAACATCTCACTAGTTTCAGCAGTCCTAAAATATATTTTTGGCACTTTAAACCAATTCCCAGTAATTCCCAATTAATTACTGAAATTAATTAAATTTATGAATAAATTCTTAAAATACAAATCATACACAATCAGCACAAATTGAAGCTCAATTAAACAAACAGATCACACCATTGCAATCAACATAAAATTCCGGTCACCGGCTATCGCTGTCTAATTTTTGAAAAATAATTAATTAATTAAATAATTACGGAAATTAATTAAATAAAGCCAATAAATACTAAAATGACATACTTAGGCCTGTAAAGCCTAATTATATGCCGGAACAGGCCCGGAAAAATTCTGAGACACGTTAAATAAATATTAGAGCCTATCTACTCACTAACTACATAATACAAACCACCTAATATTAATCAGTAATTAACTAATTCACTAAAACGTTCTTATTATCCACTAAACCAATCTTAGTCTAAACTAATCAACCCTTAAGATTCATTAACCTACTAAGCGAGGATTAATGAGTTTACCTCACTTGATTGACGAACCGCTTGGTTCGAAACAGCGGGGACGCGTCGGGGAACGATCTTCTTCAAAGTGTGTTTGACTTTCAGGGTTGGGAAGCGAGCCAAAACAGGCCCAACAGCAGCTGGAAACCCACACGATTTTGCTTCTGCTTGGTGCTGAACTGAGCTGCTTTGGTGGCTGTTTAGGCAAGACAAGGCCGGCGGAGCTGCAGCGGCCTAAGGCAGGGCTGCATGGTGGTCGGAGGCAGCTGGATAGTGGCATGAGCCAGTTGGAGGAGCTCCTGGGCGCATGGACAAAGCAAGACGGCCACGGCTGGGACTGTGGGAAGGCGAGATGGCCAAGTGCACATTCGAGCAGCGAGCAACGGTGGCTGCGATGGGTGGTTCGACAGGTAGTAGGGGTGGCGACGGCTTGCTGACTTTCCTCTGCAAATTTTTGGAGCTCTCAAGGCACCATGAAGAAGGAGAGATGGCTAGTCGACGGTTTGAGGAGAAGGAGGGGGCAAGGGAGCCACTTTGGCTTATATCTCATCTTCTTGTCCCCCATGGAGGTCCCCACCACATCAGCTGTGATCCTTAGCCAACCTTAGCCATTCTCAGCCTTCTAGAAGCCTTTTAAGGTGGTCCACAAGTCATGACAAGCGGGGGTTACAAAATTGCATTGATTTCCCTCCAATTGGACATCAAATCATTCTTGAATCAACACAAATCGACCTCTATAAATTCAACCAACACCTCATCAATCAAATTAGCATTTTTCCTCACCACTAGAACCCATTTGCATCCCCATTTCATGATAAAAAATGGCCCTCTGCTTAATCTGGATAAAAATGACCTTATCTCGACTTTTTCCCAAAAAGTCTCGGTTTGCAAAAAAATCTTCTGAGACTAAGTCGAAGTTCCTAAAATAACTGTGACATGATAGAAATTTCAATTTCTAAAATCGGATTCAAATTCGCGGTTAATTTTAATTCGACGCAATTTTAGCGTGACCTAGGCTACCGGGTAGATTTCATAAATTGTTGGTGCAAATGACTCATGGTCGATTTTCTTCAAGCCACAATGAACCTCTTCAACATATTGGCGACTCTCGTTTTTCGTGAAAATCTTGACGATTCAAATATGGACACAGGGTACCAAAATGATAGAAAAATTAGTCTAGTGCCGGTCAACGAGAATTTCTCAATTTGGTGGAATCACCCACATTTAACCATACATCTCAGTCGAACTGACCTATTTCTGATTTCCAATCGACTTATATCTGTTTCGTAATGGTCTCTGCAGATGAGCACGGTCGAGTAGTCGATTCCTGGTCGAATCCTTTAGTCTATTGCTTTAAAATTTCTTAATGACTTCCCCAGATAGTCTAGTTATCTCACGACTGATCAGCTCTGAGAACAACACTATAGGCGTGTCGATGAAAGGCCCGATTAATTTAATTGAAAGCATAACTATAAAATCCAGGATGCCACAACATGATAGTGAATTAGGCAAGATCATCTACTTCTTATTTTTTTCCCTGCTCATGCATTTACCAAACTACGTAGAAGTTGATGTCATGTGCTAGTTACTATCATGCATAAGGTTTTTGTTTTTCAAGTTGTTGCGTTCACTATTCCTTACATTCTAAAGATTGTAATTGATAAATCTAGACTGGTCAATTGAGTATCTAACTTCAGTTTCAGGCTATATGATGAGTGATTCTGGCTCTACTATCATCCATTCATTCACATTTCAAAGCAATAAAAGAACATATGGACCATTCGGCACTGAAACTGGAAGGAAGTTTTCATTTCCAGCCACTGAGGGAAAGATAATTGCATTATGTGGGAGTTCTAGTTCCCATCTTGAATCTCTTGGGACATATTTCGAACCAATCTCTCATCTATATCCAATTGAGTTTATTGGACCATATGGCGGCCAAGGTGGACACCATTGGGATGATGGAAAATTTAATGGTGTAAAGAAAATAAAAATGATGTTAGAAGATGTTGTCAGCTGCATCTCCTTTGAGTATGACGATAATGGTGAGTCTATTCTGTAACACCCCGAACCCTTCGCAGGTCGTTAACAGTGCCGATGTTACATCTTTTACCATCTCTATCTCTTAGCTAAATTAAGCCTTGCCAGATTACAGGCATTTTTTTTTTTTTAAAGCGGTCCCATGCGCGACTCATAGCGGAAGCAAAATTCACATCGTCATCTATCTCCCTTCTAACCCATGATACAAATACACACCAACTAACAGACGCTTTTTATAAACAGCATTGACGCTTTGCTTACATACATATAGCGAGATGGGGTTTTTCCTCGGGTCGGTACAAAAGAAACGAAAAAGGTAAGGACTCGCCATGTCCTTCCTAAAATCTCAAAAAAGGAACTCCGACCTCTAACATCACATAAGCACAAAAACCCTCCCATCACAAGCGTCAACTATCTCTGTACCAAAAAGTGATCTAGCTCCTACTCCTCGCGCGGTCTCATACCCAACCCGGTGCGTCGGGTGGTGGCGGCGGCATCCCTCGCATTGCTCCGTCCCGTCGAACGTGCACAGACAAAAACTCTTGTATGACAGGGCCCTCAGCCAGGCCGATATCATACATGACCAAGCATCGTACTCGGATGAACGTCAATCCGGGTACCGAGGGACAGTCTATCTCTGTAAACTCCACCTCGACATCAGACGGAATACCGTAAAATACCCCACGCGAAACAGCGGTAGCGGCATAGTGCTAATCTGAAATGTTATCCCCAAAAGGGTGAGTACAACCACTCAGGCGAGATAGGGTAATCCAATAACAACTCAATGCACCATGCATACCATCATACAATACAAGCATTACTTACCTTTTTGATGTCAAGCGTATACATGCATCATCATAGCATATATATCATCATCATGGCATCTCATATATCGTTATCATCACATCATCATTAACCAGCATCACCATGCATATCACATCATCATTAACCATGCATCACCATGCATATCATATCATATCATCATTAGCCATGCATCACCATGCATATCACATCATCTCATCATTAGCCATGCATCACCATGCATATCACATCATCATTAACCATGCATCACCATGCATATTCCATCATATCATCATTAGCCATGCATCACCATGCATATCACATCATATCATCATTAGCCATGCATCACCATGCATATCACATCATCATTAACCATGCATCACCATGCATATTCCATCATATCATCATTAGCCATGCATCACCATGCATATCACATCATCTCATCATTAGCCATGCATCACCATGCATATCACATCATAGATCAATTTCCACTTTTACTTATCAATTGATCCCACATTATCTTTTCTCAATTCATCAAATTCACCATCATCATCATCCTCCCTTCGGGCAGAAACCTCCGACAGGGATCCCAGTATCCTAGCCATCTCATGGCCACTGGGCTTCCGGCCCCCCACATTCCGGGCATCTCGCGTCTCAACTAGCATCACGAGGCATTCCCTTCGAGCAGAAACCTCTGACAGGGCTTCCGGCCTTTACCCTTCTAGCCGGGGATCTCGCACCCCAATCCTGGCATCGCGAGTCACTCCCTTCGGGCGAAACCTCCGATGCGGCTTCCGGCCCCCACATTCCGGGCATCCCGAAACTCCCGGGGAATCTCTGGAATTATGCCACTCGGCCACCGACGTCATCCTCCGCCACAACCTCTTACTCACATACCACTTTCCACTTTTTATCATCCTTTTCATCTTATTATTTCATGGCATATGGTTCACACTCATGCATCACGATTCATAATCATACATGCATCAATGCCATATAACAATGCATCATATTCATGTGCATACATACACCCATGTCATATAACAATGCATCATAACTCAATAGAACTCATGGTCAATAAAATAATCCACTTTTATTTTATTATTATTTTATTATTATTTTATTATTTATTTATTATTTATTTATTTATTTTCATAAATAAACATTATATTTAATATTTATGATTTTCCAAAATCATAATATTCAATCAATCATTAAACAATTAGAATCACAATTTCATATAAAATTCATGGCTAATTTGCATTTCACATAATTTCCCAAATTTCCACAAAATACACACAACATTCGGATCATGGCCAGATTGCACAGTTTTCGAATTAATTCAATTAAAATACTCATATGACCTCCGAAAATTCCCAAATTTTATAGGGTGATAGCTAACACATTTTCGTTCATTTTTCATGAATAACTCTAAGCCAAATTCTTTATAGATTAATTTATACAACTCCATGAAGCTTCTGGAACCTCTACCGTTTCGTCCAGAACGTACATCACCGAAAAACTTAGGTTTGACCCACCAAGTCTCTTTCTTTTCTTCTGAAATTTGAGTATGTTATGTATCAATGTGCCCTTTACAAGTTTCATGAAGAGATCTAGGTTAAATAACCAAAGTATGAATCTCTTTTAAGTTCTTGAAGTCTCGGGTATCTCGGTTCGCTTCAACCAAACCAACCGTCTCAAAGATCTAGCCGATTAACTAGGCTATACTCATTTGTTTCT
Organism: Eucalyptus decipiens; assembly: GCA_014182575.1. Lineage (NCBI taxonomy): Eukaryota > Viridiplantae > Streptophyta > Magnoliopsida > Myrtales > Myrtaceae > Eucalyptus > Eucalyptus decipiens. The sequence goes on along the minus strand of JABKBM010000012.1, from coordinate 1,359,282 downwards.
CCTCAAATTTGAGTATGTTGTAGTTTAGGATGTTACCTACAACTTCCATGAAGACAACAAAGTGAGATCTCCAACAGAAATCAACATGCAACCAAGAAATCATCAAGAGGTCAGTAGGAAATTCGCAGATCTGAAGTCTCCGTATAACAGAGCTTTTGACCCCTCATATCACCTTCTTTTTCCATGAAATTCGAGTATGTCATACTACAAGATGTTAGCTTCAACTTTCATGAAGACACCGAAGCCAAAATCACACTCCAAGTACACATGCAAGCTCGAATAAGAAACTGTCTACCACAAACCGAACGGAAACAGCCACATAACATGAACACATGCAACCCTTGCTTGGTATTTCGCCTAAAACACCCTAAAACCTAACATGCAACCATCAAAACAACATGCAAGAGAAGTCATGGACCCCCACTTGCCTCCAAGATGGACGAACAGCAACGAACAACGGCGTACGGCGGCGTAGGACGGTCGGACAAGGCGGCGACGGCGAGACACGGCGGCGACAACTCTCGGCTCCACCTCCTCTCTCTCGGCCTCTCCTCTCTCTCTCGAATTCTCTCTCTCCCTCTCACTTCTCTCGGCCGAATGAGCTAGAGGAACCGGCCACTCCTCTTCTCTCTCTCTTTTTATATCCCCTAAAGCCCATGATTAGTAATCATTGTCTCACCTCTCCAATGGCCAATACATGCCCTTCCTTTGGCCACTTGTCATTTCTATTTTTGAAATTTGATTTGGGTTAATGGGCTTGGGCTTAGGCCCAACCGGCCACTCCTCCTTGGGCTGGTCGAACTCCTCTCTTGGGCCCAATGGGCCGACTAGCTTGGCCCACCAAGCTTTAGGCTAATGGGCCCAAGGCCCATTTCGAAAATTAGCCCTTTTTTCCTTGTTTTTTTTTTTTTTTTTTTTGAAATTCCTTCTATAATATTTTTGAATTCCAATTTCCATCTTGGCCAAAGTCTTGGGATATTTTTAATTATTGAAATTTAAATCATATGGCCAAGCATTAATAAATTAAATTTAAATTTCCACAATCACAAGCACAATTCATCAAATTAAAAGACAAATTGGCTAAAGCATAGGCCATAAAATTCTATCACCTAATTAAAGACATTTGACACACCTTAAGGCTTGGCTTTGAATTTCCGGGATGCCACATATTCGGTCCTCTACACATGGCCATATTGGCAATGGAAATACCCATATGGTGAGTTCATTGCATATTTTCATTTGCTTCTCTTTGATTGGGAGTTTTATTTTCCAAAATGTATCCTAATAATCTGCCTAATCCTTCTTTTGATAATCAATCCAACATCTAAGAAAAAAAAGATATACCTTGATCATATTTCTTCTCTTTGATAAGTTTAGTAACAAGTATAACAAGCCTATTGTTCCCATGGAAAGAAGAACTTATGATTTTTTTTTTTTTTAGGAAATTTGCAAATGAACAATTTCAATGAAATCTTTCAATTTCATATTAACTACATTCACTTTATGTTTTCCTCTATCCGTATAGCACATTGAATTTACTGAAATGATTATAATAGAGTTTTTCTTAGTGATATTAATAGGTACTCTAGAAGGAATGTTTTTATGTGGTGTGGTATGGTACGGTGAAGATCTTAGGCACTTACCCACCACCCTGCGCCATCATTAGATTGAGTATTAGTTTTCTAATAAACTTAAGAATCTTTATCAAAGTAAATTGCGAGTGATGGTAGCCTTGTATACAAGATGTCTTCATGTTGGAGAAATCTTCTTGAAGTGTTTTGAAGCCGACAAAACGTTTCCATCGCTAGTCTCGAAGGTTTGCGGACTCGCTATTTAAAGTCTGAAGACCTCCGGACAGCCAGACTCAAGACTCAAAGTCTATCCTCATTGACAGTCTCTAATCCGTTGAAGAAAGGTTATCCAGAACTGGATGTTTCGTTAAGGATTCAATCTTATCAACTGGAGAAGATCTCGTGGCTGGAAAAGACATAACGGAATTCTTTGATTGATCGAGATTGACTCGATGATTGAAGATTCGATAATTGCCTAAATATTCTTGGAAGGTTCTACTTATGGAAACCGAGATCCTGATTGTATGGGCGAACAGGATTGATGGGCTATCGACACGTTCCTTTAATAGCTCGAATAATCTTCCTAATTGATTCCGTCCAACGGGTAGATTGGAGGAATTCCTTTGGTAAGTGCCAACGGGTATGATGGCATAAAGGAGTATATAAGGAAGACGTTCTAAGTTGTTCAAGGTGTGCGCGATAGAAGAATTTCAAAGTCTAAAGCTCCTTGTTGTTTAGACAATTCCTTTGAGCGAAACATTGTATTCAAAAGAGAGTCTATATTTGTGAGAAACCTTGAGGAGGTGTGGTAGAACATCTACACTGTGGAATCAAGGAAAAGCTGTGCTGTAACTACTCTTTTGTTCATAGTGAAATCCAGCCGGTGGGCTGTCAGTGCGGAAGAGTGGACGTAGGCTTGGAATAAGCCGAACCACTATAAACCCTGTGTTCAATTTTCTCTTCCTTACTCTCTTTACCTTGATCGTACTTCATTTTTGTTAATTAATAGTAAACTTCCTTTCTATCGTTTGGCAAGAATTGCTTCCGTATCTCGATAAATTGTTTGTGCACCTATTCACCCCCTCTAGGTGCTTATACTAGCTATCTCAATTGGTATTAGAGCTCGTGTACTCACTTTGCTTGAAGTGTTTTACTTCAGAGTAAAAGATCCATGGCTAGTATGTTGGCTCCAGGGCTGGTAGAAGGGCAAAGCAACACCAGACCGCCTTACTTTGATGGAAAGGACTACAACATATGGAAGAACAAGATGAAGGCATTCTTAAGATCAAAGGATCCTCTGGAATGGGACGTTGTAGAAAAAGGAATCATTCCTAAAGCTGCATCTGTCTCAGAAAGAGGAAATGACACTGTTGAGTCCAGTGAAATGAGTCAGGAAGAGATAATCAAGAGACAAGCTCTTGATGCAAAAGCAATTTATTCTTTATATTGTGTTTTATCACCTACTGAATATAATATAATATCTTCTTGTGATACAGCCAAAGAAGTCTGGGATAGATTACACATTACCTATCAAGGAACCTATCGAGTGAAAGAGACTAGAATCAACATTCTTCTCGGTCAATACGAAGCCTTCAGAATGAAACCAGGAGAATCTATAACTGACATGTTTAGTCGTTTTACAGAAATCGTGAATGGTCTTGAAAATCAAGGTCAACCAATTTCTGATCCCATGAAAGTGAACAAGCTACTGCGTGGACTCTCCAAGGATTGGAATCATATAAAGACCTCAATTAGAGAGACCCAAAGAATCATGCCACTGTCTGTCGATGAGTTGGTTGGAACCCTTCAGTCTTATGAAGTGGAACGAATCAATGAAGACGAAGATCCTAAAGGTAAGAAATCTATTGCATTAAAATCTAATGATGATTCTGATGTAACAGATTCTGAAGACGACATGAATGATGAAGAACTTACTCTTATGATAAGAAGATTCAGAAAGCTAAATAGAAAAGGAAGACGATTCAATGCAAAGAAGCAAAGTTTTCAAAAGCAACAGATCAAGTCTGCTAAAGATGATGAATCAAACAAAGATGTAGTCTGCTTTGAATGCAAGAAAAATAGACACATCAGACCCAACTGTCCTCTTCTGAGGAATAAGAAAGGAAAAACTGAAAAGTATCGAAAAGCTCTCAAAGCTGAAACCTGGAGTGATACGGAATTCGAAGATAGTGATGATGATTATGCCAACATATGTCTAATGGCACAATCAGATTCGAATCAAACTCCAGACTAATTCATATTCAAAAAGTGGATTCGAGGTAAGTAATTTCAAAATCCCTATTAAAGTTTCAAAATACATTGATGAATTATGTTTTAGTCTTAAGACTTCTCTTAAAAAATTTCCGAACTCAAAAAGGAAAATTCTGCTTTAAAACAACAAGAGAATGTTTTGGAAAAAAAAGTGAAATGCTTAGACCAGAATGTTTCTTCTCTCGAGAAAAGTAAAGATAATCTTTTAAAAGAAAATGCATTTTTGAAAAATGATATTTCAAATATTTCCAAAAGATTTTCTATAGGATCTAAGAAACTAGAAAAAATACTTTCTGTTCAAAGACCGTACTTCAATAAATCTGGTTTGGAATGAATGCTGAAACTATTCCTTTAATCGATTTTCCTAAAGTGAAAGAAAGAATTAAACAAAGACCCACAAGAAATGCTTACAAAAATCATTTTGAAAGGAACTTTGTAAAACCGTAGGTCGTAATGCTCTTAGATGTTCAAAATGCAATAGTGCATATCATTTTAGAAAGAATGTCCTATGGTTTGGAGACACATCAATAAAGTTTGGGCAAAAACCGTATATCGACTAACTCAAAAGGACCCAAGAAAATATGGGTACCAAAGAAAGCTTGAGTTTCTTTTTAAATGCAGGTCACTATCAAGAAAAATGTGAAATGGTATCTAGATAGTGGATGCTCGAGACACATGACAAGAGACTCAAATTGTTTCATAAAGCTTGCCCAAGTGAATGGTGGAAAAGTCTCATTTGGAGGAAACAGCAAAGGAAAAATAGTAGGATTTGGAACTGTAAAGATTGGGAACCTCACAATAAGCAATGTTTCTTTAGTTGAAGGGCTCAATTACAATCTGCTCAGTATTAGTCAACTGTGTGATGCCGGTTTTAAAATCAACTTTCAAGAGGGTATTTGTTCAGGAACCAGTAAAGACTCTACTCAGTCATTCATGGGTCGAAGACATGGAAATATCTACCTCTTGGATGTGAAACCAGATGAATCGCAATGTCTAATCTCAATCAAAGATGAAGCAAACTTATGGCACAAAAAGCTTGGGCATATCAACATGAAGCAGATAGCCAAGATCTCAGCAAAGAAGCTTGTTCGTGGTCTACCCAATTTATCATACCAAAAGTTTGATCTATGTACACCATGTATATTGCGAAAACAGGTAAGAAATTCCTTTAAGCCAATAAATCAAGTTTCCACTAACCGTGTACTGCAACTCTTGCATATGTATCTTTTCAGACCAACAAGAACGCAGAGCATTAGAGGTAAGAAATATTGCCTAGTAATTGTGGATGACTACTCACAATTTACTTGGGTATATTTCTTGGCAAGTAAGTCTGAAACCTTCTCTTACTTTGAAAAATTTGCTAAGAAGGTTCAAAATGAAAAATGGTATGTTATTTCAAGTATAAAAACAGACCATGGAGGTGAATTTGAAAATCAAGATTTTACTAAATTTTGTGAAGAATCTGGTTTTCAGCATTTGTTCTCTTCTACATATACTCCAGAGCAAAACGGAATTGTGGAAAGGAAGAATAGATTTCTTCAAGAAATGGCTAGAACTCTCTTAATTGAAAGCAATATCTCTTTACGGTTTTGGGCTGAAGCAGTTTCAACATCATGTTATATTATTAATAGAGTTTTTCTAAGGCCTATTCTAGAAAAAAAAAAAAAACCCCTATGAACTATTTAAAGAAAAGAAGCCCATTGTTTCATATTTTCATGTATTCGGATGTAAATGTTTCATTTTGAAAAATGCAAATGATCGAGTTGATAAGTTTGAAGAAAAGTCAGATGAAGGCATCTTCCTCGGATATTCAACCACTAGCAAAGCGTACATAGTCTACAACAAGAAGACTCAAACTGTGGAAGAATCAATGAATGTCAAATTTCAAGACTCTATTCAAAATGAATCTATTCAGACTCATCTTGAAGAGACTGAATCTGCTCCAGACTCTACAAAGTCTAAATCTCAAGAAGCAGCTTAGACTTTGAAGGACCAGCAACAAGTGACTATTGAAGATTCAAGTGAAGGAAGTGACCATCAATCTGACAAATTAACAAGCAACTGGAAACATAAGTCCAGTCATCCCAAAGATTTTATTATTGGCGACATCAATAAAGGAATCCGCACAAAATCCAAAAGGCGAGAAGAGTCTAGTGCTGTGGCTATTATTTCTGAAATAGAACCCAAGAGCATAGAAGAAGCTTTATCCGATGAGAGCTGGATTGAAGCTATGCAAGAAGAACTCAAACAATTCAGAATTAATGATGTCTGGGAGCTGACTCCTAAACCAAAAGGTAAATCAATTGTTGGAGCTAAATGGGTTTTCAGGAACAAGATGGATGAGAAAGGAAAAGTCATAAGAAACAAGGCTAGACTCGTGGCCAAGGGATACATACAAGAAGAAGGGATCAACTATGGCGAGACTTATGCACCGGTAGCAAGGTTAGAAGCAATTCGTTTATTACTTGCATTTGCTTGTCATAAAAATTTCAGGTTATTTCAAATGGACGTCAAAAGTGCTTTACTAAATGGATTCATCTATGAGGAAGTCTATGTGGAACAACCGCCGGGTTTGAAGACCCAAAGAAACCGGACTCGGTGTTCGAGACTCAAAAAGGCCTTGTATGGCTTAAAGCAAGCACCTCGAGCTTGGTACGACAGATTAAGTTTTTAATTCGAAATGGATTTGTTAAAGGTAAAGTAGACACTACTTTTTTTATTAAAAGAGAAAGCAAAAGTTTTCTGCTTGTTCAAATATATGTCGATGATATTATCTTTGGATCCTCTAATGAAAGTCTGTGCAAGAAATTTTCTAAGACTATGCAGGATGAATTTGAAATGAGCATGATGGGTGAGTTAACCTTCTTTCTTGGACTTCAAATAAAACAACTGGAGGAAGGAACTTTCATTCATCAAGAAAAGTATGCAAATGATCTTGTCAAAAAGTTTGGACTGGACAATTGCAAAAAGGCTGACATACCAATGTCAAGTTCCTTGAAGATAGACAAATATGAAGGAGGAAAGAAAGTCGATCAAAAGTTGTACAGGAGTATCATCGGATCACTTCTTTATCTTACTGCTTCTAGACCTGACATTATGTTTAGTGTTTGCATTTGTGCCAGATTTCAATCAGACCCAAAAGAATCTCATTTAAATGTTGCGAAACGTATTATTAAATATGTTTCATCAACTTCAAGCTTTGGTCTCGGTATCCAAAAAGGGAGACTTTACTCTTCTTGGATATTCGAGACGCAGAGACCTTGCTGGATGCGAGTCGATAGAAAGAGCACCTCGGGTACATGTCAACTACTTGGAGGCGGGACGGTGTCTTGGTTTTCAAGAAAGCAAAATACGGTAGCTCTCTCTACGCGAGGCGGAGTATATAGCTCTCGGAAGTTGTTGTTCACAAATTCTGTGAATAAAACAGTAGCTAAGAGACTTTGGAATTGAAGACTCATGCACGGAGATTAATTGCAACAACACCAGCGCTATCAACCTCACCAAAAATCCAATTCTCCACTCAAGAGCAAAGCATATAGAGATTCGACATCACTTTATTAGAGACCATGTTCAAAATGGAGATGTTTCAATTCAATTTGTTGATTCAAAGAACCAACTAGCGGATATATTTACAAAGCTTTTGGAGAAAAGTCAATTTGAAACCATCCGTTCCAGACTCAACATTTTATGGTATGAGGAGATCGAAGTCTAAAGACTTTCAGACTCAGACATACAAGACTTCAACTGTAAGTTAGTCCTGGTACAACCGTCAGACTGTAAGTTAGTTTTTCTCTCTCTCGAATCTTATCTTGAAAAGGTACGATTGTGAACCGTGTTTTATTGCTATCTTTAATCGGCTTAATTATTGCATCGTTTCCTTTTTGAAAAGAAGTTATTTTTTGAAATGACTATTTTCGTGGAAAAAGGACGGTTATTTTGAAAAGGCATCTTTTTATTTCCTTTGTGACGGTTCGTTTATCTTTCTTTTTAACCGATCGTGCACTGTTGATTCCTCTTCACTTTACTCTCAAAAACCCTAGAAAGCATCGATCCTCCATTCCCGTTTTCTTCCCTTATTTAATCTTCAAAAAGTTGTCATCTTTCTTGGGAAAGTCAAGCAAGGAATCTTCCAAAAACTGAGAAAGATGTCATCTTCAAGAAAGTCTTCGAGAATTGCATCTTCAAGAAAGTATTCGAGAATCGGACCACGGCGAATGAGTGAGGGGCCTACGCACTTCGATCTCATTGAAGAAGAAGTGTCTCCGGAATAGCGACAGAGCCCACAACATTCTCAGCAGCGTCATTCTCCTCCATCTAGTCCTCAAGGCGTTGATCATCAACAAGTGGAAGAAATCATTGAGGATGCAGATCCGGTAAGAGTTCAAAAGCCCGCTTATATTTATAAGCTATATCATGCCTTAAAAGGAACTCGTACTCCCTTGAACTACGTCGATGATTTTCTTAAAAACAAAGGATATGGGAACGAATATATCTTTCTGCGAAAAATGGAAAGTTTGGGAATTGCTCGTAAATGGGTGGCTGAGGAAACCCTTGCGAATATCCCAAGTGATCCTCGTGATTGGGGACCGAATCTTGTAGATGGGAATGATGATGACAAATTATACAGCCAATTTCAACTGAGAATGGGTGTTGCGGTTGAAAGTCGAGGAAAAAGGGGAGATTTGTTCAAATCGAAGGAACAAAAGGATTTGTACTCAAAATTGCTTAAGCGTGGGGTGATAAACCCTAGAAGTGTGGATTTTGATTTTCTGGATGCTGTGAATGTGAACTTGAGGGAAAAGTTCGGTTATCTTCAATTGGAAAGGTTCTGCTCCGACACTACAGAGGCCTATGCTGAATTAACCGCATATTTCTATTCAAATCTTAGCTTTTTGGATGCGAATAGATTCTCTTTCAGTGTCAAAGATCAAGACTATGTTGTGGACATGGATATGCTGGCAGATGTGTTAGGAGTTGAAAGAGGAAGATATCAATCGATCAAAGTTTCCATTGCTCGGGCCACACTGGAATTGGTGAAGGATAGGAGAACAAAGGAGAAGATCACCTACTTAAGGATGAGTGCATTCAACATCTTGCTTCACAAGATTGTGATCAATTGCCTCCGACCAAAATCAACTTCCAAGACCGATGTTTCAAGTTAAGAGGCAAAGCTGATGTATGCCATCCTCACTGGGAAAAGGTTTTCTCTCCCTCACACTATCATGTTCCACATGTATAGAGCGATGATGAAGGACAGAGGTCAACTCCCTTACCCAAGCCTTGTGACGAAATTATTCAGACATCTGACTATTCAGCCTCCGCAAATCCTTTGTGTTCGATCGTGCGATCATATGGTGGTAGGATTGAAGATGGTGACCAAAATGCATCTAAAGGAACTGAACAAGGAATTGGAGAAATTCAAGGAGAAGACTCCAGTCAAAGCTCATCAAACCTTTTCTTCAAAAAGGAAAGGAAAGGAGCCCTTGGTTGCTTCAAAACCGAAAAGGAGAGCTCTTATTGTGGAAGATGAAGAAGATGATGACCTTACCATTTCGGCCATAGCTTTGAAGAAGCTAAGTCGTACTGTTCCAGAGTCAATGGAAAATCGTGTGGCGAAAGAGAAGGAAAGAGAAGGCCAGAAGGAAAGAGAAGGACAGGAAGAAGAAAAGAAAAAAAGAAGAAGAAGAAGAAGAAGAAGAAAAGAAGAAGAAAGAAAGAGCTTGGCGAAAAAGAAGCGAGAGGAGGAAAGACTGAAGAAGGAAGAAGAGAAGAAGGAGAACCCGAGGAACACTCTTCTCCACCCGTAGGCATGGAAACAGGGGAGATCAAGAGAAAGGAGAGAAGTCCTCATATCTTGATGCAAGTGAAGGAGTCAGTCGCTCACCCGGACCCGAGGATGTTTATGCCTCTCAATTTCCAGAAGAAGGTCATGAAGTTTCATCGCCAAACCTGCAAGATTATTCGATATGCCATCATCTCGCAAACATCTTTGAAGCTAGTACGCAGACCGATAGCTCAGCCGATTTTCACAGAATCATGGATATTATCTTGGAGATGCGAGGTCAAATTTATGCCTTGGGATGCGAGGTTCAAAACTTGCAAAATGCGGGTCAAGTTTCTTCATGTTCATTGAATGATAAAATCCAAGCCCTCACTGTTCAGATTCAGGCCAATGCCAAGGGTGAGGAGATTGCACAATTGAAGGAAGACTTGAAAAGGCTGGAAGGCATCGTTCAGTCTATGGGAGATTTCCAGCTTGTCCGCGTTCCCAAGCAATCTTGACTTCATTCTATTTTCATCTCAACCTTTTTAATGCTGACAAAAAGGGGGAGAGATGCAAGATTTAAACAATTTGACTTTTAATCCTATGGTTTGTTGGGTGTGTGGTTACGGTTTGTTGGATTTTGTTGGATTGTTTTGATGTTTGAACTCTGTTTGTTTGACTTTGTTTTTATGTCTGGATGAGAACTGAACTAGACTTGGACTTGACTGCTTTTATTAACTATCATTGGTATCTTATGGATGGCTTTATCACATATTAGACTAACCTATTTTCTGTGGTTGTAGATTCTAGTGTTATTCATTTAGTCATTTATCTCTATAAGATATGCATATGTGTTTGAGAAATGTTTTGCAAGTCAAAGTTGTCCAAATCTGCAGGAAATTTTTGTCACCATCAAAAATGGGGAGATTGTTGGAGAAATCTTTTTGAAGTGTTTTGAAGCTGACAAAACGTTTCCATCGGTCTAGTCTCGAAGGTTTGCGAGACTTTGCTATTTAAAGTCTGAAGACCTCCGGATAGCCAGACTCAAGACTCAAAGTCTATCCTCATTGACAGTCTCTAATCCGTTGAAGAAAGGTTATCCAGAATTGGATGTTTCGTTAAGGATTCAACCTTATCAACTCTAGAAGATCTCGTGGCTGGAAAAGACTTAACGGAATCCTTTGATTGATCGAGATTGACTCGATGATTGAAGATTCGATAATTGCCTAAATATTCTTGGAAGGTTCTACTTATGGAAACCGAGATCCTGATTGTATGGGCGAACATGATTGATAGGCTATCGACACGTTCCTTTAATAGCTCGAATAATCTTCCTAATTGATTCCATCCAACGGGTAGATTGGAGGAATTCCTTTGGTAAGTGCCAACGGGTGTGATGGCATAAAGGAGTATATAAGGAAGACGTTCTAAGTTGTTTGAGGTGTGCGCGATAGAAGAATTTCAAAGTCTGAAGCTCCTTGTTGTTTAGACAATTCCTTTGAGCGAAACATTGTATTCTAAAGAGAGTCTATATTTGTGAGAAACCTTGAGGAGGTGTGGTAGAACATCTACACTATGGAATCAAGGAAAAGTTGTGCTGTAACTACTCTTTTGTTCATAGTGAAATCCGTTTGCCGGTGGGCACCTATTCACCCCCTCTAGGTGCGGAAGAGTGGACGTAGGCTTGAATAAGCCAACCACTATAAACCTCTGTGTTCAATTTTCTCTTCCTTACTCTCTTTACCTTGATCGTACTTCATTTTTGTTAATCAATAGTGAACTTCCTTTCTATCGTTTGCCAAGAATTGCTTCTGTATCTCGATAAATTGTTTGTGCACCTATTCACCCCCCTCTAGGTGCTTATACTAGCTATCTTAGATGATATGGAATGAGAATTATCCTCTAAGAAAGTCATTGTCGGGGCATGATGTAATATCATCACAGAACACGGACTTCTCTTTGGTTTTCCAAGCTTCCTCAGTTCCATTTACGATGAAAGTGCTCAATACATTCAGAAAAGTATTGCCTTCGGATAAATAAATAAAAAAGAAGAAAAAGAATATTAACAAGCGGTTTTACTTATCGACCAAAAAAAAAAAAAAAAAAAAAAACAAGCGGTTTTACTTCTTGACTTTTAAGCCTGAGAACAATTTTCCTTAATTTTACTAACTTTTCTCAAAGAGTTGCCAAAGCATTATTTAAGCAATTGCCTTTCGTTTTACAGATGAATGATTTAATAATTGTGGTGGACCCAAATAGGTCTTATGCTCTAGATGTAGCGGAATTATCTATTTAGCTACTTCGTTGTTTGTTTAACCGAAAATTACTTAACAATCGAAGTGCTTTGTTTATGCCAATTTTCTGGATTCTACGGTTGGGATTTGGGATTAGATATGTTTTTTTTTTTTGGTAAGGTAAGATATGTATTGACTTTTAACCAAAAAGCGATACAGCAAGGGGTCTCGGCACTAAAAACTTACACTCATGATGACAAACATGTCATAACGAGTGGAAGGGTGTTGAGAAAAAAGGAAACACAAACAACCAAATAGCGGTAACCAAAAAGCCAAACAGCGGCAACCAAGCAGCCAAATAGCGGCAACAAACAAGAATGGAAAGAGGAAAAGGAGGGAAACATTCAGCGAAACGGCGGCAACCCTCACAAAGCATTACAAAGTCTATTACGGGAGGAAATTGGCACCTATGATAAGAAAAGGGAGGGAACAAGTTCCCGACATTTAGATCTCTGTACTTGAGAATGTCCACATCTAGCCCCTAACTTCGTTGAGTTCTCCTACTTCTTGGTGTATCCACAACCTGGCTGAAGGTGGGAGCCTTGTCCTTTACGACTTTGAGGAAATGATGTTTCAAAGTAGCCACAAAAAGAGCTTGGCCCTATAACAAAATGCTGTTCCTCATCTTCCATATAAGGTGGCAAAGGGCTCCAAAAGAAAATCTCGCAATACATTGAGAAAAAAATCATTGCCTGAGAGACAATCTAAGGCCCAGTGTAAAGTGTCCATCCAAGTCCTATTTTGCCAAGTAAGATTGCATTTTGCAGCCCAAAATGAAGCGAGGCCAGTAGTAATCTGGCAACCAAAGAAAAAATGATCAATAAAGTCCGGCCTCAAATTACAAAAAACCCAATAACCATCCACTATCCTACCATAAGAGAGTAAAAGAACCTGGGTAGGTAGCCGGTTCCTAGAGATGAGCCAGAGATGGAACTGGTACCGAGGGGTAAGAGTTTTGTTCCAAACAAAAGAGTACCATAGGACCAAGTTTCTCTTTGGTCGAATGGCTTCCCAAGCCAAAGCAGTCGAGAAGATACTTGAGGTGTTCTCCAAGTATATAATCCGATTAGGGTTTTGTGAAAGAGTTGGGAGAGGGTGCCTCCATGACTCTATAATGACCTTGGTAGCTTGGCCTGGTGTAGAGAAAAGATCCACAACTGTGGCCTTCGTAGATAACCCTGAACGATAGATGTAAGTATCCGTGAAGAACAAATTCAAGGGTCCTTGAGGGTGCCAAGGATCAAACCATAGGGACACTGAGAGGCGATTACCCACTTGCCATTTAAAGAACCACTGGAAATCCTTCCTCAGATCAAGAAGCTTCCTCTAGGCTCAGGAGCAAAATGAAGGCTTTGGAATTATCCAGAAATTCTTCCTTTTTAAATAAATATAATGGATCCACTTACACCAAAGTGATTCTTTGTCCGTGAAAAGAATCCAAATGTCTTTAAGCATAGCAGCCGTGTTGCAATCATGAAGACAATGAATTCCAAGTTCTCCTTTTTTTGGAAGGCAAACATCTTCCCATGCTACTTTTGCGGCCCCACTCCCAAAGCCCGGGCCTTTCCATAGAAATTGTCTACATATTTGCTCAATACGGTCCAATACAGCTCTAGGTAACATGAAGATACTAGCCTAAAAGACTTGCATTGAGTGGAGGACAGACCTAATAAGCTGTAAATGGCCTACGAAAGAGAGGAAACGTTGAACCCAAGATTGCACTCTTGCTATGATGAGGTTCACAAAGCCATTACAATCTAACTTGTGAAGTCGAGAAGAGATGATGGGGACACCCAAATGCCAGACCGGCAACTTCCCCTCCTGGAAACCGAGAGCTTGAAGAATTTGATTCCGCAAAATCTCGGTCCCTCCCGCTAAAAAAGACTTCACTCTTGCTTATATTGGGTCTTAGACCACTCCAAGAAGACAAGATATCCAACCCATCTTTGAGGAGAGAGATAGAAGCCATATTTGCTTCACTAAAAAGGAAGACATCATCTACAAAGAAAATATGTGAAAGGCAAGTAGATTTGCACCTCTAGAACATGAAACTTGGCTGTTTGGATTTCCAAAGAAGGATCCCTGAGAATACCTCCAAGGCTTGTGAAGAGGTAAGGAGACATAGTGTGACATCCTGGATTTTACAGTTCTACTTTCAATTAAATTAATCGTGCCTTTCATCGACACGCCTATAATGTTATTCTCAGAGCTGATCACTCCTGAGATAACTAGACTGTCTGGAGAAGTCATTAAGAGATTTTAATGCAATAAACTTAAGGATTCGACCAGGAATCGACTACTCGACTGTGCTCATCTACAGAGATCATTACGGCACAGATATAAGTTGATTGGAAATCAGAAATAGGTTAGTTTGACTGAGGTGTGTAGTTAAACGTGAGTGATTCCACCAAATTGAGAAATTCACGTCGATCGGCACTAAACTGATTTTTATGTTGTTTTCGTACCCTGTGTCCGTATTTGAATCCTCGAGATTTTCACGACAACTGAGAGTCACCAATGTGTCGAAGAGGTTCATCGTGGCTCGAAGTAAATTGACCACGGGTCATTTGCACTAAAAATTTCTAAAAGCTACAAGGTAGTCTAAGTCACGCTAAAAACGCGCCAGAGTGAAATTAAACGCGAATTTGAATCCGATTTCAGAAATTGAAAGTTCTGCCATATCATAGGTCATTTTAGGAACGTTGACTTAGTTTCCGAAGATTTTTCGGCAAACCGAGACTTTTTGGGAAAAAGTTGTCTTATGGTCGTTTTTATTCAGAAAATGTCAAGGATTGTTTTAGATCACACAATTGGGAAGCAAGATAGTTCAATTGGTGAGGAAAAATACCAATTTGATTATTGACTCGATATTGGAATTTTTAGACGCTGGATTGAATTGATTTAAGGAGGATTCGATGTCCAATTTGAGGGAAAACTTTGCAAAATTCGTAGCCCCCCTTGCCCATGACTTTTGGACCCTTTCCTTGGCTTGTTGGGGAAGCTTATGGGCCGAAGATTGTAGGGGAAATCAGAAATAGGTCGGTTCAATGGAGGTGTGTGGTTAAACGTGGGTGATTCCACGAAATAGAGAAATTCTTGTCAATCAGCACTAGACTGATTTTTCTGTCGTTTTGGTACCTTCTGTCCGTATTTGAATCTTCGAGATTTTCACAACAATCGAGAGTCGCCAATGTGTTAAAAGGTTCATTGTGGCTAAAAAAAATTCGACCACGGGTCATTTGCTCTCAAAATTTCTAAAAGCTATTGGGTAGCACGCTAAAAACTCACCAGAGTGAAATTAACCGCAAATTTGAATCTAATTTCAAAAATTGAAAGTTCTCTCATGTCACAGTCATTTTAGGAACATCGACTCAATCTCCGAAGATTTTTATGCAAACCGAGACTTTTTGGGAAAAAGTCATCTTAGGGTCGTTTATTCGGGGAAAATGTCGGGGATCTTTTTTGATCGTGCAATTGGGAAGCAAGATAGTTCAATTGGTGAGGAAAAAAACTAATTTGATTATTGACTCGATATTGGAATTTTTAAAGGCCGGATTGAATTGATTTAAGCAGAATTCAATGTCCAATTTGAGGGAAAACTTTGCAAAATTCGTAGCCCCCTTTGCCCATGACTTTTGGACCCTTTCCTTGGCTTGTTAGGGAAGCTTGTGGGTCGAAGATTGCAGAGGAAGTCAGCTGAGTGGGTGGGGTCCTCTACTGGACAAGAAGATAGACTTTAAGGCTAAGTGGTCCCCTCATTCTTCTCTTTTCTCTCTCAACCGTCGACTAGCTCTCCCTAGCTCAACGACACAGAGGAGATCAGCAAGCCATTGCCAGCCCCGTGAAGCCACCATCCAAAGCCTGGAGCCCCACTGCAATGCCGTCGTTCACCGCACGTGCCCCTCCACCACTACTCCCGCCTCGTCGCGAGCCACCATTGTCGTCGTCACTTCTAGCAAGCTACCGAGCTCACCTGAGCTGCTGTGGCTCACCACCAGAGCCACTTGGAAGCCCGAAATTGCCCACCTAGACCAAGTTCAGCCTCCTCAATCTATCTCCGTCGGTTCCTACCTCAACTAGCTCCCATTCTGCCCTTCCTCGGCCAAGATTAGTGTAGAATAGAGAGCAAGCAGAGTGGCTCTCTAGCACACTGTTAGGCCCGTTTTAGCCTGCTTCGAGACCCTAAAAGTCGGTCCCCCTTTGGAGTTTCTCTTCCCCCGTAGTATCCCCATCGATTTGAGCCGACCGGATCACTTAACAAGTGAGTTTAACTCATTAATCCATGCGTAGTAAGTTATTGACGTTTAAGGGCTAATTAGTTTAGACTAAGCATGGTTTAGGTGGATAGTTAGATTATATTAGTAATTTAATTAATTGTTTTTGCATGTTAGGTCATTAGAGTAGTGTATTTAGAGTCTAGACAAGCTCTAGTATTTAACTTGAGTGGTTCGGAAATTTTCCGGGCTCACATCTTCGCTTCCAATTAGGCTTTACAGGCCTAAGTTGCATTTATTAGCGTTTATTTATTATTTTTCGTAATTAATTAATTAATTAATTATTTTCCAAAAATTAGACCGGGATAGCCGATGACCGTAATTTTATGCCAATTGCAATGGCGTGATCTGTTTATTTATTTGACCGTTATTTGGTTCAAATTGAGTGTGATTGGTGATTGTTGTTAATTATCTCAAAAATTGATAATTTTGGTAATTAATTGAAAAATTATCGGGGTGTCGGTCTACAACGCAAAAAATATATTTTGGAACTGTCGAAACTAGTGGGATGTTCAAAAGTGAAAATATTGTATTTCGGATAAGGCCAACCATGTACCCACACGTGATAATTTTTATCGGGTATGATAAAAATGGTGATTTGGTCAGCTTCTGGTGAGCGTTAAATTATTAGCTTTGGGTGAGCAATATAATCTGTGGTTAGCTTTTGGTGAGCAATAAATTATCAACTTTGGGCTAGCAATATACTTTCTTGTCAGCGTAGGGCGAGCAATGAATTTTATCATCAGCTTTGGGCGAGCAATATAATTTATTATCAGCTTTGGGCGAGCGATATATTCTAGTATTAGCTTTGGGCGAGTTATACTATCTATCTTCAACTTAGGGTGAGTAGTCTTGATTTGATAGGACCTTATAGATAGTATTGATTGGGTCGACCATGGGAAGGTTGTGATGACATGTAATCGACTGAGTCGATTGATCGATAGTTCGATATGATCTGATGGATTGATGTGATTTGTGTATCATTGAGATAGACTGACTTACAAGAAGGAACTAAGGCAAAGGTAAGTCCTCTAACCTATGTTTGTGCTTAGGTAGCCTTAAGGCGTATTTTCTTCCTAGTCAGGTCTTAGGGGGTTGAACTTGCTGAGACATTGTCGCACTAGTTATTGCATAACCATTTTTAGGTCATTAGATGGTGTTGGTGGAGGACTGAAAGCCCCAAAGTTTGAGAAGGTGGAGACTAAAGAATCAGTAAACGTGTATGACTAGTGGGTCATAGGACAGTTCCCTTTTTGTTAAGCCGATATTTTTGTAAATAGCCTGGTATTGTAAATAGACCTATTTGTTTATAAAAGACTTGTTTCGGTTTGAAAATTTGTGGCCCTACTTTTCTATCCCATTGTTTTATTATATAGGGATTGTTTATTTGCTTCTGCATGCGTATTAAATGACAAGGGTCGGCAATGCATCTTGGGACGTCGCTATTAATGGACTGGAGAGGGATGGGCACGTGCTCAGAGGATCAGGGCATGACACATAGGGTCCCTTTGACGTAAACCACGGCCACTAAAGAAGAAGTCATGAAGCTCCCCATTGATAGAAATGGAGAATTCAGGGGAACAGACACAAATCATAATGAGGCCAACTAGATGATTGGGAAAGCCAAATGCAAGGAGAGATAATTCTAAGAAATCCAAATCAATGGTACCATATGCCTTCTGAAAATTTACCTTAATAGCACATTTTGGCAAGTAAGGATCATGGTGGAATCCGCTAAATAATTCTTGAGCTAGTAAGATGTTGTCATTGATTCTCCAGCCTTTCACAAATGCATTCTGAGGTAGACTAATGATGGAGCGAAGTATTGCCGCCAAACGATTAGCTATAATCTTCATGATGCACTTGTAAATTGTGTTACAATAAGCAATAGGTCTATAGTTAGAGACCGTGGACGCATTAGGAATTTTAGGCACTAAGGCTAAAATTGTATTGTTTATCTCACGCAACAAGTTTCCAGAGATAAAGAAGTCCTTGATCGCTTCTAGGACCAATGGTCCTACAATGTCCAAGTTATGGTTAAAGAATTCAGCATTAAACCCATCCGGTCCAAGAGCCTTGTCCCCAGCTAAAGAGAACAAGGTATCATGAATTTCCAGGTACATCACTGGATGAGAAAGGCTACGAACTTGTTTCGGGTTGAGGGAGTGCTAAAGTATCGCCTGGATCTCATGTAAGATTGGCTGAGATGGAAGGTCTATCAGTGCCAGGAGTTCCTGAAAGTGGGAAACAAAAAGCTGCCGTACCAAGCCAAGATCAGTCACAATATTACCATGAGTATCCACAACAAATAAAATTTTGTTCCTCAGGTGCCTTTTGTTGACAGAGTGATAGAAAAACTTGGTGTTATGATCACCTTCCTTAATCCACCTAACCCTGGATTTCTATCTATAAAATGATTCCTCCTATAGACGAAGAACTAAAAAGGACTGAAGATGATCCTTCTCTATTTCTGCAAGCTGCATATTGCTCGGGTGTTGCTTAAGGGCATCCTGGGTGCACCAGAGGGCATTCCTAGCATTTGTTGTGCTGATTGAGATATTAGAGGAGAACTCCCTATTGAGCTGCTTAAGGCAATGCTTGAGGGCTTTTAGCTTGCAAGAAAGTTTGAACATAGGAGTTTCAGCCTTCGGATTTTCCCACACCCGAGTAGCTATTGTGTGGAAGGCCGGGTGCTTCATCCAGAAGTTAAAGAATTTGAAGGGTTTCCTAAAGGTGGAGGCAGCCATAACTCTGATGACCATTGGAGTATGGTCGGAAATGCCCGGAGCAAGAAAGGAGGCTTCCGAGAAAGAGAAGTCATGGCACCATTTCGTATTTATTAGCACCCTGTCAATCTTCCTTAGCTTTTGGTTGGCGCTCAAAGAAGTAGACCAAGTGAATCGATTGTCACGCCCTAATTCTCTAAGCATGTGCCTATCCCTTAGTGGTTGATTTAAATGCGACGTCCCAGGATGCGTCGCTGACCCATTCATTTTAATGCACATGCGGAAGCGGATAAATAAATCCCCAAACAACATAAAGATGGGATAGAAAAGTAGGGCCACAAATTTTGGAAAACCACAACACACTTTTATACACATCAAACTATGTCATATACAATACTAGTCTATCCATAAGGCTACAAAAGTAGAAGAGATATAGGTCCTCTAAGCATTCAAACCCTCAACCGAAGACTTCAGGGTCTCTGGCTCCTGTGAACTCGGGTCTATTACTGCACCACCGGGAGGGTCAGCCGTACCCTTGCCAAAAACGATCTCTAGCATCAACAAAGGGATCTCAGATTCCGGTAGGGGACATTCTCTAGGTCCATCTCGCCGGCGACGATAACATAATCTATATTGATTGGGTACCATCCGAGATAGACCCGCATCAACCCAGACGATAAATCTTACGAGTTCGTAGACCCAGGCTCCTTGGACCCCAAGAAGGGGAATCAGAGAGACCTGTTCAGTGACCTTATTCGACTGACAAAAATATTCGGGAGGAACTGCCATCTAAGAACCTGAAAATGTTAGCCCATGACGGGGTGAGACAATGTCTCAACAAGTTCACACTCTAAACTCCGACTAGGAAGGAAATACGCCTAAAGGCCATCTAGTCACACACAAGATAGAGGACTTACCTTTGCCTCAATTCTTTCCTACAAGTTAGTACAATTCATATAGTCAACCCATCACTTCAATTCAATCAAATCATCGATGCATCGATCCACTCGATTCCATACCATCAATACCATCCATAAAATTCGATCGTTTCGAACACTGCTCACC
Source organism: Eucalyptus decipiens (assembly GCA_014182575.1). NCBI lineage: Eukaryota > Viridiplantae > Streptophyta > Magnoliopsida > Myrtales > Myrtaceae > Eucalyptus > Eucalyptus decipiens. Next base: position 1,339,317 of record JABKBM010000012.1, on the reverse strand, counting down.
CAAGCTGAAAATAGATGGTATAGCTCACCAAAGCTAATAGATATATAATAATTGCTCACCGAAGCGATATATAAGAGACGCTCACCGAAGCCGATAGATATCTATAATGCTCACCGGTTGATATATATCTATAATGCTCACAAACTGCTAGAGTATACTACTCACCGAAGCCGACATATCAAGGCCCACAGCCGATATAGTATACTATTCTCACCAACTAACAATTCACCATTTTTATCATACCCGATAAAAATAATCATGTGTGGATACACAATCGGCCTAAGCCAAAATACAATATTTTCCTTTTCAAAAATCCCACCATTTAATATAGTCCATCAAGATATTTTTGGCTTTATAAATCGATGCTTAGTATTTCCCGATCAAATACTTAAATTACTCAATTTTTGGATAAATTCCCAAAATTACAAATACCACTCAAATAACACAATTTAGCATTCAATTAAATAAACCAAGCACTCTATTGCAATTAACACGAAATTCCGGTCACCGGTTATCCCGATATAATTTTTGGAAAACAATAAATAATAAAATAGATGGCAAAATTAATTAAATAAATACATTTAAATACCATAAATTGAAACTTAGGCCAGAAAAGCCTAATTAAATACTGAAACCCGGAAAAATTCCGAACATATCTAGATAAATAATACAACCTATCTAGTCACTAATTAAGCCGATTTAACTACCTAGCATGCAATAACAAGTAATTAAATCGCTAATCCGTTCTAACTAACCACCTAAACCATACTTAACCTAAACTAATCAACCCTTAAGCATTATTAACTCCCCAAGATTATTAACTCCCTAAGTAAAGTTTAGTGAGTAAACTCATTGATTTTGAAATCCGATGAGTCCACAGTGATGGCAACGCGGAGACGGGTGAAAAACTTCGAAGTGGCGGCACACTACGAGGCTCGGAAGGGGTCCAAAGTGGGCCTTGAGCCCACAGGTTCCTTGCTGGCTTTAGCTTCCGGTTGATGGGCGGAGGGGCTGGAACGGAGGCCGGTTTGGGCTGGAAACAACAAGAGACGGGCAGACGGTTGCAGCGGTGGACGCCGGAGGTGAACGGCGACCAGGTGAGCTCCAGCTGAGCTTTACGGTGACTAGGGATGGCTCAAAGGACTGGGCTGGTGGACTAGGCGGAACGACGCGGGACGATCGTGGGATAGGCATGGCACGCACGGGGTTCACGAGCAGCGCAACGGTGAGCGGTGGCAATTCAGGCGGCTTGGCGACGGCAAGGGGGCATGCTTGGCTTTCTCTGGAATTTTTGGAGTTGTCTAAGGCCAACAATAGAGAAAGTAACCTCTGTTGAAGGAGAAGAAGCCAGCTGCCTTGTGGAGGGTCGCCTTGGCCTCTAAAGTCCTCTATTGATCATTGCTTTGGCCCCCCACTTGATTTCAGCTCTATCCTCAACCAAAATTGCAGCCCATAAGCTTCTTTTATAAGCTTCCTTGAGGTCTAAAATGTTCTACACCATGGGGCTACGAATTTTGAAGCATTTTCCCTCAAATTCACTTCAATTTCCTCTTGAATTGATTCAATTCGGCCCTTCATAAATCCAACTAAGATTCCCACACTTCAATTCACAATTTTCCTTGCCAATAGAACCAATTTACATCCCAAAAACGCGATAAAAAACAATCCCCTAAATTTTCTGGACAAAAACGGCTCTAATTTGAATTTCTGCCAAAAATCTCGGTTTGCGGAAAAATCTTCAGAGGATGAGTCGATGGTCCTAAAATGAATCGCGACATGATAGAACTTTCAATGTCTGAAATCAGGTTAAAATTCACGGTTAATTTCAATTTGGCGCGATTTTAGCGTGACCTAGCCTACCAGGTAGCTTTTAGAAATTTTTGGTGCAATTGACCCGTGATCGATTTATTTTGAGTCACAATATACATCTTCGACACATTGGTGACTCTCGGTGGTTGTGAAAATCTCGAGGTTTTAAATATGGGCATAATGTACCAAAATGACAGAAAAATTGGTCTAGTGTCGATCGACGAGAATTTGGCAATCTGGTGGAGTCACCCACACTTTGATCACCTATTTTAGTTGGACCGACCTATCTCTAATCTCCGATCCATCTTTAATTGTGCCGTAATGATCTCTGCAAATGAGCACGGTTGAGTAGTCTATTCCTAGTCGAATTCTTAAGTCTATTGCGTTAAAATCCCTTAACGGCTTCACTTGTTAGACTAGTTATCTCATGAGTGATCAGTTCAAAGAATAGAACTATAAGCGCGTCGATGAAAGGCCCAACTTCTTCAATTGAAACCAAAACTCGAAATTCAGGTTGTCACATTGATAGCCAACGTATCTTAGGTCTTCCAATTCTGCTTGGGCTAAGCAATGCCCAAACTCTTCAAAAGAAGGGAGCCAAGTATCCAAGCAACCTATTTGATCTGAAGGGTCTCGAATGGCATTGAAATCCCCAACCACTAGCCAAGGAAATTCCAATAGGCTAGTACTGAGAAGAGTGAGCTCCTCCCATAAAGGCCGTCGAGAATTGAAAGTATGCTCCACATATATAACCAAGAGGCAGAATTCAGCCCATGTAATTAAAGACTTAAACTTGGGCATTAGAAGCAGACTCAACAAAATCTACAAGGTAAGGATTCCTGCAACCCAAATTCACCCCCTAGAGGAATAATCATAGTTAAAACACCAATTCCAGCCTGTCAGAGGCCCCGCTGAGATGGAGGGGAAAAAGGACACTAGGATTTTGGTTTCCAAAAGACCAACACAACAGATATTGTTAGAGCTTACAAAGCTTCTAACTTCTACTTGCCTAATGGGATCAACAACACCGCTAATATTCCAAACACCTATATTCATATATATATATATATATATATATATATATATTTACAAAACAAGAAGAGGGATATGAGAATCACCGCCATTTGCCCACATGCTTTGCCGATCGGCCACCGGCTTTGGCTAAGCAAAAGCCTTAAGAGCGAGGGGACTGGATCTGGGACAGGATCCAGAAGGGGCTTAACCTGTTAAGCAGTAGGCTTAAGAGTAGCAAGCTTTCTATCCTTTGGCGTTGCATCCTGAGGAGCAAAGGAACCATCCAAGATGCATTCCTCCTCGTTAGAGCAGCTCACATTACTTGCATCACCGTTAGAATCTTCATCCAAGCTAGAAGAAAGGATCGAGGAGATAGAGCTCGAACAATAAGTAGTGCTAGCAGATGAGGAGGGAACCAAGCCAACACCTTACTGAAGTAGCATTTGTTTCTTTTGTTTTGTCCTAGTAGTAGAAGGCAGCGTTTCCGTAGGAGCAGCTTCACCTATCTTCCTAAGAGGAGTGGGATCTGCTTCCTTTGGTCAAAAATCATGCTTCTTCTTTTTAGACCGAGCCTGTTCCTAACCTTCCTCAGAGGCACCTGCGCTTGGGGCCAACAGTAGAAGAGGGGTAGGGACAAGGCTTTGGCTGACCTATTTACATCTTGCTTCCAAGGCACCAAGGATCAACTCTTGTGCAGGGGCAATTGTAGGGACTTGGGAAGAGATCTCAACACTGGCCACCACTTGTTGATCAGCCACAACAGGGCCAGCCGGCGGTGCTTGGTCCGCACATTTGTGGAGGTCTACATATAGTGGTTTTCCAACCACACTTGCCACTACATTGATCCCCAAAGCCAACCAGAGGGCATAAGGGATATTCTTCATTCTAACCTAGACCGAAAGAGAGGTCTGGTGGTCATTTTTCAGTTCCTACATCGAATTCCACTGCTGCAGAATAAGGGGGACCCTTGCTACCGTCAACGGTCCCTCGTCCAGTATTTTTCTTCAGAAATCACAGTCCGGAATGACAATACCAGACTGTGATTTGCCAATACCGACGCCAAGCTGTTTAAACAGTCGAAACAGCTGCACGTCAATCATCGACTAATCAATTCTCATCTTGTCTCCTGTCTCTCAATCTTCACTTTCCAGAGAGAAAAAAGAATATTAATATTTCTAGAAACACTTTTACAAAAACCACAGAACGTCCCTGTTCTTTTGTTCCCTCGACAATCCCAACTGTCCAAACAGTCGAAGCAGCTACGCGTCTATCATCAACTAATTGTTTCATGTCTTGTCTCTGCCTCTCACACCTTCGCTTCTCAGAGAAAAAAAGAACACACAACTTGAAGTTCTCAATGAAATAAAAAATATTAATATTTGAATGTAGCCATGGACAATGATTCCACTTACGTCTCCACAGATTAACTGATTTTAAGCATCTTCTTCTACCAACGTTTGTGCTATGAAGCTTCAAACCTATGTCTGTATTTTCAGTGTCACACCCCCAAATCCTACGAAAATAAAAATACTGACAAAGGCCATCCTTCTAATCACTTGAAGGATGCAACCTCAAATTTAAAACAACATATCATAATTCCACAATCCAAAAAAGCAATAAGAGTACATCTCTAACAAATACCAAAATTCCCGCTATCAATGCTCTTACCTTGTTTGTCACTAGTTAAAGAACTTGAAATGATTGAAATGAATAGGGTGAGCAGTCACGATTTAATGACTAGTGCTAATCTCTTTTAAGCATATCGAGCACACACTAAACATATTTACCATGTAATGTCAGAAACTCATAATTTCAAATCTAATATATAATATACATACAACACCAAAATGACTTATATTTTATCAACACAACTTAATCCATATCAAAATTACTCGATTTTAAATGAACAACAAATTATTATACATAAATGATTCATTCCATTGATTAATATTATATTTCATCACATCTTATGGTCCTAGAGGTGGTTCAGAAGACTTATGCCATCATGTAGCATTTAACCCTCGAGTAGTACAAGGTTCTAGAGGTGGATCCCATGAGACTCGATCCCTATACATTAAATCTCATATCACATCACATCTTAAGGCTCTAGAGGTGGTTCCAACAAGATATTTATATCACTATGTAGTACTTAGTTATTGACTAATATATATCAATGGTACGAGACTCTAAAGTTGACTCCCACGAAACTCGTGTCATTGTGTAGCATTTAACTCTTGACCAACACATATCAACTGTACAAGGGCTTATAGGTGGCTCCCATGAAACTCATGTCTCCGTATAGCACTTAATTCTTGACCAACATATATCAACAATACAAGGGGCTAGAGGTGGCTTCCTTGAGGCTCGTGTTCCAATGTAGCATTTAATCTTTAACCAATACATATCAATAGTATAAGATGTTAGAGGTGGCTCCCATGAAACTCGTGTCACCTTGTAGCACTTAGCCTTTGACTAGCATGTATTACAATGGGTCTCACAAATTAAAATATAACTTTTGACAAATCAATTTTTTCCATAAAATCAATCTAGACCTCGTATCATAAATTGGTTTCACAAACCGAATCAAATCACTTTTCACAACTCAATTTATCAAGTAGAATGCAATATAGCATTTCTCCAAATGGTTTCACAAATGCAAAATATATAACCTTCCTCAACCTATTCATCAAACAAAGTATATATATTTCACAGGACATTGTTTACATAATTTCGAAATTCAATTCATAATCCTGTAATATTTTGAAATGTCTTTCATTAAATGTTTCCCAAATCATTTTAGAACTCATTTCATAAACCAGTTTGCAACATAATGCATATATAAACTTTCACAGTACCTTCCATAACATGTTTCTCAAATCATTCTTAGATAAATGAAGACCGGTAAATGCCCTATCTAGATTTTTATTTATTTCATAACTCATAATATATAACTTTCAAAACATGAGGTGACACATTTGAAGAAGAGATAGCAGCACTCACCTTGAGAAGCTAAGAATTGACTTACGAAGGTTACTCGAGCTGACGCACTCATATTCCAATCAATTAACAAAAAAATGATATTAAAATTTGGGTGCAACACTACTCCAATGAGCGACTCAACTAAACCACATTCAATTGTCAATGAATTGACTCCTAAGCACTAACAAAAAAGCTCAATTATAGATTACGTTCATCTTTTTTCTCATGTGTAATATCCGTTACGTGTAACTCACATGCATCGTTCCAAACAAATTATACTTCGAAATTGATTTTCATCAATATCCATTGCTCAACAACGCACTGGACTATCATTTCCACAAAAATTATAGCTAAAAATCTCTTCAATCGAACCTCATAATTCAAAATCTACATGACTTCAAATTTGTGCACTAACTTCCAGATTACATCGATTAGACGAATAATTGGCTTGAATACTTATCAGGCGTTAAATCTAGAGTTAATTTGGTTTGTCCGGGTGTTTGGATCATATACGCACAAAAGTTTTATTCTCTCTTTTTCCCTTTTCTTCTTTCCTTTCTTCTCGTTTTCTCATTCGGCTTCAGCGTCTTCTTTTCCTTCTCAAATGAAACGAGAGGAAAAAGAGGGTTAAGCTTTTAAGAGAAATGGGTTGGGCACATCTATAGTGCTCAGCTAAGTCTGTCACATGAAACAAAGCTCTTTCAGCTTTAGCTTGACGAATTCAAACCAAATTGTCCCCAAGCGAGCAAGTTGCTTCTTCAGTTCTTTGAGCTCCACTCCGCAATTTGTCTGAACATTCAATTGAATAAGCAGTTTGTGTTGATGCCGAAACCTTCTGTTGAGGAAAACTCCTATGATGTTTTGAAGCTGACAAAACTTATCTAAGTTCTATTCTGAAGATTGCCAGACTTCTGTGTCAAAGTCTATCTTACATCAAAAGTCTGCCCACTCTAACAATGTCACGCCCCAATCCTCGAGCGCGTGCCCATCCCTCACTGATCGATTAAAAGCGACGCCCCAAGACGCATCACCGACCCTTTCTTTTTAATACGCATGCGGAAACATATAAATAATCCATAGACAATAAAACAATGGGATAGAAAAGTAGGACCATTTTCACAAAAGACTTTTTTATAAACACATAGGTTTATACACAGAAGCCTACAAAAAGAAATCGATTTTCACCAAAATAGAATTGTCCTATGACTAACTAGTTAGAAAAGAACGCCGATTCTTCGGGCTTCACCTTCTACACTTCGGGCCTTAGGTCCTCCACCGATGTTAACTAAGGACCTGAAAATGGTTATACAATAACTAGTGAGATAATATCTTAGCAAGTTCAACCCCCTAAGACCCGACTAGAAAAAAATACGCCTAAAGGGCTGCCTAAGCACAATCACAAATTACAGGACTTACCTTGGCCTCAGTTCCTTCCTCTCAGACAATACATTTCAAACAATCATTCAATCATCATCATTTCATAAATCACTTTATCCAACCAGATCGAATTATCGATCAATCGACTCAGTCAATTACATGTCATCGAGACCATCACATGGTCATTTTGATTATTCATTCTTAACTCTTAGTCATGGCCCAACGGGCACAACCTAGATTAAGTGATAATCACATCCCTAGTGGCATAATCTAGAATTAGTGGTAATCACGGCATCACCGGCAATTTTCTAGATTTAGTGGTAATCACGGCCTCACTGGCAATTTTCTAGATATAGTGGTAATCACGACCCCACCGGCAATTTTCTAGACAATTACCAAAGTTGTCCATTTTTGGAATAATGACCCACAATTACTACTCAAACCCAAATTACACAGTCTGGTACTCAACTAAATAAACAGAAAGCACCACTGCAATCAGCACGAAATTCCGATCACCGACCATCCCGGTTTAATTTCCAAAAAATAAGTAACTAATTAAATAATTATGAAAATTAATTAAATAATGCCAATAAATACCAAAAATGCATACTTAGGCCCGCAAAGCCTAATTATATGCCGGAACGGGCCCGAAAAAATTCCAAGACTTGTTAAATAAATATTAGAGTCTATCTACTCGCTAATTACATAAAACTAACCACCTAACATGCATCGGGAATTAACTAAATTCACTAATCTAATATAACTAACCACATAATCCACGCTTAACCTAAACTAATCAACCCTTTGTTAGGGAAATCCCTTATGATGTTTTGAAGATGACAAAATAAATCAAAGGCTACTAACGTGTTTGATGGTTGAGTAACAGACTATACAGGTGATAGAACATGTAAAGGATATTGTCAAAATCTGAAGACTGCCAGACTTTAGTGTCAAAGTCTATTCTACATCAAAAATCTATCCACTCTAACAAATTGCAGATAGAACGTGAATGAAGAACCATAAGACAGACTCTATGCTGAAGCCAAACTTATTCAGACTATATCTAGACCTTAAAGCTAAATCTATTCAGAAGCATAATATGCTCAGACTTAGATTGTAAAGTCTATTACTCTCATACTTTACATCAAGAACGAGACAGAACGTAACACAAGCCCCAAACATATAACGTCTAGTGATCTGATTTGGATTCTACATCAACTTTGATTTGAGTGACTACCTAATTGATTGACAATTAGATCTTGAAGACAAGAACTTTCTATACGGAGAAACTCTACTTATGGAAACCAAGATTCCATTTGTATGGGCGATCGGAATCAATTTGGAATTCTACTTTTGTCACTCAACGGCTACCAAATCTTCTAGATCAGATCTGTCCAATGGGTCGATTGGAAAACGATCCTCTAAAATATTGTCCATCGGCTAGTTTGGAAGTGGAGGAGTATTTAAGGAGATCAAGGACCGATGAGCAAGTAAGAGACGAAGCGTAGAATTTATAATTCCAAAGTCTGAGCAACCTTCGATCATACACTTGTCTCTTATGAGCTTAAACATTTGTGATCGTAAGAGAAATACCAAAAGAGTGACTTAGTGAGATAGTGTGATCTACTACTAAGTTTTTGCACTCAAAGTTGTAATCTCTTATTGATTGCATAGTGGAATTCAGCCAGTGGACTGTCAGTGCGGAAGAGTGGACGTAGGCTTGAACTAAGCCGAACTACTATAAACCTTGTGTTTTCATTCTCTATCCCTAAATCTCTTTACTTTAATTTGTGGGTTTATTTAACTGTTTATAGTCTTTTATACCTTTAGTCTATTATTCTTATATGCTAATTTATTATGTTTAAGTTTCACAAAAATTTCATTGATCACCTATTCACCCCTCTCTAGGTGCTCTTACTAGCCCTATCAATTGGTATCAGAGCCAAGTGCTCGTTTATAAAAGCGTTTTTACTTTTGAGCTAAAGATCTTCTATGGCTAGTATCTTGGCACCAGGACTTATGGAAGGGCAAAGCAACACCAGGCCACCATATTTTGATGGAAATGAATACAACGTGTGGAAGAACAAAATGAAAGCATTCCTAAGATCCAGAGATCTCTTGAATAGGATGTTGTGGGAAAAGGAATCAATCCCACAGCTGCGTCTACATCAAATAAAAATGGCAAAGACAAAGAAACCAAACCCCTTGCTCCTATGTCTCAAACGGAGATGTCCAAAAGAGAAGCGCTTGATGCAAAAGCCATTTATTCTTCATATTGCACCTTGTCTCCTATTGAATATAATAGAATTTCTTCATGTGAAACAGCTAAGGAAGTCTGGGATAGACTTCATGTTACTTATGAAGGGATTGATCGTGTAAAAGAGACAAAAGTAAACTCCTTGCTTGCAAGTATGAATCTTTCAAGATGAAGCCAGGAGAGTTGATTGGAGATATGTTCAGTTGTTTCACAGAAATTGTAAATGGTTTAGCATATCAAGGTTAGCAAATTTCTTCCCCAATGAAGGTTAAGAAACTCTTGCAAGGTCTCTCAAAAGATTGGAACCATGTAAAGACCTCAATAAGAGAGACTCAGAGGATTATGCCACTCTCAGTTGATGAATTGATTGGCACTCTTCAATCTTATGAAGTGGAACAAATCAACGACGAAGATCTCGAAGGTAAGAAGTCCATCGCTTTAATATCTAATGCTGATTCTGATGATATAGACTCAAAAAATGACATGGATGGTAAAGAACTTGCTTTTATGATCAAGAAATTCAAAAAGCTGAGTAGACAAGGAAAGAAATTCGATGGAAGAAGACAAATACAAGCAGAATGGGCAGAAAAGAATAATGAAAGAAGATGATGAGCAAGGAAATATATGTTTGATGGCACATTCAGAATCTGAGTCTGGCTTAGACACAGCCTCAGAATCAGAGTCTAACTCAGACACAGACTCAAAATCCGATGAGGAAATCAAGGTAAGCCATTCAAAAATTCCTATCAAAGTTTTAAAGTATATAAATGAGCTGTGCTTAAATCTCAAATATTCTCTTAAAAAAATTTCCAAACTTAAAAAGGAGAATTCTTAGATTAGGCAACAAGATTTTTCTCAAAAAGAAAAGTTTGAAATTTTGCAAAAAGATTTTCTACAAACAAAAGAAAGTCGAGATTTACTTGTCAAAGATTTTCAAATGGATCAAAAACATTATAGCATATCATTTCCATACAAGGTCCTTACTATAATAAGTTGGGACTTGGTTGCAATAAGGAAAGTGATTCTCTAATTGATTTTTCTAAAGTCAAGGAGAGACTTAGACAAAGACCTCCTAGACTTGCGTACAAGAAGCATTTTCAAAGAATCTTTACAAAACTTGTTGGTCGAAATGCCCTCAAGTGTTCAAATTGTGGAGACTCGAAACACTTTGAGAAAGAATGTCCTAAAGTCTGGAGACCTATTAAGAAAGATTTGGTAAATACAACATACTTTATTAACTCTCATGGACCCAAGAAAAAATGGGTACTAAAGAAAAGATGAGTTTTTTTTTTTTTTTTTTTTTTTTTTTTGCAGGAAATAAAGGAGAAGAAGAAAGAAAATTTGGTGAGGAATAATTTTTTTTCAATTTGATTTAGACTTTATAATGACCGTATTCTATGATTTGTTTTATTGAAGAAAGAATCTTGTGATTTTGTGGCATCCGAGAATTTCGACAACCCCTGAATATGCAACGGTTCGTGACAAAGTGACGGAAGCATCGTTGGACGGTGTTATTGACACCACAACGGACATTGTTTTATTACCACCATTAGACCAATGGGTCACAATTAGAAACGGATCAATCGTCGAATGAATTACAACCTTGTCCCTATGTACTATCACTGGCGAGACCGAAGTTTATGCTATAAGATGTAAATATCTTTTATGGTGATTTTAGCCATCCAATTGTGTATCCTATGAGCCGAACCTCCCATGTACATTGTTACGATCCCGTGCAGCCACGTAAGTAATTATTTTTCAGCGCTTGCACGTGCTGAAATTAAGAGTCTAATTTTGCAGAAGTTGGACTGTGCATGAGGACCATGCACGTCTCTTCATTGTGTGAATCAACAAGTGAAGTAACGAATTTTAATTAGCATTCAGCCCATGCTGCTCGAAGACCCTCATTCCTCGGCCATGTGCACGTGTTGGGATGGTCAACCAAAGGAGATTTGTTGACCAAGGGATGCCCAACCGCAGCCACGTCGCCCACCCAAACGGCTACCGCTGAAGCCCGATCTTGCGTGAAGGGGGAGACACCCTCCACCAGCTGTCTTCGGTTCTTGCTACCACCGAAAGATTTACATGCAGTTGACTAATTAGTCAACTAATAGAGGAACAAAACGGGCGGATTAGTCGAGAAGGAAGAGAGAGAGTGACCGAGTAAAAATTTCAGGCAGTGAGAGAAAGTGAGCAGTGGCGAGCGAAAGAGAGAACGAGCTAGAGGGTAAACGGTGTGAGGAAGGAGGAGGTCACCCTCTGCCGAGCACGGTGCTACTGCCGTCGACACCGCTCGTCTTCGCCGCCGTTGGGCCGCATCGCCGAACCGAACTCCCTAGCTATTGAACCGTAGGACTTGAGGCAAGTAAAAGTTCATTAACCTATATAATGCAATGTTGTTATGGTCTGATGTAGTGCAATAGACTTGGAAATATTTGGGTTTTGGATGGTGGATGCTGAATTTTGGGTTAGTGGAGTAGAAATGGATTGAGGAATTGAGGAAACGCTTTGGTTTTCTATGGGTGCTTTTAAATTCCTTTGAATTGCATTATAAAATATAGATTTGGATGGACTTTTGGAAGTGAAAGTAGCCAAGGTATAGCATCGGATTCCATTGAATCCGTGTGGTCCAGAATTACTCATGTGTAGCATAGTAATTTTGTCGATTTTCTATAGAAATTTCTAGTATGATTTTGGTCTTGATTTCTTCATGAAAGCTGTAAGGAATTGTTTAAACTATAACATATATTTTGGTCAGATTTTTTGAAATTCATATAGTGGCATAAATTTATTTTAATGTGCGGTATTTTTCTGTTGGAGTGTAAATTCTGGAATAAATTTGGGGCTGAGTCATGCGACCTGTTGCAATTCATACATAACTATTTTGGCTTAGCGTTCTTCATTAAACTTTTTCCTTTAGACCTTATTTATAACATATCAAAATTTTAGAATTTTCTGAGTTCATTTAGGGGTTATTCCGAAATTTTTACTAAAACTGTGCATTCTGATGTTTGCGCTGTTTTATTCCGAATTTGCTCAATTTGTCCCAAAGGTGAATGCATCTTGAGTTGTTATTTGACATGATGGTTTTTAGCATTCGGCATATCATTCAACGCATAAGATTTCAATGAAACTCATGTGATTTCCAATGTCATAGCATTGAACATGTTTTTTTGGAAATTAAGATGTTAATGTTGCTGTTGGACCCTAGGGTCAACGATGCCCCAGGAGTCGGGAGACCTGAACGCTCGAGTGAGTCAATGTCCTTTGGATGCCTGGGGTCCGTAGTGCCCTAGAGGTTTTTCCCGGGAGTATCGAGATGCCCGATTGTATGCTTGTCAGTACGTAAATCCGGAGTGTAGGGGTAACCATTTTCATGGAGCACCCCAGAGATTCCTCGTGATGCCAAGTGGGGTGCGAGATTCCTGGAGGTGTGACGTAACACACTCCGGATGCCCGATGGCCTAGTGGCTGAATGCTGGAGGTTTTTATGATGCCAGGGTGGGTGTGAATGCCTAGAAGGATGCAAACATTAGTCCTCTGGGGGGTGAAACCTTTTGAATATTAAAACCGATGGCTCTACTAAGCGTGTGTGTGGTCTGGTTATAGGACTAAATTGTATGGCATGGAATGTGACGTGTCATAACAGTTTGGCCCTTTGATCGGGACTTGTGTGAATGGAAATGATGCATCTTGGTTTTTGAAACTGCACGGGTCATTGCATTAAAAAGTTTTATGGATTCGATGCATACTCATTCCATTGGATATATGTTTTGTCTATCTTGCATGAAATTTGATTATGATGGTTATGCACGATATAGTTTAGTGAATCTTTTGCTGCTAAGTGGTTGTACTCAACCCTTTGGGGATTAACATTTCAAATTAGACAAGATGCCTATGCTACCCGTACCTCCCAGCACATTTTATGGAATTCCGGTCAACCTACAGTGCGAATGGTTGGAGCATCATCACCCCGAGGTGCGAGGGCTGGTTTTCATCCGAGTGCGGGTATTGATTTTGTTTGATATTGGACCTCCCGCCGGCCCCATACTACAGGAGTATCTTACTGTCTTTGTCCGTCGAGATGGATGCACGCTGGGGCCACTACCACCACTACCAGCATATGGACCGGATGAATGGGTGTGACCACGAGCAAGGGTTAGCAGAGGCAGCATTTTTGGACGCCGAAACTACTTGATGGACTTATGTATATGACTGCTGGAAAAGTCGGGTATCTTTTGAAAAGTAGTCGGGTATAGAAAACCACGGCATTTTGGTGTACCGACTGAAAATGTCCATCAAGTTTTATGTAAATAAAGGTGTTCGGCTTTAACTTATAAAATGTTTAGTTGGTGTGCATCGTTTTTAAATTATAGGGAAGGGAAGTTGATGGATGTGCTTCCGCTATGTAAACTACGCAGGGACCGATCTAAAAGATTTAAACCCCCAAGATTCATGGACTTCATGAAAATATCATGGTATTAGAGAAACAGACTATCAGGTCAAGAGAGAAGGTAGTGATTTGTGGCAACCCCATTGGATCGGAGGCCGTTTGGGGGGGTGCCACAGATTTGTTTTTGTGATTCGAGATTTGATACGTATGATCATTTTTGATATTCTGCTTAGAGATAATTGAGTTTATTTGGTAATGACTTTATGCTCTTAGATTTTATTATATTTTGCAATGTGAAAATCTGTTTATGTGATATTAATTTATTATGCAAAATATTCTTTCTTAAATATTTAAGGATTTTATTCTCCCTAATTTTATTATGCTTTGACTAAGTGAGAATTTATTTTTCAAGATATTATTGTGCAAGATATTATTTCCTTAAATACTTTATTATGATGAGTTTAGAAAGAATATTTGATTATCTATGGAGATTTTCTATTTTACTCTAACAAAATGGCAGGATCCAAATTGATGGATACCAAAAAGGAAATGAGTTGATTGCAGGAAATTCAGTAAGGCAAGAATGATTGCGAATCTACGTAGATTTTGGTACAATAAGAAAAGAATCTCAAGCGAAGATTGGTAATATTTTTTTTTTTAATGGTATATTTCAAACATATACCACGGGTAAGAGATTTTTTTTATCATCCCACCTTACAAATTTCTACGTGCATTTATCATAATTTTGGGTGATTGTTTATTAAATTGCAAATATCTTTTGTCATAAACATAAGGCATTGCATTTGTTTTTTTTTTTTTGCTTGATTTGGCATGTGATAAAAAATATCTACTTTCTTTTTGCGAAATGCATCAATAATATATATATGAGATTTATGCTTAAGGAAATCCCTTCGATCTCGAAAAATATTATTGCATATTTATGGATATTCTTGCTATATTCTTAGAAGATGTCTCATTTCTAGCAAGTTTGATCCGCAAATCGGAGGAAGATATTACATGATATTTTTGCAAGGATTGTTATCAATTATACAAGAATTTGTAGGTGACAAAAGAATCTTCCATATGGATTTTGAAAAGCTCAATTTGAAAATCATGGAGATTCTATACTATCTTCTAGAGATTCAAATATTCCTTTCCTTGTACAAAGTTTTTGCAAATTATTAAGGAAATCCCTAATGAGTTGTATGAAAGGTTGAGTAGTTCTGAATTTTAATAATTGATAATTTAATATATGCTATTCAATTTATTTATTTGAAGAAAGTGCATTATATATTATGTGGATATTATTATAGCTTATTTGTGCAAAAAGTTCGTTAAGTTTATGCAGGTTGAATTCGAGAAAAGCTTGATTGAAGAAAATAAATTTTTACCTCGAATTTCAAAATGCAAATGATCATTGTGGATATTGTTGCTACTAAGGAAATAATGGAAAAATATTCTTCTCAATGTGCACAAGCCACAATTAGTGCTATTGCAAATATTGTCACGATGACAGAGGGAGAAAACGAATACAAGAGAAAGGAAAGAATCGTGATCATCTCAAAAAGGCAACAATTTGAGGGGGAGCCTTGATCAATTATCGAAAAATATTTTTGAATCAATCATTATCGTGATCTTATTATGGAAGGAAGGAAAAGGTAAATGTGATTAGAACTTACCAAGTTCTAAAAAATCCAGTTAGTGCATCTTTTATTACATTTTGTCATTAACAAATCTATTGTTTACATTATCGTTTTATTATGACAAAATGGATAAAGTGAACTTTATAATGGATCCGTGATTTTTATTGGAAATTTGCTATTATATATGATCAAAGTGAGTTATTGCATATCTTTAATATTTGATTTACTTTATAAAAGCTGATTTTTAGAAATTATGTTTCATGCAAGACATATTTGTTATCATTTTATATTCTCTACATGATACTTTTTATCGCTTCTTGATTATGACAAAAAGGGGGAGAGAATATATATATGCATATGTGTTGAGAGATTGATATTATTTATTGCATAGTATTGAGCTATGATTATTTTTCAATATATTGTTATGCTCAATCTATTTGCTGTCTTTTGACTCAAATCACAGTTTTTGAAAATCTAATTTGATGATTGATTTATCATTATTTTAGAAAGTGTGTTTACACATCTACATACTCAGAGATTGTTTTGTCATCATCAAAATGGGGGAGATTGTTAGGGAAATCCCTTATGATGTTTTGAAGATGACAAAATAAATCAAAGACTACTAACGTCATTGATGGTTGAATAACAGACTATGCAGATGATAGAACATATAAAGGATATTGTCAAAATCTAAAAACTGCCAGACTTTAGTGTCAAAGTCTGTTCTACATCAGAAGTCTGCCCAGTCTGACAAATTGTAGACTAAACGTGAATGAAGAACCATAAGACAGACTCTATGCTGAAGCTAAACTTATTTAGACTATCCGAGACCTTAAAGCTAATTCTGTTCGAAGCGAGAATATGCTCGACTCATATTGTAAAATCTATTGCTCACAAACTTTACATCCAGAACGAGACATAATGTAACACAAGCCCCAAACATATAACGGCTAGTAATCTGATTTGGATTCTACATCAAGTTTGATTTGATTGACTCAACCTAATTGATTGACAATTAGATCTTGAAGCCAAGAACTTTCTATACGGAGAAGCTCTACTTATGGAAACTGATATTCTGTTTGTATAGGCAATTAGAGTCAATTTAGGATTGTACTTTTGTCTCTCAACGGCTACCAAATCTTCTAGATACAGATCTGTCCGATGGCTAGATTGGAAGACGATCCTCTAAGATATTGTCCAACAACTAGTTTGGAAGTAGAGGAGTATTTAAGGAGATCAAGGATCGAAGAGTAAGTAAGAGATGGAGCGTAGAATTTATAATTCCAAAGTCTGAGCGACCTTCGATCATACACTTGTCTCTTGTGAGCTTAAACATTTGTGAACGTGAGAGAAATACCAAAAGAGTGATTGAGTGAGATAGTGTGATCTATTACTAAGTGTTTGTACTCAAAGTTGTAATCTCTTGTTGATTTCATAGTGGAATCTAGCCAGTGGGTTGTTAGTGTGGGAAAGTGGACATAGGCTTGAACTAAGCCGAATCACTATAAACCTTGTGTTTTGATCCTCTATCCCTACATCTCTTTACTTTAATTCGTGGGTTTATTTAACTATTTATAGTCTTTTATACCTTTAGTCTATTATTCTTAGAAGCTAATTTATTCTGTTTATATTCACCCCCCTCTAGGTGCTCTTACTAGCCCTATCACCCTTAAGCGTCATTAACCTACTAAGCGAGGATTAATGAGTTAAACTGACTTGATTAACGAACCGCTTGGTTCGAAACGACGAGGACGCCGCGGTGAACAATCCACTCCAAAACGGGCCTAGCTTTCGAGGCTAGGAACGACCTCAAAACGGGCCACAAGCACTGATGGAAACCCACTAGTTCGGGTTCTGTTTAGTAGCTGCAAAAAAGAGGAAACGGGGTTGGTTTGGCGATGCAAGACCGGCGGAGCTGCAGCAACGTTCGGCGGGCCTCACGGTAGTGACACGGTGGCGGTTTGGCAGTGCAAGAAGGTCCAACGGTGCAAGAAGGTTCGACGGCCACGGGAAAAGACTTTGGGAGTTTGCTGTGCTGAGACGAAAGTGAGAGGGAAGCAGGGGCATAGCTAAACAGCGCAGGGTACCCGCGGCCAACGGCAGTGCGTGAGGGTGATGACAGCGACGGCAAGCAGTCCTGGCGGCAAGGGCTGTCTTCGGTGGTTCTTCTTTGGCTGGTGGGGTGCTCGAATAGCAATGCAGTAGGTTAGTCGGCCAACTTGAGGGAGAGAGGAAAGAGATGAGGAGACAAGGGGGCCACCAAAGCTTCATTCCTCATCTTTGTGTCCCCTTGACCAACCTCCACCACCAGCTGCATTCCATGGACCAAAATCAGCCACCAATGCTCCATTTACAACCTTTGAAATGGTCTAAAAGCCATAGGTGGTGGGGGGTTACGAAATCACGCACTTCCCCCTCAAATTGGACACCAATTCTCTCTTGATTAAATCCAATTTGGCCCTCATAAATTCATCTTAAATTGGTATTTTTCCTCACCAATACAACCCGCTTGCATCCCAATTGCGCGATCAAAAATGATCCTTGACTTTTTCTAGACAAAAACGGCCCATGACGACTTTTTCCCAAAAAGTCTTGATTTGCGTAAAATCTTTGGAGGCCGAGTCAACATTCCTAAAATGACTCCGTGACATGACGTAACATTCAATTTCTGAAATCGAATTCAAATATGTGGTTAATTTCACTCTAGCGTGTTTTTAACATGACCTAAACTACCGGGTAGCTTTCAGAAATTTTTAGTGCAAATGACCCGTGGTCGATTTTCTTCGAGCCACAATGAACCCACTTGACACATTGGTGACTCTCGGTAGTCGTAAAAATCTCGATGATTCAATTAAGGACACATGGTACAAAAATGACAGAAATCAGTCTAGTGCTGATCGACGAGAATTTCTCAATTTGGTGGAATCACCCACGCTTAACCACATACCTCAATCAAACCAATCTATTTCTAATCTCTAAGCAATTTTTAACTCTGCCATAATGATCTCTACAGATAAGCCTGGTCGAGTAGTCGAGTCCTGGTCGAATCCTCAAGTCTATTGCATTAAAATTCCTTAATGGCTTCCTCAGATAGTCTAGTTATCTCACGAATGATCGGCTCTGAGAATAACACTACAAGGGCGTCGATGAAAAGCCCAATTTAATTTAATAGAAAACAGCATTGAAAATCTGGGATGTTAGAGACAAGTTCCAGACTGAACGCAAGAATGAAGACTTAATCAGACTTAGGATTATTTTCTTCAAGGTTTCAGTACCTACAAGATATATCAAGCTTTCTGGTTAGAAATATCACTTACCATATTGGTTATCTTGATTAGAATCAATTTCGAAGAAGCAAATCATTTTGGAAGGCAAGCTTATTTGGAAAGAATCTACTTATGGAAACCAAGATCCTGATTATGTGGGCGAACATGATTGATGGGCTTTCATCTTGATCTTCAAACGGCTTGAGATCTCCTTAATTGATTCTATCCAACAGGTTTGTAAGTGCTAGTATGAATACTTAAAGGGGAGTGAATTGGTGTGAAGACAATTTTCACAAACAGTAATAAAAATATTTTGCTTTTGAAACTGAGTTTGAAGAACAATAGACTTTGAGCAAGTTCAAACTTAAACTATAAACAGAACTACGAACAAAGTAAAGGAGTTTAGGGAAGAGAATAAGAACACATAATTTGTAGTGGTTCGGCTTAATTCAAGCCTACGTCCATTCTCCCAAGCTGACAGCTTCCTAGTTGGTTTCCACTAAGAATCAAAAGAGAATATATAATCTATAATCTCAACTTCACTATGAAGACTCTCTACTGCTCTCTCACAAAGTCACACTATGAGTCTCTCTCTTTTGAGTACAACTTTGAGCTCAGTATAAGAAGTTACAAGAGAATGGGAAGCTTCATACTTTGGTGTCACGCCCCGATCCTCCGAGCACATGCCCATCCCTCCTTGGTCGATTAATAGCGATGTCCCAGAACACATCGCCGACCCATTCAATTTAATACGCATGCAGAAGCAAATACAAAACCCCTAACAACAAACAACATGGGATAGGAAAGCACGACAACATTTCTCAAAAGGCTGTCTGAGAAAAAGGAAGATGTTCTAGTTGTTTGAGTGTGTGCGCGATAGAAGAATTTCAAAGTCTGAAACTCCTTGTTCTTAGTCAATTAAATTGTTGAGCAAAATCTTGTACGCAAAAGAGAGTCTATATCTTTGAGAGACCTTGAGGAAGTGTAGTAGAGTCTCTACACTATGGAATCATGGAAGAGCTTTACTGTAACAACTCTTTTGTTCATAGTGAAATCTAGCCGGTGGGCTGTCAGTGCGGAAGAGTGGATGTAGGCTTGGATTAAGCCGAACCACTATAATCTCTGTGTTCATATTCTCTTCCCTACGCTCTTTTACTTTGATTGTAATTCGTTTTGTTTACAAGAGACAAATTTCCTTTACATAATCTATTGTTGAGTCGTGCTTCAAAATTTATTTCATAAAATTGTTTTTACACCTATTCACCCCCCTCTAGGTGCTCGTACTAGCTTTCAGAATTGATATCAGAGTATGTGTACTCACTCAAATTGAAGTGTTTCACTCCAGAGTTAAAGATCCATGGCTAGTATGTTGGCTCCAGGACTGGTTGAAGGGCAAAGCAATACCAGACCGCTTTATTTTGATGGGAAGGAATACAACATATGGAAAAACAAGATGAAGGCATTCTTAAGATCAAAGGATCCTCTGGAATGGGATGTGGTAGAAAAAAGAATCATTCATAAAGCTCCACCTATCTCAGAAAGAGGAAAAGAAGCTGTTGAGTCTAGCGAGATGACTCAAGAAGAGATAACCAAGAGACAAGCTCTTGATGCAAAAGCAATTTATTCTTTATATTGTGCATTATCACCTACTGAATATAACAGAATATCTTCTTGTGCTACAGCTAAAGAAGTCAGGATAGATTACACATCACCTATGAAGGAACTGATCGAATGAAAGAAACCAGAATCAACATTTTGCTCGGTCAATACGAAGCATTCAAAATGATATCAAGAGAATCTATCACTAACATGTTTAGTCATTTTACAGAAATTGTGAATGGCCTTGAAAACCAAGGTCAACCAATTTATGATCCCATGAAAGTAAACAAGCTTCTGTGTGGACTCTCCAATGACTGAAATCATATAAAGATCTCAATAAGAGAGACACAAAGAATTATGCCACTTTCTGTCGATGAATTGGTTGGGACTCTTCAGTCTTATGAAGTGGAGCGAATCAACGAAGATGAAGATCCTAAAGGTAAGAAATCCATTACATTAAAATATAATTATGATTCTGATGTCACATATTCTGAAGACGATATGGATGATGAAGAGCTTGCTCTCACGATAAGAAGATTCAGAAAGCTAAATAGAAAGGGAAGAAGATTCAATCGAAAGAAACAAAGTTTTCAAAAGCAACAGAGTAAGTCTGTTGAGGATGATGAATCCAATAGAGATGTAGTCTATTTTAAATGTAAGAAAAATGGACATATCAGACTCAACTGTCCCCTTCTGAGGAAAAAGAAAGGAAAAGCTGAGAAATATCGAAAGGCACTCAAAGCAGAAACTTGGAGTGACACAGAATGTGAAGAAAGTGATGATGATTATGCCAATATTTGTCTCATGGCACAATCAGACTCAGAGTCAAACAGTGAAGTCGAGGTAAGTAATTTTAAAATCCCTACTAAAGTCTCTAGATACATTGATGAATCGTGTCTTAGTCTCAAAACTTCTCTTAAAAGGATTTCCGAACTTAAAAGAGAAAATTCTGCACTAAAACAATAGGAAAATATTTTGAAAGAAAATGTCAAAGGTGTTTCTACCTTGAAAGAAAATGAAGACAATCTTTCAAAAGAAAATGCATTCTTGAAAAATGACATCTCAAATATTTCTAAAAGATTTTCTATAGGATATGAGAAACTTGAAAAAATTCTTTCAACACAAAGACATTACTTCAACAAATCGGGTTTAGGAATGACTCACAAACCATTCCTCTAATTGAATTTCCTAAAGTAAAGGATAGAATTAAGCAAAGACCTACAAGAGATGCTTACAAAAATTATTTCCAAAAAGTTTTTGTAAAACAAGTAGGTCACAGTGCTCTTAGATGTTCTAAATGTAATAGCTCAAATCATTTTGAGAAAGAATGTCCTATGGTTTGGAAACCTGTTAAGAAAGTATGGGCAAAGACCGTATATCATACTAACACCAATGGACCCAAGAAAATATGGGTACCAAAGAAAGCTCAAGTTTCTTTTCTAAATGCAGGTCACTATCAAGAAAAATGTTAAATAGTACCTGGATAGTGGATGCTCAAGGCATATGACAGAAGATTCAAATTGTTTCATAAAGCTTGTTCAAGTTAATGGTGGAAAAGTTGCATTTGGAGGAAACAACAAATGAAAAATTGCGGGATTCGAAACTGTAAAGATTGGAAGCCTCACGATCGAATGTTTCCTTAGTGGAAGGACTCAACTACAATTTGCTAAGTATTAGTCACCGTGCGACAGGTTTCAAAATCAACTTTCAAGAAAGAATATGTTCAGGAACCAGTAAAGACTCCTCTCATTCTTTCATGGATCAAAGACATGGAAATATCTACCTCTTGGATGTCAAATCAGATGAAACCCAATGTCTAATCTCAATTCAAGAAGAAGCAAACTTATGGCACATAAAACTTGGGCACATCAACATGAAGCAAATAGCCAAAATTTCAGCAAAGAAGCTTGTTCGTGGTCTACCCAATCTGTCATACCAAAATGCTGATCTATGCACATCATGCGTGTTGGGAAAACATGTAAGAAACTCATTCAAACCAATAAATCAAGTTTCCACTAATCGTGTACTGTAGCTTCTGCATATGGATCTCTTTGGACCAACCAGAACTCAGAGTATTGGAGGTAAGAAATTTTGCCTAGTAATTGTGGATAACTACTCACGATTCACTTGGGTATATTTCCTGGTAAGTAAGTCTGAAACATTTTCTTACTTTAAAAAGTTTGCTAAAAAGGTCCAAAATGAGAAAGGGTATGTTATTTCAAATATACGGACTAACCATGGAGGCGACTTTGAAAATCAAGACTTTACAAGATTTTGTGATGAATTTGGTTTTCAGCATGTGTTCTCTTCTCCATATACTCCAGAGCAAAATGGAGTCGTGGAAAGAAAGAATAGATCACTTCAGAAATGGCTAGAACTCTTTTAATTGAAAGTAATATATCTTCACGTTTTTGGGTGAAGCAGTTTCTACAAAGATGCTATATTATTAATAGAGTTTTTCTAAGGCCTATTCGGAGAAAACTCCCTATGAGTTATTTAAAGGAAAGAAGCCCATTGTTTCATATTTTCATGTGTTTGGATGTAAATGTTTTATATTGAAAAATGCAAATGATCGAGTTGGTAAGTTTGAAAAAAAATCAGATGAAGGTATTTTTCTTGGTTATTCTATCACAAGCAAAGCTTACGTAGTATACAACAAGAAGACTCAATCTATGGAGGAATCAATGAATGTCAAATTTCAAGACTCTATGCAAAATGAAGCGATTCAAACTCAACTTGAAGAATCTAAACCTGCTCCAAACTCTACAAAGTCTAAATCTCCAGAAGCAGCTCAGACTTCAGAAGACCATCAATAAATGATCGTCGAAGATTCAAAGGAGGAAAAAGATCAACAGTCTGACAAATCAACCAGCAACTGGAAGCATAAGTCTAGTCATCCCAAAGATCTCATCATTGGTGATATTAATGAAGGAATTCGCACAAGATCCAAAAGGCACGAAGAGTCTAGTCTTTGTGGCTCTTATTTCTAAAATAGAACCCAAGAGCATAAAAGAAGCTTTAACTGATGAAAGCTGGATTAAAGCTATGCAAGAAGAACTCAGGTAATTCAGCATTAATGATGTTTGGGAATTGACTCCTAAACTGAAAGGTAAGTCTATCATTGGAGCTAAATGGGTTTTCAGGAACAAGATGAACAAGAAAGGAAAGGTTGTAAGAAACAAAGCAAGACTCGTGGCCAAGGGATATACGCAAGAAGAAGGGATAGACTATGATGAGACTTACGCGCCAGTAGCAAGATTAGAAGCAATTAGATTATTACTTGCTTTTGCTTGTCATAAGAATTTCAGGTTATTCCAAATGGACGTCAAAAGTGCTTTCCTAAATGGATTTATCCAAGAGGAAGTCTATGTGGAACAACCACTCGGTTTTGAAGACCCAAGGAAACCAGACTTTGTATTTAGACTGAAAAAGGCTCTATATGGTTTAAAGCAAGCACCTCGAGCTTGGTACGACAAACTAAGTAAGTTTTTAATTCAAAATGGTTTTGTCAAAAGTAAAGTAGATACTACATTATTTATCAAAAGAGAAAGCAAAAGTTTTCTACTTGTTCAAATTTATGTTGATGATATTATTTTTGGATCTTCTAATGAAAGTCTGTGCAAGAAATTCTCTAAGTCTATGCAGGATGAATTTGAAATGAGCATGATGGGTGAACTAACCTTCTTTCTCGGCTTCAAATGAAACAACCGAAGGAATGAACTTTTATTCATCAAGAAAAATATGCCAACGATCTTGTCAAAAAGTTTGGACTGGAGAATTGCAAAATGACTGATATACCAATGTTAAGTTCCTTGAAGTTGGACAAAGATGAAGGAGGAAAGAAAGTTAACCAGAAGCTATACAGGAGTATCATTGGTTCACTTCTTTATCTTACTGCTTTTAGACCTGACATTTTGTTTAGTGTTTGCATTTGTGCCAGGTTTCAATCAGACCCTAGAGAATCTCATTTAAGTGCTGCAAAGCGTATTATCAAATACATTGCCTCAACTTCAAACTTGGGTCTCTAGTATTCTAAAGAAGGAGACTTTACTCTTCTTGGATACTCAAACGCAAACCTAGCCAGATGCAGAGTTGATAGAAAGAGCACCTCGGGCACCTGTCAAATACTTGGAAGCAGGACAGTGTCTTCGTTTTCAAGGAAGCAAAGTACAGTAGCTCTTTCTACAGCAGAAGCAGAATATGTAGCTCTTGGAAGTTGTTCACAAATTCTGTGGATAAAACAATAGTTAAGAGACTTTAGAATTGAAGATTCATGCACTGAAATCAAATGTGACAACACCAACGCAATCAATCTCACCAAGAATCCGATTCTTCACTCAAGGGCAAAACATATAGAGATTCGACATCACTTCATTAGAGATCATATTCAAAATGGAGAAGTTTCGATTTAGTTTATTGACTCAAAGAATCAACTGGCAGATATATTTACAAAGCCTTTAGAGAAAAATCAATTTGAAGTTATTCGTTCCAAACTCAATAACTTAAAGTCTGAGGAAGTTCAAAAGTCAGCACTGAAAGTCTAAAGGCTCTCAGCTCGAACAATCGAGATCTACGACTGTAAGTTATTTCTATTTTAGAAATTTATTTCTCGAATCAAATCTTGAAAATGTACGATCATTCAAAATTGATTGGTGTTATTTCCCAATTTTCGTACTTATTGCAAACCTACCTTTTCGGAAAAGAAGTGATTTTTGAAATGACAGTTATCTAAAAGGCAGTTACTTGTTTTTAAAATGTATTTTTATATTTCCTTTTTTTTTACGACTGTTCATATGCCTCGCTTTGAACTCGCCTTATATATTGTCGGTTCCTCTTCGTTTTTACTCACAAAAACCCTAAAGAGAGCACCGATCTTCCACTTCTGTCTTCTTCTCTTGTTTAATCCTCGAAAAAGGTTTCATCTTTCTTGGGAAACAAGCTTGGAATCTCTCAAAGACTGTGAAAGATGTCGTCTCAAAGAAAGTCTTCGAGGATCGCGAACAGGGGACCACACCAAATGCGTGAGGGGCCTACGCACTTTGATCTCACCGAAGAAGAAGAATCTCCTAGACAGCAACGGAGCCCACAACATTCTCAGCAACGTCCATCTCCTCTATCTAGACCTCAGGATGTTGCACATCGAGAAGAGGAAGAAATCATCGAAGACGCAGAGCCTGTAAGAACTCATAAGCCCTCTTTTACCTATAAGCTATATCGTGCTTTCAAGAGGAGTGGTACTCCATTGAACTATATTGATGAATTTCTTCAGGACAAAGGGTATAGAAATAAAATTTTCTTTTTACGCACAATGGAACGATTGGGAATTGCCCCTGCTGGGTCGGCGGAAGAGGCATTGGCAAATATCACGAGCGATCCACATGTTGGAGGGTTGAGTCAGCCAGATGGGAATGACGATGATAAGATGTACAGTCAATTTAAACCTAGAATGGGTGTTGCAGCGAAAATCCGAAGCAAAAGGACGGATTTATTTCGATCGAAGGAACACAAGCAACTGTATTCTAAGTTGCTGAAGCGTGGGGTAATAAACCTTAGAAGTGTGGACTTTGATTTTCTTGACTTTGTGAATGTTAATCTACGGGAAAAATTCAGTCTTCTTCAACTCGAACAGTTTTGTTTTGAATCTATAGAAGCTTATGCTGAACTTACTGCTTATTTCTATTTGAATCTCAGTTTCTTGGATGCGAATAGATTCACTTTTAGTGTTGAAGATCAGGATTATGTGGTTAACATGAATACATTGGCTGATGTGATTAGGGTTGAAAGAGGGAGATAGCAACCTATCGGTGTCTCATTTGCTCGTACAACGTTTGAGCTTGTTAAGGATAGAAGGACAAAGGAAACATTTCCTATTTGAGGATGAATACGTCCAACATTTTGCTTCACAAGATAGTGATTAATTGTCTTAGACCAAAATCAACCTCAAAGACCGATGTTTCAAACTCGGAGGCAAAGTTGATATATGCCATCAATGCTGGTAAAAGTTCTCTTCCACACACTATTATGTTCCATCCGTACAGGCGGTGGTGAAGAACAAGGGTCAACTTCCTTACCCAACACTTGTGACTAAGTTATTCGAGACATTTAAACGTTCAGCCTCCCGAATTCTTTGTGTTCGAACATGCAATCAAATGGTGGTAGGACTGAAAATGGTCTCTAAAATGCGTCTGAAGGAACTCAACAAGGCGTTGGAGCAATTCAAGGAGAAAACCCATATCAAGACTCATCAAATCTCTTCGGCTGCAAAGAGGAAAGGGAAGGCGCCCATGGTTGCTCCATCCAAGAAAAGAAGAGCACTTATCATTGATGATGAAGAAGATGATGATGATATCACCATTTCTGCAATGGCATTGAAGAACTTGAGTTGTTCTGTTCTAGAATCAACGGAGAGACAAGAAAAAGATACGGATGAGACAGAATAGAGGACTGGAGAGAGAGAAGATTTGGAGAAAGAAGCAGAGGAGGAAAGAATTGAGGAAGAAGAAGAAGCAAAGGAGAGAGGAGACCAAGCGGAAGCAGAGCATGAGGAACACTTTTCTCCAACTAAAGGCATGGAAACATGGGGAGATCCTGAGAAAAGAGGAACGTCCTCATTCCCTGCCACCAGTGAAGGAGTAAGTCGTTCTCTAGCAGATCCAGAGGACATCTATGCCACTCAATTTCCTGAAGAAGGACATGAGGTTTCATCGCCCAATCTGCGTGATCTTGCTGAAATGCCATCATTTGCCAATACTCCGTCTGATCGTGCAGAAGCAAGTACTTAGACAGACAATTCGGCTGACTTTCGCAGAATTCTTGATGTTCTTTTAGACATGAGAGGCCAGATTTATGCTCTGGGATGCGAAGTACAAAACTTGCAAAATGCAGGTCAATCTTCTTCAATTTCTTTGCATGATCAATTTCATGCCCTTGCTCTTCAAGTTCAAGCCAATGCTTAGGGTGAAGATGTGGCGCAACTGAAGGAGGATTTGAAAATGCTGAAAGGGATTGTCCAATCAATGGGAGATTTCCAGCTTGTTCGTGTTCCTAAGCCATCTTAATTCCGTTCTCTTTTCATCTCTACCTTTTTAATGATGTTTAAGGGGGAGAGATGTGGTGCAGATTTGATTTGAACTTTGAAACTTTTTGAACTTTTGTGCGATTATGTTTGATTGACTTGACTTTTTGTGTTTGGTCTGTTTGGATTTGACCGGATTTGGATTTGACTGTTTGAACATTTGTTTATCTTAAGTACTATTGATATCTCATGGCTTTATTCATTTACAAGACTAACCTACTTTTCGTGGATGCATTCTAGTGTTATTACTAAGCCATTTATCTTTGTGAGATATACATATTTGCTTGAGTAATGCTTTGCAGGTCAAAGTTATCCAAATCTGCAGGAAAGTTTTGTCACCATAAAAAATGGGGAGATTGTTAGAGAAAACTTCCTTGAATGTTTTGAAGCTGACAAAACGTTTCCATCAATTTAGTCTGAAGACTTGCAGACTCTTTCATCAAAGTCTGAAGACCACCGGATTGCCAAACTCAAGACTCAAAGTCTATCCTCATTGACAGTTTCTAGACCATCGAAGAAGGCTTATCCAGAACTGGATGTTTCGTTAAGGATTTGACTTTATTAACTGGAGTAGATCTCCTGGCTGGATATAGCATGTCGGAATCCTTTATTCAAATCAAGATTGATTCAGGGATTTTGGATCCGTTGATTGGCGAAATATACTTGGAAGGTTCTACTTATGAAAACCTAGATCCCGATTGTATGGGCGAGCAGGATTGATGGGCTATCGTCATGTTCCTTAAATAGCTCGAATATCTTCCTAATTGATTCTGTCCAACGGGTAGATTGGAAGAATTCCTTTGGTAAGTGCCAACGGGTATGATGGCATAAAAGAGTATATAAGGAAGACGTTCCAGTTGTTTGAGTATGTGCGCGATAGAAGAATTCCAAAGTCTGAAGCTCCTTGTTCTTAGTCAATTAAACTGTTGAGCGAAATCTTGTACGCAAAAGAGAGTTTATATCTTTGAGAGACCTTGAGGAAGTGTAGTAGAGTCTCTACACTATGGAATCAAGGAAGAGCTTTACTGTAACAACGCTTTTGTTCATAGTAAAATCCAGCCGGTGGGTTGTTAGTACGGAAGAGTGGACGTATGCTTGGATTAAGCCGAACCACTATAATCTCTGTGTTCATATTCTCTTCCCTACACTCTTTTACTTTGATCGTAATTCGTTTTGTTTACAAGAGACAAATTTCCTTTTCATAATCTATTGTTGAGTAGTGCTTCACAATTTATTTCATAAAATTGTTTTTACACCTTTTCACCCCCCCTCTAGGTCCTCGTACTAGCTTTCACAGGCTCGACTTAACTGACTAGGACCAATCCAGGCCTGACTAACATGAAATAGTGTTATGTATGTTTCTTGTCAATAGGTGAATCTAAGCCATAATATTGGCCGGATGTGATGTCCCAATTGGATCCATGTGTTAATCACCTCAAATTACAAGGGGCAATGGCATATTTTAGATGACTCGTGGAAGTCTATCATCAAGGCTTGGGTGAAGTGAAATGTAAAGTTTGAAAAGTTTTTACATAATTAAGGCTATGTTCGTTTTACGGAAAATAACTTTAAAAAAATATTTTTCAAATTTTCTAGTGTTTGTTTTACGAAAAATGAACTAGTCAAAGAAAATATTTTCCACTGTTGGAAAAAAAATTCAAAAGTGGGGGAAATATTTTCTACTTTTCATAACTTCTTGGGAAAATTTCAAATAATGACTTGAAATGCCCTCATTTTCTCAAATAAGGGCCCATAATGGACTTTGTGTTAAATAAAAGCTTGAAGCGGCTATGGTTGTTTCAAATAAAAGCCTATAGTGGCTATGGCTATTTCAAATAAGGGTTCGACCTCGCTGATCATTGGCCTGTCACACCCCGATCCTCGGACATGCGCACATCCCTTACCTTGGTCGATTTTAAAAGCGATATCCCAAGACGTATCGCCGACCATTTTCTTTTTAATATGCACATGCAGAAACAATTATAAATCCCCAAACAATAAAGCAATGGGATAAAAAAGGTAGGGCCATATTTTTCATATTGAAATTCACAACCAACTTTTATACAACCACACCTCATAGTATTTTACCATACTATTAACAAAGGTCTAGTCTCACACTCAACCACCTATAAATAGGGTCACAAAAGATGATAGGATCTCAGTCTTCATCCGGGTCATACTTGGGATCATTCTCGGGGTTCTCCTCCATGTACTCCTCTTCAGGTTCTTTCTCCTCAGGGTCCTGAAATGTTGTCCCACAACCGGGATGAGACTACGTCTCAGCAAGTTCTACCCCCTAAGACCCGATTAGTAAACCAATATGTTAACTGGGCTACCTATGCATGCACGGGTTAGAGGACTTACCTTGGCCTCAGATTCCACTTGCATATTAGCACAGTTCAATAGGCACCCAAGCAATCACATCGCAGATCGATATCTCGATCAATCAACTTAGTCGATTTCATGTCAATTGGACCATTCATCGGTCATTTCAATTCAATCAATCAATTCACAACATCATATCAAAGCAATGATCAATCGACTTAGTCGATTACATGTCATCTCGACCCTTTTTTGGTCGGCTCATCTCATACTATCTATAAGTCCGTTCATATCAGGAGTGCTCACTGCTAAGTTGATAAATAGATAGTATAACCCGCTTCGAGATGATCGGGTGTACTTTGCTCTTTGCTAAGCTACCACATCGCCCTTAGGCTGATATAGTATACCGACAATGCTCAATCTAAGTTGATAAGGTATACTACTCTCTGCTAAGCTGCCATATCGCCCTTAGGCTGATATAGTATACCGACATATTCCATCAAAACTAATAAGTATACTACTTTCTGCTAAGCTGACATATCTCCCGTAGATTGATATAGTATACCGGTATGCTGCTCTATGCTAAGTTGACATATCGTCCGTAGGTCGATATAGTATACAATCCCAATCATACAATCAATTCCTTCTTTTTTATCATTCTCGATAAAGTAGCCGTGTATGGGGACACGGTCGGCCTTAGCCAAAATATAATATTTTCCTTTCCATAACTTCCACATTTTCTATAGTCCACTAAAATATTTTTGGCATTATCAACCGATGCCCGGTTATTTTTTCAATTAATAACCAATGATTATCCAATTAAAGAATAATTCCCACTTTCACAAATAATTCAATTCAGCATGAAATAAAGCTCAATTAAATAAACGGATTGCGCCACGCCAATTAGTATAAAATTCCGGTCGTCAGTTATCCCTGCCTAATTTCCGGAAAATAAATAAATAATTAAATTAATTTCGAAAATTAATAAATAAATACTAAAAATCTAATTTAGGCCCGTAATGCCTGATTGGATGCCAGAACCGATCGGGAAAAATCCCAAGATGCATTCAATAAATAGAAGTACGTCTCTACTTGCTAATTACAATAATCAAGCACCTAACATGCATCACATTTAATTAATGATCACTAATCTATTCTAATCTAACCACCTAATTGCACTTAATTAAATCTAATCAACCCTTAAGCATAATTAGCAAATTAAGAAGGGATTAGTGAGCAAAATTCACATGATTAAAAGCAAAGACTGCAACTCCACGATGACGGTGCGACGGCGGCCGAACTCCGAATTTTCGGCAGTGTTGACGGGCACACGGATCGAGCCCAAAGGCCTTGCAAGCCCACAAAGAATTATTGGGCTTGGGCTTGGCAGCAGCCGGGTTGGGCTTTCTTTGTGGGCCCAAGGTGGGCTTGAAACTTGGGCTGAACTGAATTCACTTGGGCCGCTGAAAATGGGCTGAAAGCACAGCCCAAGACGTTGGAATTTACTGGGCTGGAAAAGAGGAAGCGTGGGCCGCTGCTTTGCTGGGCCTTGGGCTTCGCTGGCTGTGGGAACTTGAAGACACGCGTGAAGGAGCTGCGGTCTTCGTTGCTGGCGGAAGAGAACGGTTGCGCTAGACTGCTGGCCGAGCTGGTGACGCGCGGGCAGCTTCAACGAAGTAGATGGGTCAACGGTGGAGGCTTCACGGGCGAAGGTTGACCCTACGGCTTCGTGGACCCCTGCTACTGGACGCGTGGGCCTTCGGTGGATGATGGCAGCTTCGAGCAGGGCGTGGGGGGAGGTTTTCTGATGATGCACGTGGACGGTGGGTGGCGTCAATCGGTGGAGGAGCAGCTCGATTGTTGCTGCTGGCGGAACACTGAAACAGAAGCGGTCAAAGATGGGGGATGGCTTCACGGCAAGGGTTTGACCGAATCAAAGAAACTGTGGCCAAATGAAAAGCTGATGGTGGAGTGGCAGAGAGAAACCGAAAGTTGAGATGCAGAGAAAATGAAAGACTGGCAAAAGTGGTCGAGCGAAGAAGATGAGGTCGTCCAACGAAGAGGAGGGAGGGAGGAAGGGATGAGGCCAATTAGTCAAGGGAGTGATTAAAATGTCTCAAGAGTCCAAGCTTCATCCTCTTAATTAAATGCATTGTCCCCCCAATACTTTCCATCAAGAATAATCCACAATAAACTAAATTTTGATGCAAATAATGCAGCCCCCATCCAAGCTCCGAATCTCCTTTAGTTTATATTTCAATTTCATCTTCAATTTCTCAAATTTGAAGTCCAATTTCGTCGAAAAAAGAATCCCACACATTTCTATAAGTTCCCAACATCCAATAGCTCGGCTTAGAAGTCCAAATTTTCTTTAATTTGTCCTGTACGAATTTCCACTAATTTTTCCGCGACGTCCAAACAATTTTCCGCAAAAATCCTGGAATCTCTAAAAATTCTTTGGAGGATGAGTCGACGTTCCTAAAATTTATTATGACATGACAGAATCTTCATTCAGCGCGTTTTTAGCGTAACCTAGGCTACTGGGTAGTTTTCAGAGATTTTTAGTGCAAATGACCCGTGGTCGATTTTCTTCGAGCCACAATATACCCACTCGACACATTGGCGACTCTTAGTGGTTGTGAAAATCTCAAGGTTTCAATTATAGTCACGGGGTACCCAAAACGATAGAAAATCGGTCTAATGCGTCGACGAGAATTTTGCAATCGGGTGGAATCATCCACACTTTGATCACACATCTCAGTCGAATCAATCTATCTCTGATCTCTGATCGATTTTGACAATGCCGTAATTACCCTTGCAGACTAGCACGATCGAGCAGTCGACTTCTAGTCGAATTCTCAAGTCCCTTGCATTAAAATCTCTTAATGACTTCCCCAGATAATCTAATTATCTCATGAGCGATCGGCTCTGAAAATAGTACTATAGACACGTCGATGAAAGGCCCAATTTATTCAATTAAAAATAGTACTGGAAATTCAGGATGTTACAATCTACTGTTAAGCCTCTTAATGGGACTTAAGCAAACAAGTGAGATTTTTTGCTTGTATTGTTTGAGTTTGTGCTTGTGGAGAGATTCCGTGGGTCAAGGTTAACCGGGGGCCTCTGCTGAATCATTTTCGGGGGTTAACCTTGTGGATCAACCAACGCAGAGGAAGTTTCCTTTCACAGGGGATCTCTGGGTCCTGTTCCAGCAATAAGGAAGAGCTCCAAAGATGTGTTCCTTATTTTAATGTGCTATGTGCTGATGTCTGCATACTTAACCCCACTGTTGAGTTAGAATCTTTTTCTTATCCCAACCCGCAATATCCAACTTAACTTTAATGATTCGTGGTCCATTCATGACATTTTAAGGACTTACCAATGTCTAACAAGCAAGTTGGTTTGTTTGCGTTGTTTGAGTCTGTGCTTGTGGAGAGATTCCGTGTGTGGAATTTTTTTCCCTTTCGTTCGATAGCTTTGCAATTTGTCAAATCTTGCTCACGGTTTCTTGCTGTTTCGTTGTTATAAAGATTCACTCTGGTGGGGATTTCACTCCTATTGTGACCCCTTAATCTCGGATTTTCATTACCCTAGGACTTCGTTGGCGATCAACATTCAAATGTTGCTCCCTTTGCACTGTGAACACCTTGTGATTAAAGAGAGCTCTCAAAATTGCATGCACAGCCAACTCGGCATACCACCAATTATATGGAGCCACCCGAAATTCAGACCGGACCGATGCTCTAGTTCTTAAGTGGATTCAGGAAACAGTGTGCGGCTCCTTGTTTTCAGTTTGTGAAACCGATCTTTTGTGAGTGATTCTTGGTTTCAATGTGAGAAACGAACCACCTTGAAGCCGATCACCTCTAGTGCACATCTAAGTGTAAGAAGTCCTCATCGGGCCACCACTATGGTGAAGAAGACCCTTGCTAGATACTCTCTCTCTCTCTCTCTCTCTCTCTCTCTCTCTCTTATATTTATTTGAGTTGAAGCTTTTCTCTCTTTTATTACACAACGACAATTAATCTAATTAAAATCGTTGTGGTACTAACTTGGAATTAGACGTCAACATTTTCATTCGTATGTTTGATGGAAGACCTAACACGAAGGGAATTACATAATCTAAGAATCCAGTTTAATTAAAAAAAAAATAGTACAAATAAATTGGATCATTTGCAAATATTTTGGTGTGTCTAAATAGACTTTTACTTATAATTTTTTTTAATCTAAGTCATATGACTTATATTTTTTTTTTATTAACTTTTGTTGATTTAACCAAAAATTTCACAACATGTAAAAGTTCGCACTTAGATTTGCATATAAATATTTCAAAGTTCTTTCAAATCTCAATATGAAAAATAACTTTCATTCAATTCAAACAACACACTGTCGAAGACCAACATTGTCTTTTATTTATTGAAAAATTGGGTGACACGTTTGTTGGAACTATAGGGGAGTGAAGGAGAATTATATATATTGGGTTTTATGGTGATTAAAGAGAAATTGCGAATCTGATAATGAGCATGACAACTAGTTAGCCTCGCCAAGACACCAAGCGCATCTTGGGCGAGGCCTAGGCGAGGTTATATGAAATAGTGTTAATGTATGTTTCTTGTCAATAGGTGAATCTAAGCCATAATATTGGCCGGATGTGATGTCCCAATTGGATCCACGTGTTAATCACATCAAATTGCAAGGGGCAATCGCATATTTTAGATGACTCGTCGAGGTCTACAATCAAGGCTTGGGTGAAGTGAAATGTAAAGTTTGAAAAGTTTTTACATAATTAAGGTTTTGTTGGTTTTACGGAAAATAAATTTTAAAAAATATTTTTCAAATTTTCTGGCGTTTGTTTTACAAAAAAAAGAACTAGTCAAGGAAAATATTTTCCCTTTGTTAGAAAAAAATTCAAGAGCGGGAAACTATTTTCTACTTTTCATAACTTCTTGGGAAAATTTCAAATAATGACTTGAAATTCCCTCATTTTCTCAAATAAGGGCCCATAATGCACTTTGTGTTAAATAAAAGCCTAAATCGGCCATGGTTGTTTCAAATAAAAGCCTATAGTGGCTATGGCTATTTCAAATAAGGGTTCGACCTCACTGATCATCGGCCAGCTAAATATTTCGACTGGTCAATGGTGTTTTCATCCAATTACAATT
Source organism: Eucalyptus decipiens (assembly GCA_014182575.1). NCBI lineage: Eukaryota > Viridiplantae > Streptophyta > Magnoliopsida > Myrtales > Myrtaceae > Eucalyptus > Eucalyptus decipiens. The sequence goes on along the minus strand of JABKBM010000012.1, from coordinate 1,304,421 downwards.
TTAATTGTAATTTATTTTTATTCTTTTCTATTCTTTTTCACTTTTTTTTTTTGGGCTTTGCAAGGGCCATTGGCTGTCGACGAGGGCTCGACGACCCTCATCGACTGTAGGTAAGGGTCAGCAAGGGTTCGGCCACCCTCACCGGTTGGCAAGGGCTCGCCTACCCTCACCGACCGCTAATAAGGGTCAACGAGTGTGACATCCCAAATTTTTAATGTTGTTTTCAATTAAATTAAATCGAGCCTTTCATCGATGCGCCTATTATGCTGTTCTTAGAGCTGATCTCTCATGAGATAACTAGACTATCTGGGGAAGTCATTAAGGGATTTTAATGCAATAGACTTGAGGATTCGACCAGGAATTGACTACTCGACTGTGCTCATCTGCTAAGGTTATTATGGCACAGTTATAAGTCTATTAGAGATTAGAGATAGGTCGATTCGACTGAGATGTGTGGCTAAACATGGGTGATTCTACTAAATTACAAAATTCTCGTCAACCAACTGAGATAGCTAGTATAAACACCTAGTGGGGGGTGAATAGGTGTAAAAACAATTTCTCGAGATACGGAAGCGATACTAGGCAAACGATAGAAAGGGAGATCTCTTTTGGTTAACAAAATGAAATACAATCAAAGTAAAACAAGGAGTAGGGAGGAGAAGATTGGACACAAGGTTTATAGTGGTTCGGCTTATTCCAAGCCTACGTCCACTCTTCCGCACTGACAGCCCACCGGCTGGATGTCACTTATGAACAAAAGAGATGTTACAGCACAGCTTTTCCTTGATTCCATAGTGTAGATGTTCTACCACACTTCCTCAAGGTTTCTCACAAATATAGACTCTCTTTTGCGTACAAGATTTCGCTCAAAGGAATTGACTAAACAACAAAGAGCTTCAGACTTTGGAATTCTTCTATCGCGGACACCTTGAACAACTTAGAACGTCTTCTTTATATACTCCTTTATGCCATCATACCCGTTGGCACTTACCAAAGGAATTCCTCCAATCTACCCGTTGGACGGAATCAATTTGGAAGATCATTCGAGCTATTAAAGGAACATGTCGATAGCCCATCATTCATGTTCGCCCATACAATCAGGATCTCAGTTTCCATAAGTAGAACATTCCAAGAATATTTTGCCAATCATCGGATCCTTAATCTTCGAATCAATCATGATTAAATAAAGGATTTCGTTATGTCATATCCAGCCAAGAGATCTTCTCCAGTCGATAAGATCACATCCTTAATGAAACATCCAGTTTCCGAATAGCCTTTCTTCAACGGATTAGAAATCAATGAGGATAGACTTTGAGTCTTGAGTCTGGCTGTCCGGAGGTCTTCAGACTTTAAATAGTAGAGTCTGCAAACCTTCAGACTAGACTGATGGAAATGATTTGTCAACTTCAAAACACTTCATGAAGATTTCTCCAACAATCTCCCCCTTTTTTATGGTGACAAAACTTTCCTGCAGATTTGGATAACTTTGACCTGCAAAACATTACTCAACAAATATGGATATCTTATAAAGATAAATGGCTTAATGAATGATAACAATAGAATGCACGCAACCACGAAAATAGGTTAGTCTAGTATGTGATAAAGCCATCCATAAGATATCAATAGTAGTTAATATAAATAAGTCAAGTTCAAATCCAAATTCAGTCCACACATCCAGGACACAAAAGTAAAGTCAAACATCAAAACAATCTAAGTTAAATAATCAAATGATTAAAAATCAAGGTTTCAAATCTTGCATCTCTCCCCTTTTTGTCAACATAAAAAGGTTGAGATGAAAATGGAATAGAGTCAAGAATGCTTGGGAACTCGGACAAGCTAGAAATCTCCCATTGACTGAACGATGCCTTCCAGCCTTTTCAAGTCTTCCTTTAGTTGTGCAACATCCTCACCCTTAGCATTAGCCTGAATCAGAAGAGAAAGGGCTTGGATCTGATCATTCAATGAACCCGAAGAAGCTTGACCTGCATTCTGCAAATTCTGAACTTCCCATCCCAAAGCATATATTTGACCTCGCATTTCCAAGAGAATATTTATAATTCCGCGAAAATCTGCTGAATTATCGGTCTGCGTACTAGCTTCGGCCCGATTTGATGGAGTAAAGGCAGACGATGGCAGATCAGCATAATCACGCAGATTTGGTGATGAAACATCATGTCCTTCCTCAGGAAATTGAGAGGCATAAATGTCCTCTGATCTGCTGCAGAGCGACTGACTCCCTCACGGGTAGTAGGATATGAGGACATTCCTCTTTTCTCATGATCTCCCCCTGTTTCCATACCTTCAGGTGGAGAAGAGTGTCCATCATGTTCTCCTTCTTCTTGATCTCTTTTCTCTTCTTCTTCTTTTTCGACTCTTTTCTTTTCATCATCTCTTTCTTCTTTTTCTCTTTTCTCTGTTTCTTTCTCCTCTGCTTCTTTCTCCTATGCTTCTTTTTCTTCTCTTTCTCTCATCTTCTGTTCTGAGTCTTTCTCTGTAACAGAACGACTTAGATTCTTCAAAGTCATTGCAGAAATGGTGATGTTTTCCTCATCATCTTCATCTTCAACGATGAGAGCTCTTCTTTTCTTGGATGGAGCAACCATGGGCTCCTTCCCTTTTCTTTTTGCTGTGGAAGAGCTTTGATGAGTTTTGACAGGAGTCTTCTCTTCGAATTTCTCCAATGCCTTGCTTAGTTCCTTCAGACGCATTTTAGTCACCATTTTTAGTCCTACCACCATATGATCACACGATCGAGCACAAAGAATTTGTGGAGGCTGAATGTTCAGATGTCTGAATAACTTCGTCACAAGACCTAGATAAGGAAGTTGACCTCTGTCCTTCACCACTGCTCTATACATGTGGAACATAACAGTGTGAGGAAGAGAAAACATTTTCCCAGTGATGATGGCATACATCAGCTTTGCCTTTGAACTTGAAACATCAGTCTTGGAAGTTGATTTCGGTCTGAGGCAATTGATCACAATATTGTGAAGCAGAATGTTGAAGGCACTCATCCTTAAGTAGGAAATCTTTTCCTCTGTTCTCCTGTCCTTAACAAGTTCCAATGTAGCACGAGCAATAGAAACTTTGATCGGTTGATATCTTCCTCTCTCAACCCCTAACACATCTGCCAACATATCCATATCCACTACAAAGTCTTGATCTTTGACACTAAAAAGAGAATCTATTCGCATCCAGAAACTAAGATTCGAATAGAAATAAGCGATTAATTCAAGCATGAGCTTCGTGGTGTCAAAAGAAATGCTCAAGTTGAAGAAAACTAAACTTTTCTCTCAAGTTGACATTTAAAGCATCAAGGAAATCAAAATCCACACTCCTAGGGTTTATCACTCCACGCTTCAGCAATTTCGAGTATAGAGCCTTCTGTTCCTTCGATCTAAACAAGTCTCCCCTTTTTCCTCGATTTTCCGCCACAACACCCATTCTTGGTTGAAATTGGCTGTACAATTTGTCATCATCATTTCCATCTATCGGATTAAATCACCAATCACGAGGATCACTTGGGATATTTACAAGGGTTTCTTCTGCCACCCCTTTACGAGCAATTCCCAAACTTTCCATTTTTCGCAAAAAGATATATTCATTCCCATATCCTTTGTCCTTAAGAAAATCATCGATGTAGTTCAATGGAGTACCAGTCCCTTTTAAAGCACGATAAAGCTTATAAATAAAAGATGGCCTTTGAACTCTTACAAGATCTGCGTCTTCAATGATTTCTTCCTCTTGTTGATGACCAACATTTTATGGACTAGATGGTGGAGAATGATGCTGCTGAGAATGTTGTGGGCTTTGTTGTTGATTTTGAGACACTTCTTCCTCGGTGAGATCGAAGTGAGTAGGTCCCTCACTCATTCGCCGTGGTCCCGTGCTTGCGATCCTCGAAGACTTTCTTGAAGACGACATCTTTCTCACTCTTTGAAAGATTCCTTACTTGACTTTCCCAAGAAAGATGACAACTTTTTCGAAAATTAAACAAGAGAAGAGAACAGGAATGGAAGATCTGTGGTTTTTAGGGTTTTGGAGTTTTAAACGAAGAGAAACCGATTGTATATAACTCGGTCAAAACGAGGGAATGCTAAACTTCGTAATGAAAAGTTAAAAGATTCCTTTTTTTAAAAAAAATAACTACCTTTTTCGAGAAAATAGTCTTTTCAAAATAACTCCTTTTTCGAAAAGGAAACGTTGCAATAATTATGTTGATTAAAGATATCAATAATAAAACACGGTTGATGATCGTACCTTTTCAAGATGAGATTCGAGAGATAGAATAACTTACAGTCAAGGTCTTGTTTGTCTGAGTCTGAGAGTCTCTAGACTTTGATTTCCTCATACCTCAAAATGTTGAGTCTAGAACGGATGGTTTCAAATTGATTTTTCTCCAAAGGCTTTGTGAATATATCCGCTAGTTGGTTCTTTGAATCAACAAACTGAATCGAAACTTCTCCATTTTGAACATGATCTCTAATGAAGTAATGTCGAATCTCTATATGTTTTGCTCTTGAGTGAAGAATTGGATTTTTGGTAAGATTGATTGCACTGGTGTTGTCGCAGTTAATCTCCGTGCATGAATCTTCAATTCCAAAGTCTCTTAGCTGTTGTTTTATCCACATAATTTGTGAACAACAACTTCCGAGAGCTACATACTCTGCTTCTGCTGTTGAGAGAGCTACTGTACTCTGCTTCCTTGAAAACCAAGACACTGTCCTACCTCCAAGTAGTTGACAGGTACCCGAGGTGCTCTTTCTATCAACTCGCATCCGGCTAAGTCCAAGGCGTCGAGTATCCAAGAAGAGTAAAGTCTCCTCTTTTAAGATACCAAAGGCCGATGCTTGAAGTTGAGGCAATGTATTTGATAATACGCTTTGCAGCACTTAAATGAGATTCTTTAGGGTCTACTTGAAATCTGGCACAAATGCAAACACTAAACAAAATGTCAGGTCTAAAAGCAGTAAGATAAAGAAGTGACCCGATGATACTCCTGTATAACTTTTGGTCGACTTTCTTTCCTCATTCATCTTTGTCTATCTTCAAGGAACTTGACATTGGTATATCAGCCTTTTTGCAATTGTTCAGTCCAAACTTTTTGACAAGATCACTTGCATACTTTTCTTGATGAATAAAAGTTCCTTCCTTCAGTTGTTTTATTTGAAGCCCGAGAAAGAAGGTTAACTCACCCATCATGCTCATTTCAAATTCATCCTGCATAGTCTTAGAGAATTTCTTGCACAAACTTTCATTAGAGGATCCAAAAATAATATCATCGACATATATTTGAACAAGCAGAAAACTTTTGTTTTCTCTTTTAATAAAAAGAGTAGTGTCTACTTTACCTTTAACAAAGCCATTTTGAATTAAAAACTTACTCAGCTTATCGTACCAAGCTCGAGGTGCTTGCTTTAAGCCATATAAGGCCTTTTTGAGTCTGAATACTGAGTCTGGTTTCCTTGGGTCTTCAAACCCAGGTGGTTGTTCCACATAGACTTCCTCATGGATGAATCCATTTAGGAAAGCACTTTTGACATCCATTTGGAATAACCTGAAATTTTTATGACAAGCAAATGCAAGTAATAAACGAATTGCTTCTAACCTTGCTACGTGCGTAAATCTCGTCATAGTCTATCCCTTCTTCTTGCGTATATCCCTTGGCCACGAGTCTTGCTTTTTTTGTTTCTTATGACTTTTCCTTTCTCGTCCATCTTGTTCCTGAAAACCCATTTAGCTCCAACAATTGATTTACCTTTTGGTTTAGGAATCAACTCCCAGACATCATTAATTCTAAATTGTCTGAGTTCTTCTTGCATAGCTTCAATCCAGCTTTCATCGATAAAGCTTCATCTATGCTTTTTGGGTTCTATTTCAAAATAAGAGCCACAAGACTAGACTCTTTCGCACCTTTTGGATCTTGTGCGAATTCCTTCATTAATGTCGCCAATAATAAGATCTTTGGGATGACTGGACTTATGCTTCTAGTTACTGGTTGATTTGTCAGGTTGGTGATCACTTCCTTCATTTGAATCTTCAACAGTCACTTGTTCTTTGGTCCTTCAAAGTCCGAGTTGCTTCTTACAATTTAGACTTTGTAGGATCTAGCGATTTAGGTTCTTCAAGATGAGTCTTGAATAGATTCATTTTGCATAGAATCCTGGAATTTGACATTCATTGATTCTTCCACAAATTGAGTCTTCTTGTTGTAGACTCGTACGCTTTGCTTGTGGTTGAATATCCAAGGAAAATGCCTTCATCTGACTTTTCTTCAAACTTACCAACTCGATCATTTGCATTTTTCAGTATAAAACATTTGCATCCGAATACATGAAAATATGAAACAATAGGCTTCTTTTCTTTGAATAGTTCATAGGGGTTTTTTTTTTTCTAGAATAGGCCTTAGAAAAACTCTATTGATAATATAACATGCTTTGTAGAAACTGGCTTCACCCAAAAACGTGAGGAGATGTTGCTTTCAATTAGAAGAGTTCTAGCCATTTCTTGAAGCGATCTATTCTTTCTTTCCACAACTCCATTTTGCTCTGGAGTATATGGAGAGGAGAACAAATGCTGAAAACCAGATTCATCACAAAATTTTGTTAAATCTTGATTTTCAAATTCACCTTCATGATCTGTTCTTATACTTGAAATAACATATCCTTTTTCGTTTTGAACATTTTTAGCAAATTTTTCAAAGTAAGAGAAAGTTTCAGACTTACTTGTAAGGAAATATACCCAGGTAAATTGTGAGTAGTCATCCACAATTACTAGGCAATATTTCTTACCTCCAATGCTCTGTGTTCTGGTTGGACCAAAGAGATCCATATGCAGAAGCTGTAGTACACAGTTAGTGGAAACTTGATTTATTGGTTTAAAGGAATTTCTTACCTGTTTTCCCAATATGCATGGTGTACATAGGTCAGACTTTTGATATGATAAATTGGGTAGACCACGAACAAGCTTCTTTGCTGAGATTTTGGTTATCTGCTTCATATTGATGTACCCAAGCTTTCTGTGCCATAAGTTTGCTTCGTCTTGGATTGAGATTAGACATTGCGATTCATCTGGTTTCACGTTTAAGAGGTAGATATTTCCATGTCTTCGACCCATGAATGATTGAGTAGAATCTTTACTGGTTCCTGAACATATTCCCTCTTGGAAGTAAATTTTGAAACCGGTATCACATAGCTGACTGACACTAAGCAAATTGTAGTTGAGTCCTTCAACTAAAGAAACATTGCTTATTGTGAGGTTTCCAATCTTTACAGTTCCAAGTCCCACAATTTTTCCTTTGCTGTTTCCTCCAAATGAGACTTTTCCACCATTCACTTGAACAACTTTTATGAAGTAATTTGAATCTCCTGTCATATGTCTTGAGCATCCACTATCCAGATACCATTTTACCTTTTTCTTGATAGTGACCTGCATTTGAAAAAGAAACTCAAACTTTCTTTGGTACCCATATTTTCTTGGGTCTATTCGTGTTAGTATGATATGCGGTTTTTGCCCATACTTTATTGACAGGTTTCCAAACCATAGGACATTCTTTTTCAAAATGATCTGCACTATTGCACTTTGAACATCTGAGAGCATTGCGACCTACTGGTTTTACAAAGATTCTTTTAAAATGATTTTTGTAGGCATCTCTTGCGGGTCTTTGCTTAATTATTTCTTTCACTTTTGGAAAATCAATTAAATGAATGGTTTCAGCAGTCATTCCCAAACCAGATTTATTGAAATAAGGTCTTTGAACGAAAGAATTTTTCTAGTTTCTCGAACCTATAGAAAATCTTTTAGAAATGTTTGAGATATCATTTTTCAAGAACGCATTTTCTTTTGAAAGATTATCTTCACTTTCTCTAAGAGAAGAAACATTCGTGTCTAAACATTTCACCTTGTCTTTCAAAACATTTTCCTGTTATTTTAGAGCAGAATTTTGCTTTTTGAGTTCGGAAATCTTTTTAAGAGAAGTTTTAAGACTAAAACACAACTCTTCAACGTATTTAGAAACTTTAAGAGGGATTTTGAAGTTACTTACCTCAAATTCACTGTCTGAATCTGATTCTGTCTCGGAGTTTGAATCTGAATCCGATTGTGCCATTGGACATATGTTGGCATAATCATCATCACTTTCTTCACACTCTGTATCACTCCAGGTTTCTGCTTTGAGAGCCTTTCGATACTTTTCAGTTTTTCCTTTCTTCTTCCTCGAAAAGACAAGCTTGGGTCCGATGTGTCCCTTTTTCTTACATTCAAAGCGACTACTTCTTTGTTTGATTCATCATCTTCAACAGACTTGGTCTCATTGCTTTTGAAAGCTTTGTTTCTTTGTATTGAATCTTCTTCCTTCTCTGTTAAGCTTTCTGAATCTTCTAATCATGAGAGCAAGCTCCTCATCATCCATATCGTCTTCAGAATCTGTAACATCGGAATCATCATTAGATTTTAATGCAATTGATTTCTTACCTTTAGGGTCTTCGTCTTCATTGATTCGTTCCACTTCATAAGACTGAATAGTTCCAACCAACTCATCAACATATAGTGGCATGATTCTTTGGGCCTCTTTGATTGAGGGCTTTATGTGATTTCAATCCTTGGAGAGTCCACGCAGTAGCTTGTTTACCTTCATGGGATCAAAAATTGGTTGACCTTGATTTTCAAGACCATTCGCAATATCTGTAAAACGACTAAACATGTCAGTTATAGATTCTCCCGATTTCATTTTGAAGGCTTCGTATTGACCGAGGAGAATGTTGATTCTAGTCTCTTTCACTCGATCGGTTCCTTCATAGGTAATATGTAATCTATCCCAGACTTCTTTAGCTGTAACACAAGAAGATATTCTATTATATTCAGTAGGTGATAAAGCACAATATAAAGAATAAATTGCTTTTGCATCAAGAGCTTGTCTCTTGGTTATCTCTTCCTAAGTCATTTCACTAGACTCAACAATATCTTTTCCTCTTTCTGATACAGGAGCAGCTTTAGGAATGATTCCTCTTTCTACAACGTCCCATTCCAGAGGATCCTTTGATCTTAGGAATGCCTTCATCTTGTTTTTCCATATGTTGTAATCCTTTCCATCAAAGTAAGGCGGTCTGGTATTGCTTTGCCCTTTTACCAGCCCTGGAGCCAACATACTAGCTTAGGAAGATCATTCGAGCTATTAAAGGAACATGTCGATAGCCCATCAATCATGTTCGCCCATACAATCAGGATCTTGGTTTCCATAAGTAGAACCTTCCAAGAATATTTTGCCAATCATCGGATCCTTAATCTTCAAATCAATCATGATCAAATAAAGGATTCCGTTATGTCATATCCAGCCAAGAGATCTTCTCCAGTCGATAAGGTCACATCCTTAATGAAACATTCAGTTTTGGATAGCCTTTCTTCGACGGATTAGAAACTGTCAATGAGGATAGACTTTGAGTCTTGAGTCTGGCTGTCCGGAGGACTTCAGACTTTAAATAGCAGAGTCTGCAAACCTTGGACTAGGGCGATGGAAACGATTTGTCAGCTTCAAAACACTTCATGAAGATTTCTCCAACACCAACACTATAATGATTTTTCTATCGTTTTAGTACCCTATGTCCGCATTTGATCCTTGAGATTTTCATGACCACCAAGAGTCGCCAAAGTGTTGAAGAGGTTCATTAACGGCGAATTTGAATCCGATTTTAGAAATTGAAAATTATGTCATGTCAAAGGTCATTTTAGGAATGTCGACTCGCCTTCCGAAGATTTTTCGACAAACCGGGATTTTTTGGAAAAAAGTCGTCGTAGGGTCACTTTTGTCTAGGAAATGTCAGAGACCCTTTTTGATCGCGAAATTGGGATGCAAGTGAAATATATTGGTGAGGAAAAATACCAATTTGATCGAGGACTCGATGGTTGAATTTTTAGAGGTCGAATTGAATTGATTCAAGGAGGATTCGATGTCCAATTTGGGAGAAAACATTTCAAATTCGTATCCCCCATGGACGTAACCTTTAGACCCCCTCAAATGCTTCTAGAGGGGGTGTTTTGGTCTGGATTTTGTTGAGGGAGGCCAGCTGGGTTGATGAGTCAGCCAAGGATGAAGCAAGTGTGGTCCCCTCTAGCCAGCTAGTTCCTTCTCCCTCTCCCCTGCTTCAGTCGACGCCCCCTCTCTTCCTTCTTCTTCACATTTTAGCCTAGCAAGTTGCAGAGAACCGACCGAGCTCACCCCGTCCACCGTCGCATTCCCGCTGAAGCTTGGAGCTTCGCTGAGTCACCATCGTGCCAAGCCAGCCAGCCGCATGTCCACGCTCGTGATTCCGCCTCTCCGCTCAATGTCCCTATGCCTTCATCCTCCCTGGTCACTACTTATAGCCATCGGACCACCATTCTCCACCGATCAGCCCCGCCTGGACCCGGTTCAACCCCCTCAACTCGTCTCCGCTGGTTCCCACCTTAGCCAGCCAACCGAGCCACCACTCTTGGCCCCGTCCAGCACCGAGCATAAGCAAAACCAAGTGGGTCTCCAAGTTACTGTTCAGCCTGCTTTGGCCAGTTTCCAGACCTCGAAAGGCGGTCCCCTCTTGAAGTTTCTTGCCCCTCGCCACGTCCCCGTCGTTTCGATCCGAGCAGATCGCTTAACAAGTGAGTTTAACTCACTAATCTTTGCTTAGTAAGTTAATGACGCTTAAGGGTTGTTTAGTTTAGACTAAGTATGGATTAGGTGGATAGTTACATTAGATTAGCAATTTAATTAATCGTAATTTCATGTTAGGTGGTTAGAGTAGTGTACTTAGGGCCTAGACAAACTCTAGTATGTATCTAAAGTAGTTTGGAAATTTTCCAGGCTCGTTTCGGCTTTTAATTAGGCTTTACGGGCATAAGTTCTATTTATTTACATTTAATAATTATTTTCCGTAATTATTTATTTAATTATTTATTTTTTTGGAAATTAGACCGAGATAGCCGATGACCGGAATTTTATACTAATTGTAGTGGTATGTCTGTTTATTTAATTGAGCTTTAATTTGTGCAGATTTTGTATGATTTTTATTTTAGGAATTTATTCCTAAATTTATTTAATTTTTGTAATTAATTGGAAGATCACCGGGCGTCGGTTTATAGCACCAAAAAATGGATTTGTGGATTGCCGAACTTAGTGGGATTTTTCATGGGTGAAAATATTGTATTTTTGGCGAAGGCCGATCGTATACCCACACATAATTACTTTTTACTGAGAAGGATAAAGAGGGGTGATTCGAATAGTATACTATATTGGTATTCAAGGCAGCTTCTAGTGAGCATATTTAGTATACTATATCAGTATTTGAGGCAGCGTCTAGCGAGCATATTTTGTATACTATATCAGTATTTGTGGCAGCTTCTGGCAATCATATTTAGTATACTATGTTGGTATTTGAGGCAACTTCTGGTGAACTATATTATCTATTGTGGCAGCTTCTAATGAGCATATATAGTATACTATATCAATATTGCGGCAGCTTCTAGTGAGCTATACTATCTATTTTCAGCTTAAAGTGAGTAGTCTTGATTATGATCGGACTTTATAGATAGTATTGATTGAGACAACCGAGGAATGGTTGTGATGACATGGAATCGACTGAGTTGATTGATTGATGATTCGATCTATCTTGATGTGTTGAAATGATTGGTTAAAATTATCAACATTACTGATTTACAAGAAAGAACAAAGGCCAAGGTAAGACCTCCGAATCGTGTTTGTGCTTAGGCAGCCTTAGAGCGTATTATCTTCCTAGTTAAGTCTTAGGGCGTAGAACTCGCTGAGACGTCATCTCACCCCGTTGTGGGGAAACATTTCTGGTCCTTAGATGGCAGCTCATGATTTTTTTGGATGGCCTAAGAAGATTACAGAGCATACATCTTACATTCCGTTACATGGGAGCCCTAGGGGCTGGATTGATGAACTTGTAAGGTCCATAGTCTGTGTCAATGCGAGTCTCACCCATAAGGTGCCCCACCGATACAGATCGTGGTATCGCCAAGCTCAAGGTGTCTAGAGAGAGGGTCCCATACCGGAGTTTGAGATTCCTTTATATGTTCTGGAGGTCGCTTTTGCGAAGGGCACGGCAGATTTTCCTCAAGGCTCGGTCATAGATGCGGTGGACCCAGCTCATGAAGTACCTAGGTCTCCGGTGCAGTTTGCTGAAGGCTCTAGTTGGAGTGTGGAAGAAGGTGAAATCGAGGATAAGGATTCATAGTTTGTGAAGCCCCCACCCCTGTTTTGTAGACGTTATAAATAGACCAACTTGTATTATATATGACATGGTTTGCTATGTGTATATATAGTGTGGTTGTGTTTTCAGTTCGAAAATTTGTAGCCCTACTTTTCTATCCCATTATGTTATTGTCTGGGGATTATTTATCTATTTCCGCATGTGTATTGAAATGAATGGTTCGGCGATGCATCCTAGGACGTCATTACTAATTGACCGCAGAGGGATCGGCACGCGCTCGGAGGATTGGGCCGTGACAGAGAGGGATTAGCCACCCTCGCTAGTCATTGTTGGCAGGTAAGGGCCTATAAGCCCTCATCAACCATGGGCAAGGCCACCACCCTTACTATATCTGGCGAGGGGCAACCCTAAGCAAGGTGGCCTTGCCTCAGGCCATCGAAGGCAGCCTTGCCTCTTCAACTCACCTGAGGTGAGGGTCGCCTTGCTTAGGGGAGGCCATCCCTTGCAGGCTGTTGGTGAGGCGACCCTTACACAGATGGCTGCAAGGGTAGCCCAAGTGAGGCTGTCCCTCATCGGTCGCTGGCAAGGCAGCCCTCTCACTAGTCGCGAGGGTGGCCTCACCAGGGCAAGGGTCACCTCACCCAAGTGAGGCTATCCTTCATTGGTGAGGGTGGCCCTTGCCAGATCAAGCGAGGGTGACCCTCACCCAGCCTTTTATGGCATCACTAATGGCCAATCGGCCACCAATGAGTGAAGAAGAAAGGAAACCAGAAAAAGGAAAAAATAGGGAAAGAGAAAGAAAAAATGAAAAAAATTCCCCAAAAAACAAAATGACTAAAATGCCCTTATTTGCTAGAAAGTCAAGTCCTTATTGGAAACAAAATTCATTTCAGGCCCTTATTTGAATAACTATGACACTTTAAGCCCTTTATTTGAAATAATGTTTATTTTATGCCCTTATTTGAAAAAATGTATGTACTTTAAGCCCTTAATTGGAATTTTCCCTAACTTCTACCACTTCCCTTTCTTTCACCAAACACATTTTTCTTTTATTTTTATGTTTTCTTTTTTTTAAAAACGTTTTTAATTTTTCTATTCTTTTCTCCTTTTTATTTTTTATTTTCTTCTTCTTCTTCCTTAGCCTTGGCTGGTCATCGGCTATGGTGACGGTCAATGACTGACTATTGGTGAGCTCTGACCTCGCCTGATCTGGCAAAGCTGAGCTCGCCCGAGGCTCGAACTCATCGACCTCAGGGAAGCTTAAGCATTGCTCAATCAGGCGAGGCGAAGCCTCATCATAATCTAGCAAGCTTGAGCCTCCTCAGCCTAGGGCAAGGTTGGAGCTCGCCAATGGCTGGTTGCTGATCGTCGTCATGGCCGGTTACTGACCAAGGCCAAACCCTTTTCAAGAAACTTACTCAAATTAGGAATCCAATGCCAATTGGAGAGTTTCCTTTTCAGGCTCAAACTTAAGAATTTTTTTTAACAATCTCCACCTTGGCTCCACATTTGAGTTAAGTCACAATCGCTTTGCTGAAAATTTGAACTTCATTGTTACTCTCCCACAACCCCTCAGGAGCTCAACCACCACACAAATCTTCCAAATCTAGCCCGTGCTTGAACTTTGTTATAATCATGGATGTTATTTAAACACCAATACTACTAGCACCTTTAACTACTCCACAAGGATTACTTGACACTACACCTTCAATCACATATAAAGCAAAATCACAATTGCATCTTCATTTGTCAAGAGATTGAACACACACACTATCAAACTTAATTGTTACATATATTATTGGCTCTACAAATTTCACTTCACTACAAGCATCATTCGTGTTGATTATCGTGCTATCATCTGCTCCCTCGGGATTTTCAGGTTTGTAACTCCACCTTGACCAGAACTTCATCCAAATCCGTATGAACATTGTCATAGTCACTCGAGCCCAGAAGTGCATGAGACTCATCGAATGTAACTTCTTTAATGACAATATGTGAATTTAATTCTAGACACCATAGTTGATAGCCCTACTCACCTTGTGCATAGCCTAGGAATTTGCACTTGCTTGCCCTTCCATCGAGCTTACCATCACTCGCTCAACATAATACGAGCGACCATATATTCTACGAACAATAATCAACATTGCCTGACCACACTTCATTGAGAAGTCGATATCTAACTATAGTTGATGATGATCTATTCACCAGGTAGCTTGTCGTACTAAGTGAATCTGCTAGGAATTTATTAGCCATACTAGCACTAGAAAGCTTTCAATGGCCACCTTTAGTAATATTCTAGTCATCAATTGTGGAATTTATTGTAGTTCACTAGCATTGGTGTGGTCTCTTGTTATTGCTTTCTTCATTCAAAATTTATTAAATGGCTCTAAGCAGAACTTCATGCTATTGTTAGTCCATACATGCTTGATCATCTTGCTAGTCTCCTTTTCAATTAAAACTCTCAACTACCTAATGCTAACGACAATATCAAACTTGTACCTTAGCACAAACACTTAAGTCCTCCCCAGATAGTCATCCATAATCCTTAGCATAAACTTGACACTATTCCTCGAAGGAAACCGTGACAACCTATGAACATCCAAGTAAATCAATTCTACAATCTCTGTGGTTTCCTTGACCGTCATACTAAACTGCATTTTCACTATTTGCTTAAATTACAACACCTGCACACATTCACTATCTTCACTCTACCATCATGCATTATATTTAAGACATTGCCAAGACCCACAATAACAAACTCAGTGTTATTCCCCAAATATAATCTCCCACTATTAATGTACTGATAAGTAGTGAACAGGTTATTGTTTGGTGTAGCATGAAACAGACAATCAAAATCCATAATCCATCTATGAAATGATGAATTTTCAATGTTAGACAAAATATAATCTGTCACACCCCGAACCTCGAGCGTGTGCTCATCCCTCGGTGGTCGATAAAATTGCGACGTCCCAGGACGTGTCGCCGACCTATTCATTTTATTGCACATGTGGAACTGAATAAATATCCCCTGACAGTAAACAGCTTGGGATAGAAAAGTAGGAAAATAGATTCACAAACAAAACACTCTTTTATATACACACTGAGTCATATACAAAAGTCTACCAAAAGCTCCATGCCTAGAAGTCTGGATAAAAAAGGGACTAAGGAGACTCTAAACTCTAAGTTCTCCAGTTCTCGGCTCCAGGTCCTCCACCCTATGGTCTTGAAAAGAATTGAGCACATGACAGGGTGAGATATAAATCTTAGCAAGTTCACGCTCTAAACGTCGATTAGGAGGGTAATACGCCTAGAGGCGTCCTAATCACACAACCATAGACACTTACCTCATCTCAAATCCTCAATGCATGTCAACACAATTCATATCACAAATAGCTATAAAAACATAAGCATCAATCAAGCTCAATTAACTGGAACGCCACACTCAATTGCAACCAAGGATAGGGGTCTTCGTTATAAGGCCAAATCGTTATGACACGTCCCATACCATGTCACACAATTTTATCCCATAACCCGAGCATTTCACTAAATTACTCATGCATTCCTAGTTTTGATCTCAGCTCAACGGCACTGCCTACTTGATGTTTGGCAGTCTTCTGGCGTACCCAGGCATCATCTCACCCCATTGAGCATTTCACTCTTGGTTGTCGTGAAAATCTCGAGATTTCAAATACGGGCACAGAGTATAGAAAAGACAGAAAAGTCGGTCTAGTGCCGTTCGATGGGAATTTTGCAATTAGGTGGAATCACCTATACATTAATCACATACTTCTATCGAATGGACCTATCTCTAGCCTCTGATCAATTTTGACGATGCCGTAATGACCCTTGCAAATTAGCACGGTCGAGTAGTCGATTCCGAGTCGAATTCTCAAGTCTATTGCGTTAAAATCGCTTAACGGCTTCACCAAGACTAGTTATCTCGTGAGTGATCAGCTCAGAGAATAAAACTATAGGCGCAGCAATGAAAAGCCCGATCCATTCAATTGAAAACAGAACTAGAAATTCAGGATGTCACATAATCATCACCATTTGAGACAACATCAACAATTGTCGTTAGTATGATCAACTCTAATTTCCTTACCCTTGTTCTTTAGCTTAAGACAATCCCTTTTAAAATGTTCCATCTTGCCACAATTCCAAGGGAGAACACCACCTATCCTAGATTGACTTCGTCTCTTTAGGTTCACACTATTCCTGCAAACATGGGTATTAATTCTTCCTCTAGCATACTAAACCAGTAGGCACACATTCAGTAGATTGTCTCATGGGGATGTCTTCACTTAGAATCGAATTCCAAACCTCATCTAACATCAGGCTTTTGGACTTAGAGTAATTACTAGTAGTAGTAACAATAGTATTTCAAACATTAGATAATGAGGAAAATAGAATTAAAGCACATACCTTATCATCAAAGTCAATCTCAACTAAACTCAATTGACTACTGACCACATTAGGTTCATCAATGTGTTTAGCAAACTATACACCTTCATGCATTTTTAAGTGAAACAAACATCACACTAAATAGACCTTGTTGATTGTAAGACTCCTCGTACATGTTAAGTAGGCATTTATCAATTCCACAATGGTCTTTTCTTTCACAATGTTAAACACAACTTTACGAGCTAACGTCAGTTGAATAACACCTAACGCTTGTGAATCCCATAAATTTTAATTAGTTTCCTTCATTGACTCTGGCTTTTTTCCAAAAATGGGTAACTCTAGATTCTTTTGATACAGGTAATCCTTAAGTAGCATCTTCTAGAAATCAAAATCCTTCCCATCAAATTTGTTAATTTTTACTTTTCCTTCTGCTATCGCCGTCGATTCACTTCAACTCATTCAAGCTTGGCCCTAATACTAATTGGTGCAAAAACAAGCGATCAAATATAGAATAAGAAAATAAATCTAACATTAGATGTATGTGGTTCGGTCTGTGTAACCAACGCCTACAAGAATAGCGATAAAAAATTCAACTATAGATCAAGCGATGTAATAGAGATAACAACCACTCGAGTTACTCAAATATTCTTAGTGTTTCACATTCTCCAATTACATCTAATAACTCACAAAGCATTTGGCCCTCACAATTTCTTGCAAAATAATATATCAATTTTACGAAGGAACACACAAACCGTACCTCAAGATTTATTGGCTTTAGCACTCAAAAGCTCCCCTTCAATTACTTTATAGTGTAATTCACAAAGAAGTCACTTCTTGGATGCTCTTTACAGATTAGACCCACTTTTTATATAGGCAATAATTGGATCCTAAATAGGAAAACTCTTTTCAAAAAAACTTACTCAAGCTAGGTGAAAGGGTTAGTAATAACACCTAGGGGGTGAATAGGTGTGAACAAAAATTCTCGCAAGATTCAGAAGTAATAATTGCTTATAGAAAATCACAGACGAATTCAAACTTTAGCAGTTTTAAACTTTAATAGAAAAATAGAGCTAGAATCAAAATAAAGGACTTGGAAGAGAATTAAGAACACAAGATTTATAGTGATTCGGCTTAAATCAAGTCTATGTCCACTCTCCACATTGACAGCCTATTGGCTCAATTCCACTAAGGATTCAAAAGAGATTTTACAACTTGATGATCTCGACTTCACAGTAAAGAGTCTCTATTAGTCTCTCACAAAGTCTCACTATAAGTTTCTCTCTTTTGTAAACAACTTTAAGCACAGCGAGTGAAATAACAAGGAACTAGGAAACTTCAGACTTTGAAATTTTTCTTTCATGCACTCTATCGAACAACTAGAGAGTCTGCCTTAAATACTCCTTCATGCATTCATGACTGTTAGCACTTTACAAAGGAATTCTTCAAATCTACCCGTTGGATAGAATCAATCAAGGAGATCTCGAGTTGTTAGAAGATTGTGATGAAAGCCCGTCAATCTTATTCGCCCATACAATCAGGATCTTGGTTTCCATAAATAGAACTTTCCAAGTTTGCTTGCCTTCCAAAAGATTTGATTAACGGAACTGATTCCAACAAACATAATCAATCATATAGGTGTTGTATCTAGCCATAAGGTCATCTGTAAGCCATACAAAACAAATCCTTGAAGAAATAAAGATAATGTTGCATCTGGATAAGTCTTCATTCTTCAGTCTGGAAACTGTTAGTGTTGGCATGTGACATCCCAAAATTTCAATGCTGTTTTCTATTAAATTAAATCGGGCCTTTCATCAGTGCGCCTATAGTGCTATTCTCAGAGCCGATCACTCGTGAATAACTAGACTATCTAAGGAAGCTATTAAGAGATTTTAATGCAATAGACTTGAGGATTCGACTGAGATGTGTGGCTAAACGTGGGTGATTCCACTAAATTGCAAAATTCTCATCGATCGGCACTAGATTGATTTTTCCATCATTTTGGTACCCTATGTCCATATTTGAATCCTCGAGAATTTCACGACAACCGAGAGTCGCCAATATGTCGAAGAGGTTCATTGTGACTCGAAGAAAATCGACCATGAGTCATTTGCATTAAAAATTTCTAAAAGCTATCGGGTCACCTAGGTCACGCTAAAAAAATGCCAGAGTGAAATTAACCACGAATTTGAATCTAATTTCAGAAATTGAAAATTCTGTCATGTCACAGATCATTTTAGGAAAAAGTCGAGGTAGGGTCGTTTTTGTCTAGAAAATTCGGAGAGGACAGTTTTTGGTCGCGAAATTGGGATTCGAGTGAGATCAATTGGCGAGGAAAAATACAATTTGATCGAGGACTTGATATTGGAATTTTTAGAAGCCCAATTGGATTGATTCAAGAAGGGTGGAAGTCCAAATTGAGGGAAAATTTGTACTAATTCGTATGCCCCCATCACCCATGACAATTAGACCATTTCCTTAGCTTGTTGTAGAAGATTGGTGGATGAAAATTGGAGTGGAAGCCAACCACGCAAGGTGGAGCCCTCCAAGGGGGGACAAAGGGATGAGATAAGGCCTTGGTGGCCCCCTCCATGCCAAAACCGGTTGCCTCCTTCCTCTTCTCTCCCTTTCCGTCAAGCACACCCCACCTTCTCCTTCTTCTTCATCTTTGAATGCCAGCAACAACAAAGATCAAGCCAACAAGCTGCTGGAGCAGCCGCACGCCACCGCCTCGCCATTGCTGTCCCTCGCGGGTCTCGCCTACGCACCGCAGACCACCGTTGCTCTAGCCACCTCCTTCTCGCCTGCTCACCATCCCACGAGGCCCCTAGAACACCGTCGCAAGCTGCTTGCTGACGTCCAGGCCTCCTCCACCGCCATGAAGTGCCGCCACCACCCGCCTAGACCCGCAACCATCCCCCTGCCCATTTCGGCCCAAGCCAGCACCTCTCTCGGCCTCAACCATCACCAGGACAAAACCAGAGCTTGTGGGTATTCACAGCACTGTTCAGCCCGTTTACAAGGCTTTCTCGACGGCAGTTAGCAAGCCCGCTTTGGAGTTTGTCGAGCTCCTCCACGTCCCTGTCGTTTCGATCCGAGCAGATCACTTAACAAGTGAGTTTAACTCACTAATCCATGCATAGTAGGTTAATAATGCTTAAGGGTTGATTAGTTTAGACTAAACAAGGATTAGCTGGATAGTTAGATTAGATTAGCAATTTAATTAATTATTATTGCATGATAGGTGGTTAGAGTAGTGTAGTTAGAGTCTAGACAAGTTCTAGTATTTATCTATAGTGATTCAGAAATTTTCCGGATCCATCTCGGCTTTCAATTAAGCTTTACAAGCCGAAGTATGCATTTTTGTTATTTATTGGCATTTATTTATTATTTTTCGTAATTATTTAATTAATTATTTCTTTTCTTGAAATTAAACTGGGATAGTGAGTGATCGAAATTTCGTGCTAATTACAATGATGTAATCTGTTTATTTATTTAACTATTTGTGCATATTGAGTGTACTTGATGATTGTGGATAATTATCCTAAGAATTGATAATTTTGGTAATTAACTGGAAAATTACCGGGCGTCGGTCTACAGCACCAAAAATATATTTTGGGACTGCTGAAACTAGTGGGATGTTCAAAAGTGAAAATGTTGTATTTTGGTTAAGGCCGACAGTGTACCCACACACGATAATTTTTATTGAGTAGGATAAAAATGGCTACTTATGGTGAGCATATATAGTATACTATCAATATACCTTATGGTCAGCTTTTGGTGAGCATTAATTTATCAGCTTTGGGTGAGCAATACAATCTTTGGTCAGCTTCTGGTGAGCAATAAATTATCAGCTCTGGGCGAGCAATAAATTATTAACTTTGGGCGAGCTATACTATCTATCTTCAACTTAGGGTGAGCAGTTCTAATTTGATAGGACCTTATAGATAGTATTGAATGGGCCGACCATGGGAAGGTCGTGATGACATGGAATCGGCTGAGTCGATTGATCGATAGTTCGATCTAATTGAATTGATTGGTTGAAAATGTCAATTTTACTAACTTGCAGGAATGAACAGAGACAAAGGTAAGACCTCTAACTCATGTTTGTGCTTAGGTAGCCTTAGAGCGTATTTTCTTGCTAGTCAGGTGTTAGGGGGTAGAACTCGCTGAGACGTTGTCTCACCCCGTTGTGAGATAACATTCCAGGTCTTTAGATGGCAGCTCCTTAGTTTTTTTGGACGACCTAAGAAGGTTACGGAATAGGCATCTTATATTCCGTTAAATGGGAGCCCTAAGGGCTGGACCTATGAGCTGGTGAGGTCCATAGTCTGGGTCGATGCCAGTCTCACCCGCAAGGTGCCCCACCGTTACAGGTCATGGTATCGCCAGGCTTAGGATAGCTAGAGAGAGGGTCCTATCCTGGAATTTGAGATACCTCTGCACATTATAGAGGTCGCTTTTGGAAAGGGTACAACAGATCCTCCTCAAGGCTCGGTCGTAGACGCGGTGGACCCGGCTCTTGAAGTACCGGAGTCCTCAGTACAGTCTACTAAAGGCTCCAGTTAAAGTGTGGAGAAGGTGAAATCAAGGAGGATGAGGACCCATAGCTATTTGAACCCCCCCCCCCCCGGTTTGACAGACCTTATGTATATATTTATATGTTGGTTTGTATGGTAATGTGTAAGACTTGACTGGTTATGTTATATATATATAAGTGTGGTTGTGTTTTCAATTGAAGAAAATTGTGGCCCAATTTTTCTATCCCATCTGGTTGTTGTCTGAGGTTTATATATCTACTTTGGCATGTGCATTAAATCGAATAGATCGGCGATGCATCTTGAGACGTCGCTATTAATCGACCGCAGAGGGATGGGCACGCGCTTGGAGGATCGGGGCGTGACAAGGCAGACTTTGAATCTAAAGTCTGGTAGTCTTCAGGCATTGAGGCTAGAATCTGGATGTCTTCAGACTAGACTTTCTGTAAATGTTTTGTCAACTTCAAAACAATAAAGAAGTTTTCCCCAACAATCTCCCCGTTTTTTTATGATGACAAAACTTATCTACAGATTTAAGAACTTTGACCTGCAAAACAACTCTTAGGCAACTCATAATATCTTATAAAACTGAGTTGATTATGACCTAGATAGTATCAATTCTGCAACCACTAAAAACATGTTAATCTTGGAAAGATAAGTCAATTAACTATCCAACCACAATTAGTATTACCAAGGTAAGTTATTGCAGACGTCAAAAAGTCCAACAAATTCAACAAGTTCAATAGTCAAAGGTCCAAACCAAAAAGTAGCATGCAAAAAGTACCAAACAAAAAGATAATAAATCTGCACACATTCTCCCCCTTTTTGTCAATAGCAAAAAGTGGAGAAGAATAAAAAAAGTTTGGTGAAATCAGGGCTGTTTGGGGATGCGAAGGAGCTAGAAATCTCCCATCGACTGAACTGTTTCCTCTAGCTTTCGTAGTGACTCCTATACCTTCTTAACATCTTTAGCCTTGGCAGTTTCTTGAACTGTCTCTTGAAGTTGAAGCTTAAGGTCGTGTACCAGATCGTGAAGAGAGACTAAAGTGGCTTTTAGTGCAGATTGGAAGTTTTGAACCTTACACTCCATGCCATATTGCTGAGCCTTTATATCAACAAGAAGCTCGAGCAGTCTTTTAAAGTCTGCTGTAATGTCTGCTTGAGTACTAGCTTCAACACGTTCAGTTAGAGAAGTGTCTATAGATGAGGGAACCTCAGCTTGTCGAATATCAAGACTTGGAGAGGATGCCACAATCTCAGCTTCAGGAAAATGAGAGACATATACATCCTCTGGATTTGCTGGAGATCTGCTCACTTTATCTCTGGTAAAAACAGGTGAAGAAGTACCTCTTTTTTCAACAACTCCCCCTGTCTCTGTGCCTACAGGTGGAGAAAATAATTCTTTTTCTTGTTCTTGCTCATCATTAGCACCCAAGTGATGTTCTACTTTTTTTCCATCTCCTGCAGTTCTACTCCGAGTCTTCTCAGAATCATCTAATAAGGATACTGTAAAAGTGGGTTCCCTAGAGTCATCTTGACCCTCTCTTGCTTCTTCTGCTTCTCTTTCTTTTATTCTTTCTTTTTCTCTTTCCTTTACTCTTCCTTCTTCACTTCCTTCTCTTCGCTCTTTTCTTCCTTCGCTTCTCTGCTCTATCTCTTCTCATCCTCTTTCCTCTCTGTTCTGCGACTGTTCAAAACTAACAAAGCTTTGTATATTTTTCAAGGCAAATGCGAAGATTGTGAGATCATCCTCATCTTCTTCGTCCCGCAAGATAAGGGCTCTCCTCTTCTTGGTAGGTGCAGTCATAGGTTCCTTGCCTTTCCTCTTCTTTGTGGTAGAGTCTTGTTTTGTTTTGGTTAGGGACTTCTCCTTCAAGCGCTTCAATGCTTTATTCAGCTCCTTCAGTCTCATTTTTTATACCATCTTCAAACCTATCTCCATAGGAGGAATGGTTCTGACACAGAGAGATGCTAGAAACTGAATGTGAAAGTGTCGAAACAAATTGGTAACCAGTGCGGAGTAAGGAAGTTGTCCCTTGTCCTTCACAACAGTCCTGTACATATGCATCAGGATTGTGTGTGGCAGCGAGAACTTCATCCCATTGTTGATGGCAAACATCAGCTTTGCCTCAGAGCGAGATACATCTGTCTGAGGGGTTGACTTGGGTTGGATGTAATTGATTACAACTTTATGCAATAGAATATTGGAGGCAGACATTTTGGAATATGAAATCTCTCCTTCAGCAAGTCTGTCCCAAACAAGAGACAATGTTGCATGACCAACAGACACATTTATTGGTTGGAAACTCTCTCTTTCCGCACCAATGACATCCGCCAATGTGTCCATATCCACCACAAAGTATTTTTCTCTTACCATAAAACAAAATCTATTTGCATCTAGAAAAGATAGATTTGAATAAAAGTAGTTAATATAGGGTAAGCAATAGAAGTTTCAGAACAGAATCTTTCAAGTTGAAGGAGAGCAAACTTCTCCCTCAAGTTCACCCTCAAGGAATCTAGGAAATCAAAATCCACAGATCGTGGGTTCATCACCCCTCTTTTCAGCAAATTCGAATAAGTCTTTTTGTGGTCTTTAGAATGAAACAAATTCATTCCCTCACCACGCACATCAGCAGCCACGCCCATCCTAAGCTAAAAATTTGAGTACATTTTCTCATCATCATCCTTCACCTCAGGCTAATTAAAAGAACTAAACCGTGGATCAATTGGAAAGTTAGCAAAAGTCCCGTCTGCCAAACCTTTCCATTTGTCGTAGGAACATAGTCTCGTTCTTGTAACCTCTTTATTGCAAAAACCCATCAATAAACGTCATCA
The DNA here is from genome assembly GCA_014182575.1 of Eucalyptus decipiens. Lineage (NCBI taxonomy): Eukaryota > Viridiplantae > Streptophyta > Magnoliopsida > Myrtales > Myrtaceae > Eucalyptus > Eucalyptus decipiens. The sequence goes on along the minus strand of JABKBM010000012.1, from coordinate 1,280,450 downwards.
TAGTACCACCTTGTTTCAACTGATTATAGAGTTTAAAGAGAAACTGGGGTTTCAACGTTCTTACGGTTCAACATCTTCCACAATTTCTTCTTTTGTTTGTTGGCGCAGAGGATCTTGAGTCGCACGCTAACGCTGTTGAGAATGTTGTTGTTGTTGCTGTTGAGGAGAGTCTTCTTCCTTAGTTAAGTCCAAGTGAGTAGGATCCTCTGGCATGTGCTGTGGTCCCCTATTAGCAATCCGAGACGATTTCCTCTAGAAAGACATTTTTGCAGTCAAGGAAGATTTCTCGAAGTCATTCGATTGAAAAAGGTGAAAACTTTGTAGAGTAAACTTGAGAGAAAAAGTGACAGAGTAGGAATTCTGTATTCTAAGGTTTGTGAAAACGTAAATGGAGAAGAAGAACTCGACGGTACTTAAAGCAAGTGAAAAGGAGTATACGAACAGTCACAAAGGAAAAAAAAAACTGCCTTTTTCGAAAAAAAAAACTGCTAAAAATTTCTAAAATTCGAAAAAGATAATTTCGAAAAATAAATTAGGCAAGTAACGATTCAAAAATCAACATACCTTTTCAGGTTTTTCATGTCAAAATTAAATTACCTGCATTAAAAAGAAATTAACTTACGGAATTAGTTTTTTGGTCATTACGAGTCTAACCACCTTCGAGACTTTAACCGACATAAGATATAATGTTCGGTTTGGTGCGAATAGACTCAAATAGACTTTTCTCCAGTGGCTTTGGAAAAATGTCTGGCAACTGATTATTTGAGTTAATGAATTGAATCATGACTTCTTTATTCTGAACATGACCTATTTTGAAATGATGTCGAATCTCTATATGTTTTGCCCTTGAATGAAGAATTGGATTCTTTGTGAGATTGATGGCACTGGTGTTGCCGCATTTGATCTCGGTGCATGATTCTTCAATGCCAAAGTCTCTCTTTTGATGAATAAAGTAGTATCTACCTTTCCTTTAGCAAAACCATTTTGGGTTAGGAAATTACTTAACCTTTCATACCAGGCTCGAGGTGCCTTCTTCAGTCCATACAGGGCATTTTTCAGTCTCAAGACTGAGTCTGGCTTTGTTGGATCTTCAAAACCAGGTGGTTGTTCCACATAGACTTCTTTTTGAATAAATCCATTTAGGAATTCACTTTTTACATCCATCTGGAATAACTTGAAATTTTCATAGCAAGCAAAAGCAAGTAATAATATAATTGCTTATAACCTCGCTAGTGGTGCATAGGTCTCGTCATAGTCTATCCATTTTTCTTATGTGTATCCTTTGGCCACGAGTCTTGCTTTGTTCTTGACCACTTTTCCTTTCCCGTCCACCTTGTTCCTGAAAACCCATTTAGTTCCAATAATAGATTTACCTTTAGGTTTAGGAATTAGTTCCCAAACATCGTTGATGCTGAACTGTTTGAGCTCTTCTTGCATAGCTTCGATCCAGCTTTCATTAGATAGGGCTTCTTCTACACTTTTGGATTCTATTTCATAAATAAGTGCTAAAGCACTAGACTCTTCTCGACTTTTGGATTTTGTGCGAATTTCTTTATCAATGTCGCCAATGATGAGTTCCTTGGGATGACTTGATTTATGCTTCCAGTTGCTAGTTGGTTTGAGAGTCTGCTGATCCTTTGCTTCAGTTAAATCTCCTAGTTCTGCTTGATGTTGATCTCCATAAGTCTGAACCACTTCGGGGGTAGTAAACTTTGTAAAGTCTGGAGCTGGTTCAAATTCTTCAGGTTAAGTCTGATTAAGTTGATTCTGCATAGAGTTTTGAAACTTGATGTTCATAGATTCTTCCACTGATTGAGTCTTCTTATTCAATACTCTGTATGCTTTGCTTGAGGTAGAGTAACCAAGGAAAATTCATTCGTCTGATCTTTCTTCAAACTTCCAGTTCGATCATTCATATTTTTCAAAACAAAACACTTACAGTCAAACACATGAAAGTAAGAGACATTTGGCTTTTTCGGTCTAAACACTTCATAAGGAGTTTTCTCTAGAATATGTCTCAAGAACACTTTGTTGATGATGTAGCAAGTTGTAGAAACTACTTCAGCCCAAAATCGAGAGGAAATTTTACTCTCAATTAAGAGGGTTCTGGCCATCTCCTGCAAGGATCTATTCTTTCTTTCCACAACCACATTTTGTTCTGGAGTGTATGGAGAAGAGAAAACATGCTGGAAACCAGATTCATCATAGAACTTCGCAAAGTCTTGCTTTTCAAACTCACCTCCATGGTCTGTACGTATGCTTGAAATAACATATCACTTTTCATTCTGAACTTTCTTGGAAAACTTTGAGAAGTGAGAGAAAGCTCCAGACTTATTTTCTAGAAAGTAAACCCAAGTAAAGCGAGAGTAATCATCCACGATTACTAGACAGTATTTCTTTTCACCAATGCTTTGAGTTCTGGTTGGTCCAAAGAGATCCAGATGCAAAAGCTACAAAGCTCCATTAGTAAAAATTTGATTTACGGGTTTAAAGGAACTTTTAACCTGTTTTCCCAAAACACAAGGAGTGCATAATTCAGACTTTTGATAAGCCAGGTTGGGGAGGCCTTGAACAAGCTTCTTGGATGATATCTTGGCAATCTGTTTCATGTTAACATGACCAAGCTTTCGATGCCAAAGATTTGCTTCATCTTGAATGGAAATAAGACACTGAGAACTTTCTGGTTTTATGTCCAGAAGATAAATGTTCTCATGTCTTCGCCAAGTGAAAGATTGAGAGAAATCTTGTTCCTGAACAGATGCCTTCTTGGAAATTAATTTTGAATCCAGTATCGCAAAGTTGACTTATGCTAAGTAAATTATAATTTAGACCTTCCACCAGAGAGACATTGTTGATAGTCAGGCTTCCAATCTTCATGGTTCCACATCCAACAATTCTTCCTTTGTTATTCCCACCAAAGGAATTTTTCCACCATTTATTTGAACAAGCTTAATAAAACAACTCAAATCTCCAATCATGTGTCTCGACCAGCCACTATCCAAATACCATTTGATCTTCTTTTTTATAGTGACCTCAACTTCTTTGTCTAAGTTTGACTCTGAATTTGCCATTAGATAAATGTTGGCATATTCTTCATCACTTTCCTCGCATTTAGTGTCACTCCATGTTTATGCTTTGAAAGCCTTCCTATACTTCTCAGTTATTTCTTTCTTTTTCTTCAACAAAGGACAATTAGGTCTAATATTCCCATTTTTTCTTGCATTTGAAGCATATTACATCTTTGCTAATCTCATTATCCTCAATCGATTTCTTCTGGAAATTTTGCGTGCTCTGCTTTTTCCACGTAAATCTTCTTCCATTTCTATTCAACTTCCTGAACTTTTTAATCATAAACGCCAGTTCTTCATCGTCCATTTCATCTTCTGAATCTATATCATTAGAATCATCGTTAGAGTTTAAAGTAATTGACTTCTTACCTTTAGGATCTTCGTCCTCCTTGATTTGCTCCACTTCATATGATTCAAGTGTGCCAACAAGTCCGTGTACTGAAAGAGGCATGATCCTCTGGGTTTCTCTAATTGAAGTCTTCACGTGATTCCATTCTTTGGAGAGTCCACACAGCAGTTTATTGACTTTCATTGGTCCTGAGATTGGTTGTCCTTGATATGCCAGGCCATTTACAATATCTATGAAGCAACTAAACATATCAGCGATAGATTCTATAGGCTTCATCTTGAAGACTTCATATTGTCCGAGTAGTATATTGATTTTTGTTTTATTTACTCGATCAGTTCCTTTATAGGTAACGTGCAATCTGTACCAAACTTCTTTCGCCGTTTCACAGGAAGAAATTCGATTATACTTAGTAGGAGATAAAGCACAATATAAAGAGTAGATAGCTTGAGCATCAAGAGCTTCTCTCTGGGTTAATTCTTCTTGTGTCATATCGCCAACGTCTACAGCTTCTTTTCCTCTTTATGAGGTTGATATAGCTTTGGGATTGATCCATTTTTCTACCACATCCCATTACAGGGGATCTTTCGATCTTAGGAATGCCTTCATCTTGTTTTTCCACACGTTGTATTCATTTCCATCAAAGTAAGGAGGTCTGGTGTTGCTTTGGCCTTCAACCAAACCTGGAGCCAAAATACTAGCCATAGATCTTTAACTCAAAAGTAAAAGCACTTCAGTAAAATGAGCACACAAGCTCTAATACCAATTGAAATGACTAGTAATAACACATGGAGGGGGGTAAATAGGTGTGAACAAAAATTCTCGCAAGATTCAAAAGTAATAATTGCTTATAGAAAATCACAAACGAATTCAGACTTTAGCAGTTTTAAACTTTAACAGACAAATAGAGCTACGAATAAAAATAAATGAGTTGGAAGAGAATTAAAAACACAAGGTTTATAGTGGTTCGGCTTAGATCAAGCCTACGTCCACTCTCCATGCTGACAGCCTATTGGCTGGATTCCACTAAGGATTCAAAAGAGATTTTACAACTTGATGATCTCGACTTCAAAAAAAGAAATAGTCTCTACCGGTCTCTCACAAAGTTTCACTATGAGTTTCTCTTTTTTGTAAACAACTTTGAGCTGAGCGAGTGAAATAACAAGGAGCTAGTAAGCTTCAGACTTTGAAATTTTTCTTTCACGCACTCTATCAAACAACTAGAGAGTCCACCTTAAATATTCCTTCATGCCTTCACGACCGTTGGCACTTTTCAAAGGAATTCTTCCAATCTACCGATTGGACATAATCAATCAAGGAGATCTTGAGTCGTTAGAAGATTGTGATAAAAGCCCGTCAATCCTGTTCGCCCATACAATTAGGATCTTGGTTTTCCATAAGTAAAGCTTTCCAAGTTTGCTTGCCTTTCAAAAGATTTGATTAACATAACTGATTCCAATAAACATAATCAATAATATAGGTGTTGTATCCAGCCATAAGGTCATCCGTAAGCCATACGAAACAAATCTTTGAAGAAGTAAAGATAATCTTGTATCTGGATAAGTCTTCATTCTTCAGTATGGAAACTGTCAGTGTGGACAGACTTTGAATCTAAAGTATGGTAGTCTTCAGACGTTGACGCTAGAGTATGGATGTCTTCAGACTAAACTTTCTGGAAATGTTTTGTCAACTTTAAAACAGTAAAGGAGTTTTCTCCAACACTAGGAACTTTACTCCAACAAGAAATCCCATTCAATTTAAGAAAGTCTTCTTTTTGGGCTCAAACTCAAAAAATACTTTCATACTAAGAATGATGAATAATGTACACTGAAAAGAAGATGCACGTGCAAAGTATACATCACACGCACAAATGCAGGCACATATGATCAGCTCTCAATAAGTGTCCTACATGTGTTCCAAGTGAATCGAGATGGGCTCTGGACCTTTCATTAATTCCAACGATCTTTACACGTCTAAAACTCACAAATACATCGAGTTTCCATTGATAAGAAGAACGAGAAGAAGTAAACATGGTTTTTGTCTTGTTGATATGTGGTGAACTCACTTTCATTTGAATGCCGTACGTGTATTTTTGTTTAAAAGACATTAAGAGGAAAAGTGGTCATTTCCCTCAATTCCGAATTATATATTCTTTTTCCCGGAATCCGATTTCTTAACAAATCTCTCTGATTGATGTCCAATTTGGTTGAAGAAAAAGTCCACGTGATTACGTTTCACCATGTAGCTCATATCGGAGGCCAAAAATCCCTACAAACTGGTCAATCTACACTTACGATCGTTTTCCGAATCATCCAAATCGATTTTTCGTAAAAATCCTGAACTTGCCGGAAATTCCTTGAAAGATGAGTCAACGTTCCTAAAATGATTCGTGACATGAAAGAACTTTCAATTTCTGAAATCAAATTCAAATTCGCAGTTAATTTCAATCTGGCGCAATTTTAGCATGACCTGGCCTACCGGGTAGCTTTTAGGAATTTTTGGTGCAATTGACCTGTGGTCGATTTTCTTTGAGCCACATGTACCTCTTTGACACATTGGTGACTCTCAGTGGTCATGAAAATCTCGAGGTTTCAAATACGAACACAGGTACCCAAAACGATAGAAAATCGATCTGGTGCCGATCGACAAGAATTTTGCAATCAGGTGGAATCACCCACACTTTGATCACACATCCCAGTCGAATCGACCTATCTTCAGTCTCTAATCGATTTTTTTGTTGTGCCGTAATGACCCTTGTAGACTAGCACGGTCGAGTAGTCGATTCCTAGTCGAATTTTCAAGTCTATTATGTTAAAATCTCTTAACAGCTTCACCTAATAGGCTAGTTATCTCATGAGTGGCCATCTCAGAAAAAAAAAACATTATAGGCACGTCAATGAAAGGCTCAACTTATCGAATCGAAATCAGAACCTGAAAATCAGGATGTCACATTTAATACTAACTCTCTTGGATCCAAGAAAATCTGGGTACCAAAGAAAGTTTGAGTTTTTCTTTTGATCACAAGTCATTATCAAAAGAAAGATTAAAAGGTATTTGGATAGTGATTGTTCGAGGCATATGACAAAAGAGTCAAGCTGCTTCATAAAGCTTGTTGGACTAAATGGAAGAAAAGTTTCTTTTGGCGGAAACATCAAAGGAAAGATTGTAGGTTGTGGAACTGTAAAAATTGGATGCCTGACTATCAATAATGTTTCCTTGGTGGAAGGTCTGAACTACAATCTACTGAGTATAAGTCAACTTTGTGATATTGGTTTCATAATAAATTTTTAAGAAGGCATTTGTTTTGGAACGAGTCAAGACTTCTCTCAATCTTTTACTAAGCGAAGACATGGCAACATATACCTTCTGGATATAAACCTAGAAAGTTCTTAGTGCCTTATTTCTATTCAAGATGAACCAAGTCTCCGGCATCGAAAGCTTGGTCATGTTAATATGAAGCAAATTGCTAAAATTACCTCTAAGAAGCTGGTTCGGGGACTTCCTAACCTGGCTTATCAGAAGTTTGAATTATGCACTCCCTGCGTCTTGGGAAAACAGGTTAGAAGTTCCTTTAAACCTGTAAATCAAGTTTCTACCAGTCGAGTTTTGCAGCTACTCCATATGGACCTTTTTGGACCAAACAAAACTCAAAGTACTAGTGGAAAGAAACATTGCCTAGTAATTATGGATGATTACTCTCATTTCACTTGGGTCTACCCTCGGAAAGGGAGATCGTGTTCGTGATCGAGTTAGCCCCTGGGACGAAGCCAATCTCTAAGGCTTCGTACCTCATGGCATTGTCAGAGCTGAAAGAACTAAAGGTGCAGATGCAAGAGTTGTTGGATAAGGGATTCATATGTCCTAGTACATCACCTTGGGGAGCACCAGTTCTGTTCATGAAGAAGAAAGATGGTTTGTTGCGCCTTTCCATCAACTATTGGCAACTCAACCAAGTGACGATCAAGAATAAGTACCTGCTACCGAGGATTGACGACTTGTTTGACTAGCTGTAGGGGGCGTTGATATTTTCTAAGATCGACCTGAGGACAAGGTATCATTAGCTAAGGATCAGAAAGGAAGATATACCGAAGACGGCATTTTGTACGCGTTACAGTCATTATAAGTTCATTGTAATGCCGTTTGCTATGACAAACACCCCGGCTGCTTTTATGGATTTGATGAATCATGTATTCAAGGAGTATCCAGATTAGTTTGAGATCGTGTTCATCGACGATATCTTGGTGTACTCAAGAAGTCCTGAGGAGCACGAAAGACAGTTGAGGATAGTGCTTCAGACTCTGCAAAATCATGGACTGTATGCCAAGTTCAGTAAGTGCGAGTTTTGGTTGACTTGTGTGGCTTTCCTAGGTCATGTGATTTCAGGTGAAGGAATTTCAGTGGAACTAGCTAAGTTGAAGCTGTGATCAGCTGGCCAAGACCGACGACAGTGACAAAGATCAGAAGTTTCTTGGGACTGATAGGTTACTACAGATAGTTCGTGGAAGGATTTTCAGCATTAGCCACGCTGATGACTCGACTGCAGAAGAAGGAAGAGAAGTTTGTATGGGCGGATAAGTGCGAGCGTAGTTTCCAAGAGCTTAAGCAAAAGCTAACTACTACACCCGTACTGAAGATTCCGTCTGGCCCTAGAGGATATGAGATCTATAGTGATGCGTCATTCAGAGGACTAGGTTACGTGTTAATGTAGAATGGCAAAGTCGTTGCATACGTGTTTCATCAGTTGAGACCTCATGAGCTGAATTACCCGACGCAAAACTTAGAACTCCCAGCGATTATCTTCACTCTGAAGATTTGGAGACACTACTTATGTGGAGGAAGGTTCCAAATCTTTACAAATCATCAAAGTCTCAAGTACTTATTCTCTAAGACGGAGTTGAATATGAGACAGCGTCGCTAGATGAAACTTCTCAAGGACTATGATTGCGACATCCTATATCATCTTGGAAAGGCTAACAAGGTCGCAGATGCGTTTAGTCAGAAGTCTTCAATTGCGCAGATGGTGATTAAGGAGTGGATTTTACTCAAGAGAGCTCCAGAATCGATTTTCAAATTTGAGGTAGGCCACCTTTCAACTCTTATGGCCACCCTTAGAATTGAACAGGAAGTGTAGATAAGGATCAAGACGTTGTAGTTGATAGACATAGAGATCCAGAAGATCACGCAAGAAGATACCGAAAAGAGAAAGGCTAACTTTCAGGTTTTTGAAGATGGAACATTGAAGTTTCATGGATGATTGTGAGTACCTGACGATGCAAAGCTTAAGGAGGAGATTTTTTCAGAAGCTCATCATAACAGTTATAGCATTCATCCAGGTAGTACGAAGATGTATCAGAATCTGCATCAACATTATTGGTGGACAGGTATGAAGGCGGATATTGCCAAGCATGTCGTCAAGTGTCTGACGTGTCAACAAGTGAAGGCACATCATTGTAAGCCGGGAGGACTTTTGCAACCTCTCGAGATTCCCAAGTAGAAGTGAGAACACATCACAATGGATTATGTGATGGGCTTACCAAGGAGTCAGCGAGGCAATGATTCCATATGGGTTGCGGTTAACAGATTGACGAAATCTGCTCACTTCATCACCATACGAAAGGACTTTGCATAGGACAGATATGATGAGTTGTACATGCGTCAAATAGTTCGATTGCATGGAGTGCCAGTGATGATTACATCTGATCGAGACCTAATGTTCACAGCAACCTTCTAGAAAAGGTTACAGACTGCCTTGGGAACGAAGCTGCAATACAGCATGGCCTATTATCCGTAGACAGATGGCTAGTCTGAGAGGATGATTCAAACCCTTGAAGACATGCTGAGAGGTTGTGTACTAGATTTCAAAGGAAGCTAGGAGGAACAGCCGCATCTAGTCGAGTTTGACTACAACAATAGCTACCAACAGATTATTTAGATGGCACCATTTGAAGCGTTGTATAGTAGAGCGTGCAGAACACCAGTGTGTTCAAATGAAGTTGGAGAACGAAAGATTACCGGCCCAGAGTTAGTTCAACGGTCAGTGGATGCAGTTGCAGTTATCCGGGAAAGATTGAAAACCGCTAAGAGTCACCAAAAAAGTTATGTGGATAAGCGTTGAAGACCACTGAAATTCCAAGTTGGTGAACACGTCTTTCTTAAGGTGTCACCAATGAGGGGTACTTCGCGCTTCGGCAAGAAAGGGAAGCCGAGTCCAAGGTACGTCGATCCCTTTGAGATTCTGGAGAGAATAGGGACTTTGGTGTAAAGTTTTGCGTTACCGCCGAGACTAGCGCAAGTGCATAATGTATTCCACATGTCGATGTTGAGAAAGTATGAAACTGACTCAACCAATGTGCTAAATTTTAAAGAGTTAGACGTGGACGACAAAGTGTCGTACGTGGAGAGACTAGTTTAGATTGTAGATCGAAAAGAGCAAGTTATGTGAACCAAGACGATCTCGTTAGTCAAAGTGGTCTGGGAATACCATGGGACAGAAGGAGCAATATGGAAAAGTGAAGACTTGATGAGATGACAATACCCCCACCGTTTTGTTTAAGAATTATAATGGTTTTAATTTCGAGGACGAAATTTTTATAAGAGGGGAAGAGTTATGACATCCTGATTTTCGACCTTCTACGATTATAAGAAATGGGCTTTTCATCGACGTGCCCATAGTATTTTTTCTCTGAGCTAATCACTCGTGAGATAACTAATTTATCAGGTAAAACCGTTAAGGAATATAAACACGACTGACTTAAGAATTCAACCAAAAATCGACTACTCGACCGTGCTAATATGCAAGGATCAATACGGCACCTCTAAAATTGATTAGAAACCGGAGATAGGTCGGTTCGACAAAGAGATGTGATTGAAGTGTGGGTGGTTCCACCTAATTGCAAAATTCTTGTCGAATGGTACTAAACTGATTTTTCTGTCGATTCTGTACTCTGTGCCCGTAATTGAAAGCTTGAGATTTTTACGACAGTCGAGAGTCGCCAATGTGTTGAAGATGCACAATGTGGATAAAAAATATCCGACCATAGGTCAAATGCGCTAAAAATTCCTAAAGGCTACCCGGTAGGTTGTGTCACGCTAAAATCAAGTCCGATTGAAATTAACCACGAAATTGAACTCTATTTCAGAAATCGAAAGTTGTGGTGTGTCACAATTTATTTTAAGAACGTCGACTCATCCTTCGAAGAATTTTAGGCAAGCCCAGATTTTTGGCGAAAATTCAAAATTGGACGATTTTGGACCGGGAAATTCGCAGGGCCGTTTGTGTGTGAATTTTTGGCGTTCAAGATGAGCCAATTGGTGAGGAAAATTGTGGATTTGAGTGTGGGCTTCCTCCTTAGCAAATTGGCCATTGAATTGAGGTCAATTGGTGTGAAATTAAAGTGAAATTGAAGAGGAACACATGAATTTCGTAGGCCATGGGGGGCTGCAACATTTGGACCACCTTTGTGGCTTGTTGGGGAAGCTTGGGAGGGGAAAACAGCTGCTGGAAGTGGCTGAAGGCTAGTGGGGCCTTGCACTTGAGTTCTAGGATATTTTGGCTTGACTTTAGTGGCCTTTGTCCCCCTTCAACCTACAGCAACTTCTTCCTCTTCTTCTTCAGCAATTCTCCTCCATTATTGCTTAATCAACACCAAAGAACCAGAGAAACCAGCTAGCACTTCCCTGTAAACCGATCCACCCCACCCGAGCAGCCAGCAGCCTGCAGCCCGCCGATGTCGCCATACGCACACCCGCGTGCTGTCTCGAGCTGGCATGTCCGCCCACTTGCTCCACGACTCCAGCTGCTCAAGCCAAGTCTGTGCGCCATCCTTGCCGCTCGTCGTCATCGTAGCTCCGCTTGATTAGGTCGCCGTCTGCTGTCGATGCCTCTGCCAGCCCACCATGCCGTTCCCTTGCCGTCCTACCCCCTTGGTCTAGCTCCTTCAGCCAGCGTCCAGAACCGAAAGTCCATCTCTAGCAATAAGCTGTTGGACCATTTTCAACCCGGTTTAAGCCTCATTGGGCATCCCCGTAGGCCCGATTCTCACTCGCCTCCGCCTCGCCATCATCGTGAACTCATTAGCTCATCAAACTGGTAATGAGGAGGATTAGTTTAGACTAAGATTGGGTTAGGAGGATTAGTTAGTGTAATGAGTTATTTAGTTAGTTAATTAGGCTAATTAGGTGGTTAGATTAGTTTAGTTAGGGGTTCATTAGATTGTGTGACTTAATTAGCTTAGTACATTATTTCTTTAAGTCCAATTAGGTGGTTAGATTATTGTATATAGCTTAATTAGTGATTTATGTAACTATTTTGCATTTATTTAATTATTTTGTAATTTATTTAATTATTTATTATTTTTCGGAAATTATACTGGGATAGCCGATCGTTAGAATTTTGTGCCGATTGTCGTGATGTAATTGGTCTGTGCAATTGAGTGTTAATTGTGCAATTGAATGATGATTGTTGATTGTTGATTTATTATTTCAAAAGTATGGATTTTTGGTATTTAATTAGAAAATACCAGGTGTCGGTTTTTTACACAAAAAAATGTCTTTAAGTACTATATCAAATAGTGGAATTTTTAAAAGGAATGATATCACTTTTTATGGCTCAAACTGACTGCATACCCACACACGATTATTTTACTGAGTGTTTTTAATATGAAGAAAATAGGGCAAACACATTATATAAATTAAGGCATTTTAGTGCAAAGCACAATGTTCTTGGCCGGGATTGGGTGTGCGTGTGATAGTTACGAGAACTCATCACCCAATGAGAGTCGGGTGAGCGATGCTCCTATATGGGATGCCCTTATCAATGGATGCCGGTCGCAATAGAGGCTGGGCTGATGGTCCTTCAAGAATGCCGTCTAGAGAAAGACGTTGCCGTGCTCGATGGGGTGAGACGACACCCAGCTATGCCGGAAGACCGCCGACTATTGAGTTGGCCATGCCCGTGGGGCCGTAATTAATTAGAACGCTTGTCTGAGTGAGATATAACCGCACCGGATATGGGACAAAATTGTGTGATACAGAATGGGACGTGTCATAGCAATTTGGCCTTATAATCAGGACCCCTGTGATTGATTGATTTGAAAGTGAGGCGTTCTAGTTATGGATTGCATCTACTGCATTTATAAATGTTATATGTGTCGTACTGACATGCAGGGAGGTGCTGAGATGAGGTAAGTCTTCTGTGATGTGTGATTACACTACCTTTAGGACGTGAACTCACTAAGACATTGTCTCACCCCGTCGTGGCTTTCAACTTTTACAAGTCCCTAGATGGAAGTTCGTCCAGTTCGTTTTGGGCAGCCACAAGGTTATAGCGAGTAGAGTACCTTCTTCCTTGTCCCCAGGAATCCCTAGACCCGTGAGCTTGTCATGACCACGATCTTGGTCGATGAGGGCCTACCTCGGTGGGTACCTCATCAATTTGAGGCGTGGTTTTGTCACGGGCCTAACGAGGAATGGGAAGGTTCCGTGGATGGTTTCGACGAACCCACCATTGAGGGTGAGGGTGGGGAGGTACTCGACCTTGTTGTGGATGCCGATGTTTTGGCTGATATCACGGCAAACCAGTTGCCCGAGGATGAGCAAGAGCCCATAGTAGAGGAGGTAGCTGACCCGCTAGACATCGACATTCCTGACGGTGTCGTAGTGGACCTGGAGCCCAAGTAGGAGGGTCCGGGGTAGGGTTAGCTAGGTAGTCCTTTTTGGGGCCTTGACTTTTGTATATAACTTTGCAGGCTGACCTGGATGTTTGTAAAAGTGTGGTTTGTTTTATATGGCTGTCCTGCTTTTCTATCCCATGTTGATTGTTGTCTAAGGATCATTTATTTCGCTTCCGCATGTGCATGAATCGTTTGGGTAGGTGGCACGTCTTAGGAACGTCGCAATTTGATCGACCACCGAGGCATGCGCGCGCGCTCGAGGTTCGGGGCGTGACATCCATCCCATTCTGCTGATGTGAATAGGGTGTTGTTTTCTGCCTTACAATGCCATTAGTTGCACAAAATTGATCAAATTTCGCTGAACAAAATTCTCCTCCATTGTTTGTTTGCAAAACTTTTATTTTTCTATCAAATTGATTTTTCACCAGAGATTTGAAGTCACGAAATTTTTCAAATACATCATCTTTTCTCTGTAAGATATATATCCATACATATCTAGAATATCGTTAGTAAAAGAAACATAATATTTTGATTTTCCAAACGATGCTATAGGTGTAGGACCGAAGACATCACCTATGGATTAGATTTGGAATTCCTTTAGCCATCCTTCCTATTGTGGCATCCTAAAATCTCGTGACAACCTCTGGAGTACCATGAACCATGATTAGGCAATGGAAGTGCCGTTTGATTTTGTATTAGCCATTGAATTAATGAATTTCAATTAATTTAAGGCCGAGCATTGTAATGAATGATTGTTTGGATGGAGATGTGTCTACAAGTGACCCAAGGATTTTATTTAGGTGCAAATTGACATAGAAATCTTATTCTTGGTGGTGCACTTTATAAGTATAATTTTATAGATTTAAATTACAAAGTTTTGTGGGTTTATAAGTTGAAATTAGGTGTTAATTTAAATGAGGGTTAAATAGAATAGGAATAGGAGAGGATGGGCTGATTTTAGGCCCAAAGACCATCCAACCAGCCCACGCCAACCCCTTGGTCGACCGGCCCATGAAGGCCCAAGACCGGCCCAACATTGAAGCCCATCAACTTTGCATGTGAGTTGCCAAGTGGCATGGAGGAGAAGCCAAGTGTGGCTGCCCTCATTGGCTTCCTTGGGTGGCTACATGCAATCAAATGATTGCAAATGATTGTAGGGGAAGAAAGTAAAGAGAGAGGCGGATGATGAAGGGGAATCGACCGAGAGAGAGAGAGAGAGAGAGAGTGTCGTCCGAGAGAGAGGAAGAGGGAAAGAGAGGAAGCAGGCATGCGAGAGGAAGGAGGAGGACCGTCCGCCTAGCTCGCCGCCGTCCGTTCGCCGCTTTGCCGCCGTTCTTGTTGCTGTTTGTGCTTGAGTTTAAGGCAAGTGAAGTCCTAAAACCTACCCCTTGCATTGCTGTGTTGTGTGTATAGTAGATGGTAAGTCTTGGTTGTGGTAGATGGGATGAAATTTTGGAGCTTTGGAGAGAGATTCGTTGGCCATGCATGCTGTTTCTGGAAAGACCAGTTCGACCATCCTTGAGCTTGTGTGCTGCTTGTGACTTTTTAGTTGGAATCTTGTTTCAATTTATTCATGAAAGTTGTAGAGAACACCTTGAAAAACAACATACTAAAATTTGAGGTAAAACAAACAAGCATTGGTTAGTGAAATGATTTTTCTTTGGAGAAATTAGATCCGAAATCCGTTGTGCTGACCTTTAGAGATTTCGTGGTCTGTAAAGTAACTTTCTTGTGAAAATCTCACTTTGATATCTTAATGAAAGTTGTACTGTACTTCTCTAGGTAGAACATATAAAAAATTTAGAGGAAATGAACAAACATAAGTTGGTGAAATCGTTGTTCTTTGAAGAAACTGGATCTAGGAAAAACGTTACCTCGACCCCGTATGATTTCGTGATTTTTATCAAATAAGTCGGTAAAATTTGTTCATGTGTTATTGATGAAAGTTGTAGGTAATATTCTGAGGAATAACATACTAAAAATTTAGAAGAAATGAACATAAGTAGATCGGTGAAACGAGTGCCTTTTGAAAGATGATAATCTGGGAAAAGATGACACCGAGAACAAGGGGAAATAATCGTCTATATCTATTAATCTAGAACGATTTGGGTTTCGATTTCTTCATGAGATATTTACCTCTTGGACTTTTCTATAACATGACAAAATTTCAGAATTTTTGGAGTTCATTTACATATTTAATTTAAATTTCTTCCAAAACTGTGCAAACTGAAATATTGAAGTTTGAAAACTGTGATGCATGGGCCTTACTGTTTTGTGTGAAATTCTATTGGTATGGAGTTATTCATGAGATATCTGCCTTTAGGTCTCGTCTATAATGTGTCAAGTTTTCAGAATTTATTAATGTCATTTACTAATTTTTCTGGAGTTTTAATTAGAGGAATGCATTTTGATTTATCCGAGACATTGATGTGTTTTGAAAAATAAATGAATTTATCCTTGTGATGTAATACTTTGAGTGGTTGATTTTGCTGCATATGTGATGACATATGGCATGTTATATGGCATGAAAAGTTGGTTGAGATCTTGATATTATTGCATCAAATGCCATGTTGAAATTGAGATACATGTGTGGATATAACTTGAGAAAATAACAAGACTGTCAGAGGTGTGAGCCGACAATGCCCTGGGAGTGTTGGGATGCCCGAAGTGTGTGTGCCGGATGTCCTCGGGAGTTTCAAGATGCCTGGAGTGTGGGGGTGCCGGAAACCTCGGAGGTGTGTGCCGGGGGGATACCTCGTGATGCTAGTTGGGATACAAGATGCCCGGAGTGTGTGTGCTGGATGTCCAGAGGTGTGTGCTGGAGGTTCCTTGTGATGCCAAGTTGGATACGAGCGATAAATTGTGGGATGAAAACACTGGTCCCTGGAAAGATAAAAATTGAGACTATATCATATGACATGGTGATATATGCATGAATGCTTGATGATAAGTGCATGGTGGTATATGCACATATGGCATGAATATATGCATGAATGCTTGATGATAGGTGCATGGTGGTATATGCACATATGGCATGGTGATATATGCATGAATGTTTGATGATAAGTGCATGGTGGTATATGCACATAAGGCATGGATATATGCATAAATGCTTGGTGATAAGCGCATGGTGGTATATGCACATATGGCATGGTGATATATGCATGGTTGCAAGGTAAGGTATGCTTGAATGCATGAATGATATGTGTTTTATTCTTGATTTTTCTGTTTGACGCATTGAGTAGTGTGGTGGATCTTTACTACTGAGTGGTTATACTCACCCCTTTTGGGGATTAACATTTCAGATTAGAAAGATGCCTTTGCTGTTGGTTGCACGTAGTACTTACTATGGCATACCTACTGATGTGGATGTGGAGTGTACTGAGCATGTCTGTGTCGGTGCTCCTGGTTTAGTTTTTGTTCGAGTCCGTGTCCTAGTGATATATGATGTGGGTCGAGCTGATGGCCCGGTTATCCAGGAGTTTTTATTTGTCCATGTCCAACATGATGGAGCGATGTTAGGGATGTTACCGCCGCCGCCACCCGATGCACCGGATTGGGTATGATGGCGTGTATAGATGTTGGGAGCTGACACTTTTTGGAGATAGCCAATGCTCGTTGATGGAGGCTAGTACATGTTCGATGTAGAATCGAGTCCTTTTTGGGTGGTAGCCAAGTATAGTTAAAATCTTGGCCTTTTTGTTGTATCGACCTTGATGTCCATCATGAAAATACAAATAAGAGTGAATCGGCATTATCTTTTCTTATGGTGCATAGTTGGTGTGCATTGCATTATGGTTATTGGAGGGAGAGATGGTGAGACTGCTAATAAGCTGCGATGGGACCGTTTTCAAAAAAAAAAAAAAATCTCTAGTCAAAGGGTATCAGTCTGTGAAGTTATATGAGATCGAGTAATGAAGAGAGATCACCTATGGCGACCTCAGGCGAATTGGGGGTGCCGCACCTATAGATTCAAAAGATACCAGATTTTGTTTCCGATGTAGATAATGTTCACAAAATCTGAAACCCATGCAATAGTTTGGGATTCCATCCACTATCTTCTTTGAGGTAAGTATCATCAACCCTTTCTCACTAATATGACCAAATCTTTGATGCCATAACATCGAAGAATCTTCTTCCACCTGCTCTGAGATATAATCCTCACCATTGATCACCATGCTTTCTAATAACTTCCACAGTTTTCCATATCATTCACCTTTGGCGATCATCATAGATCCACGGGTTAGCTTGCATGAATACTTGTCGCTGGTGAAAGTAATGCCAACATCTGCCATGGTTTCCATAGAAATAAGATTCCTAGTAAGACCAAGAATATGCATCACATCTAGAAGATTCTTGATTGTCCCATCTTTTATCTTCAGCTTCACCTTTCCATGACTAACTATATCAAGCATCGAATCATCTCCCATTCGCACTGTATCTCCTTGATATGGCTCATAACAGCAAAACTAATGTCTATGAGGCGTCATGTGAAAAGACGCTCTAGTATCAATTATCCATGTACTATGGTCACCCTACAATGAATTGTAAACGAGATACATGTCTCCCAAGCTGCTGTCATCATCATTCTTTGTATTAAAGGATGATGCATCATCTCTCTTCTCTGGACCCACACTTTTGCTTTTGCAATCCTTCTTCAAGTGTCCAGGCTTTTTGCACCTCCAACAAGTTATTTCTAGTCGATCTCAACATTTAGATCTTCCTCTAGGCTTATTCTTGCCACTAAATTTGGATTTGGATTGTTCACTATTCCTTCCTCTTGCAAAAAGAGCCTCTTGCGTTGCATTATCAGAACCTGCTCTCCTCATCTCTTCAGATATTAAAGCAACTACAATGCCCTCAAAGGATAATGTACTAACACCAGCGCCAATAGAAACAATTAGATATTTCCATGAATTCAGCAATGAACACGGCAAAGTACATGCTTTATCTTCCTTATCCAAATAGACATCAATTGATGCAAGTTACCCACAAATAGTATTAAACTTGTTTAAGTGTGCAGAAAAAGAATCACCTTCGCTCATCCGAAGGTTGTATAGTCGCTTCCGCAGAAAAAGTTTGTTCACAAGCGACTTGCCTTAATAAAGATTTTCCAGCTCGTCCAGAGATCTTTCGCCATTTTCTCAAAGGTCATGTTTATCAAAACGTTATTAGCAAGGCATAGCCAGATCAGGCCTTGTGCCCTTGGATTCCTTTGCATCGTCCTCCTTCGACTTTCCCTTGGATTTTTCCTCAAGTTTATCTTTTTTGATCACGTGCCACAAATCTCTACCCATAAGCAGAGCCTCCATCTTCAATTTCCATAACTCAAAACACTTTCCTCTAAAATTGTCTGCTTCAATCCGTGATTGACCAAACGACGACATTTTCCCAAGATTTGATTTTTTTGGATCTCTCTTCACCAAGAAACCCTAACCTCAAACTTGACTTTGATACCAAATGTTAGGATTCGATGCACAATCACAAATAAAAAAGAGAGTAAAAGTGAGAAAGAGAATTCGGGACACAAGGTTTTATCTTGGTTCACCCTTAAACTAGGGCTATGTCTAGTCGAAGATTCTACTATAACTAGCACCTCGTACCTCTCTGTTACATCCCCTCAATTACAAGAGAAACGAGACTATATATATATCCAGTACCTATTCATGAGCCAAAACCTAAACTACCATTAAAATATGAGCTCATCCTTTAAAGTCGCAAGGGCATTGCCCCTACACAATTTAATGGGAGTGTATGAAGCATAACCCCACAGAAAGGACTCGAAGAAGAAATTGATTCTAAGTGAACTCCTATTGAATCAAGATGGGAGCTAGATTTTCTATAAAAGTTTATGGACAACATTAAACACTTTCATATAGTCCAAGGGCTAAACTAAACATATATCAAAAGTTCGGGTTTTATATTGAACAAATTAATAAAAATGATCATATTGCACATTGGGTTAAAGTTCAGGGGTCATATTGAACAAATTTAGCATTCAGAAACCATATTGCACATTAGGCGAAAATTCAAGAACCACTTGTACCATTTACGCTAGAATTCATTGTTTGTTCCTTTGAGACCCTATGAATGATTAGAGATGAAACTGAAGAGGATGCAGTTCGTACGTCACTACTCGCAAAAAGCGAACGCGGAAGAGGATGATCCTGATATCATACTGGTTCATGTTTGCAATAAGGTAAATAATCTATTTGAAAGGGTTCAAGAGTGAATTATTTTTAGACGGTTGCTGCTAATTAATGATAAGCAAAAGACGTAATAGTACCTAAAGAAATTTGCTTCGATTACGAACCCTGCCGCATGTTATGGTGAATCGCTGTGCATAAGCACTTGCTAGCACAATTCCAGAAGAATAAGGACGCGTAGATCCTCATCGTGGAAGAGCGTACGTTTGTTTATCATATTTTGTTAAGGATGATTTAACTCCAATATCAAAATTACGCACAAAAAATGATAAAATGAAAAAAGGTGACGAAAGAGAGAATGAGTTATATCGAAAAGGCTGGCACGCCGAACCCATATATCTGTTAATTTATTATTGTAGCATAAATCGAAAAATATATAGTTAGTTTTAATATTTTGGGTTGAGAATGTAGGTAATTCCTGATGATAAAAAGGGTGAAGTTCGACCTAAGATATGCGAGGGGTTAATTTGATCTATCTCATCTGCTCGTAAAACATGTTACTACTCCTTTATTTAGTAATTAATTAGTTCTTGTCCAGTCTCTTAGAATTTAGAGAGTGAGTAGAGATCTTAATTGAGGGAGAATTATTTAAAAATTCATAAATCTATTATAATTGTGCAAATTCAATCCCAAACTTTTTTTTGGGCAATTTAATTTTAAACCTTTTGCAACTGTGTTAATTTAGTCTATTTGGCCAAACTTGGCCAGTCACCATTGGCATGGACTCCAATCGTCCAACGAGCACTAACGTGGCAATTTTTTAATAATATTTTGGATTTTTTCTCTTTTTATTAATTTTTTATTTCTTTTTGCCTTTTCTTTTTTCTCTTCTTCTTCTTTGGCTTCTTCTCCCCCGCAGTGGCTAGCGAGGCTCCGATGGGGCTCGCTAACCATAGGGCGAGGTTGCGGCTCTCGCCAAACCTAATCGGCGGCCTCACCCAGTTGCGGGAGGGGTCGCCTATGTCCCCAGCAAGGCCAAGGTGAGGTTGGCCTCTCCTAGATCTAGGTGAAGCTGCCTCGCCCATGGCCTCAGGCCTCACTTTGATCTGGGCGAGGCCATCGGCAAGTTCCAGCGAGGGCTGCAACCCATGCCGGTGGTCGGTGAGGGCTTCGCGGCCCTTGCCCAATAGCTAGTGAGCTCCATTGGAGCCTCGCTGGCCACTATAAATAAGGAAGCTAAAGAGGAAGAAGAAAAAAAAATGAAAATGGAAAAGGAAAGGAAAAAAGATAAAACATAACAAAAATTTGAAAAATATAAAATATTATTAAAAATGCCACATCAATGCTCATTGGATGGCCGTCACCAACCGTCGTCCACGTCGGCACTAGCTAGCCAATTTCACCAAATTGACTGAATTGGCACAATTGCAATAGGTTTATGATTTTTTTTTGGTAATTCTCCCTCTTGATTGAAGAAATAACAACATTAAAGATTGATTGTGGGGTGAAAATTCACCCAAAAAAAGACTCGCCCTATTTTCACCCCTCATTGGCTCTTAATATTCCTTATTACATTGGATTGATGACATTAACCCTTGCGAGTCTCACTCTTGATTTAAGATTATTTTTTACCTTTTTCATCCTTTATTATTGGCTCCTATACCTCGTGTCACATTAAATTAACTACATTATCCCTTACGATTCCCACTTTTAATTTAACATTATATCTTACCTTTTTTTTTCCTTTTTTTCCAAATTTTATTAAAAGAAAAGCTTATCTACATCACTTCCAAACAACTTTTTTTTTAACCCTAGCCAATTCATTTACACTTGTTACATTTCGACGTTTCTTTCATATTTATCTTCTTCAATGCTTATTCTCCAATATTATAACTTGAGTAGGTATTAATCATATATTGGAGTAAATTTTTTTTTTTTTTTTTGCAATTGTTTACTTTATTTTGGTAGATTATTCTCATGATCATGAATTTTTTGACTTTGAATTTGGGTACAAATTTACTCAAAGATTGACTATTATGGCTGATGTATTCATTATACACTATTTACTCAAAGATTATCCTCATACTAGCGCTTAAATTACTTGTTGAATAATTATTTCCTAATATAAAAAGGAAATATAAAAATCATTAACAAAAAAATCATTTTTTGCCAGAAAAATAATAATTAAGTAGCTATCTATAAAATAAATATTTTTAGAAAATAGGTGCACCAATTTCGTTCCAAATTGAGAAAGAAAAGGAAAAAATCAAAAAAAAAATAAAGAAATGAAGGCAAGCGCTAGTCTTAAATCAAGAGTGGGCCCCATGTTTAATGTTAATAAATATTATTTGAAAGGGGCATAGGTAATTTGTCTTTAGTAAAATTGAAACAAATGAAAAAAAATTGGTAATAAATAATCTCAAATCTAGAGTGGAGCTTGTGAGAGTTAATATAGTTAATTCAATGTAAAAAAGGGTATCAACAACTAATAACGGGGTAGAAATAGCGTGAGCATCAAAAAAAAGGAAGGAAAGAAAGAAAGGCATCTTAATCTAACGAGACAGTGGCACCCATATATTGATGACCCATTTAGGTACTCATTGCATAGAAAAATTATAGATCAACTCTAACCACTATCCAAAAATAGGAAGAAGTATAGCCCATGTGATATCCTGAAATTTGGCCATATTTCAAAATATATGAAGTGGTTATTTCATTGACGCACTTATGGTTATTTTACTCTGAATTGATCACTCACGAGTAAACTAATATATTGGGTGAGGCCATAAAGGGTTAGAACATGAAAGACCAAAGCATTTGATCAGGGATCGACCGCTCGACCATAAATATCGACAATGATCAATACTATGTTGTTATAAGTCAATTAGCAAACGAATATAAATCGATTCGACAGAAATATGTAGTCAGGTCACAGGTGATTCCATACGATTACAATATTCATGTCAAACAATGATAAAACGATTTTTCTATTGATCTTATATTCATGGTACGTAATTAAACCCTCGAGATTATATGACAACCAAGGTTCATCCACGATTCGGAGAGGCACAAATATGGATTGAAAATTATCGACCATGAATCAACTGTGCGACAATCCCTAAAAGCCACCCGATAGTTTAAATCATACTAAAGTCGCGTTCGATCGATTTTTAATCGTGAAATTTAATTTGATTTAAGGTATCGAACTTTCGAGGGTGACAAGAATTATCGGACAGAAAAATGAAAGTTGGAAAGGAAAAACAAACTAGTGCCAAAGTTGCGATTTTGGCCGAAGCTTGGCTTTTAAAGCAAAAATGAAAAAAAAAATGAGAAAAGAAAAAGAGAAAGGAAATAAATGGTTGGAGTGGAAATTAAGGAAGATATGTTGAAAAAAAAAAAACATATAGTTTATTTCTCTCTCTCTCACTTTTTCCCTCCCCTGCACGCCACCCTTCTTTTTATTTTTTCTCTTTCTTCTCCATCTTCTTTCTCTCTTCTTCCCCAACCCACGCCATTGCCCTTTCCCCCTGCTGCTGATGCCATCCCCCTCTCCTTCTTCTCCCCCTCCTTTTCCTTCCTCCCCTTTCCTTCACACCCTCCTTCTTCCTTTCCCTTGCTTGATGCCCAACTCACCCACCACCACACCGCCGCCCACACCCCCAACTCACCCACCACCACACCACTACCCACACCTCCATCTCACCCACCACCAGCACCACCGCAACTCATCTCCACCACCATCATCATTCCGCAAACCACCATAACTCACTGTTGCCGTCCTCGTTGCCTCGAACCACCGCTACCACCACCAAACACCACATCTCCAAGGAGGCCATGGGCTTGGCGCCGTCTTCGCCATGCTATTCGTGCCGCCATCGATGCTGTGAGACCCGAGTTCTTGATGCCGTCGCACCGCTATCACCGAGAGCTTGCCGTCGCCAGAATCCATGAGTTAATTTTCTAATCTTGGATTAGGGTGTTAATTACATTTGGGGGGTATGTTAGTTTAGAGATAATGACATTTAGTATTAGTTAATTTTAGTTTAGCCTTAATTGCGATTAAGGATGGTTTAGATTAAATTTAATTGCGATTAGTTTAAGTAAGTACAATTAGAATAATTAATCGAGTTTAAATTAATTAGTCATGATTTATTTGATTAATCGTGATTTATTTTTATTTAATTATAATTTTTTTAATAATCATGATTATTTTAATTAATGGTGATTAGTTTTTAATTAATTATAGTTTGGTTAATTAATCGAGTTTAGCCTAATTAATTGCAATTATCTTAATTAATCGCTTAGCATAATTAATTGTGATTAGCTTAGTTAATCGCGATTAATGTAATTAATGATGAACTAGCTGTTAGGTAAAATTTTATACTCGTTTTTCTATATAAGATCATGCTTCATTTCAATCATTTGAGCTTATGATGTTATGTTATTAATTGCCCAATGATAGATTTTATTTATCATATTGAAAAAGGATTTATGGGCAAGAAAATAGAGAATTTTGTGGTCTTAGGGTTGGACGCCAAATTTTACGTGCTAAATAAAACAATAGGGTTTTAAAATACAAGTGTGCAAAGTTCAACGAGTTGATTTCAAATACGTGACCACGTACAAATATATTACTAGGATTTTTAAATGTGAAAAATTGTCAAAGTTAAATATTTAAAAGCGAACACTTTGTTCTAGGCTAATTAATGGCGATAAGAATTGGTTTGATTTCTTAGTGTGCATGAGTGGGAGTTTGGGATGATGCCCCGATTTTTATCGGATGTCCGGCGGGGGTCCAAATGCCGAGTCACGGTTGAGGCCGGACCGATACTTCTTTATGGAATGCTGTCTAGGCGGGAGTTCTAGACAATGTCGTGCTCAATGGGGCAGGATGATGCCCGGTCATGCCGGAAGACCGTTGACTCTTGTGTCGGCCGTGGCCCGAGAGGTTGTAATAATTGAAACACGCGTGTTAGCAATGCGCTTGGAATATTTCGAATGCGTTCTGATTATTATTTATGTGTGTTGCACTATTGTTACGATGTGAGGTGTACTAATATCCAGGGGTATGCCAAGGCAGGGTAAGATTGTATGCCATTGCGTGTTTAGGCTGTCTCTAAGGTGAATTAGCTTCAAAATCGAGGTTTAGGAAGTTGACTCGCTGAGATTTTATCTCACTCTGTTGTTGTTGAACCCTTTCAGATCCTTAGTATGGAGCGTCGCCTTGTACGTTTTTGGGTCCCTAGGGATTGGGATATGCATGTGACTATGTTTCCTATTCCAGGGACCGACTGTACCCACGAGTTGGTAGTCACAAACCTGTGGGTAGACGAAGGGTTGGCTGTTTTGGTGCCCCATATTTGCAAGGCATTGCATATTAGGGAAGTGAATAGCAATCGTACCGGTCCACTTCATGGTTTTGAAGGACCACCCTTCGGGAGCATGGAAAGGCGAGAGTGGGATCCCATGGATATCAATGTCCCTGATGGTGTTGTTGTGGATCTGGAGTCGGAGCTGGAGCCAGAAGAGTACCCTTTCGACTATGAGCCCGTGGAGGAGTTCCCCTCTGACTATGAACCCGACTCTTCTCCTAGATATTAGGGCCTATGCCTAAAGCTAGTGAAGTTAAAGAGGAGAGTATGAAGTGGGTGAGGCCTGTACATATCAAACTCCTAAGGTTAATAAGTTGATAAATAAATCGTCGCTTTTGGAAATTGTCTATTGTGTTTTGCTAACCCTGTTGTTTGTTAATTGACTGGGTGTTTATTTAAGTTGCTTCCACATGTGTTTAATCGAAAGGTAAAAAGAATGGGTCGTTGACGCCTCCTAGGACGTCGCATTTTAATCAACTGCTGAGGGATTTTCACACGCTCGAGGTTCGGGGCGTGATAGCTCAAGTGCCAAAACTTAGCACGAATGGACACTTAATTGCCAAAAAGTAGGAAAATGATACTTAAGTGCCACTTTTTTCAAAAGTGGGACATCTAAGTGCCACCTTCGGCGAACCCCATCGGAAATCTCACGTGGCAATTTTTTATTATTTTTGCTCGCCTACATGGCTCGTCGGAGAGTTGACTCGGCAAAAAAGCGCAAAAACGACATCATTTTGGAGCGGATTTGAATTTTAATATAAAAATTAATTAAATTAAATTATAAAATGTAAATAAATAAATAAAGAGGAGGAAAGAAGCACGTGGCCAAGGGCTCGGCCTTTGCCGCTGCTACCTCCCTACTATCACTAGGAAGGGCCTATGACGATGGGGGAGGGTTGGCCGAGGTCACTAGGCCCTCCCTCCCCGACGCGGCGGGGAGGCACCCTCGCCGCCTGCAATCTCCATTTTTTTAAACTTTTAAATAAATTTAGTTTTAATTTAATTTAATTAATTTTTGTATTAATTATTTACCCACGTCAGTAGCAAAACGACATCGTTTTTCACTTGCATCGCCATAAAATTGCCACGTCAGCATTTTGGCCAAATTTTCTTGCCGTTGGCACTTAAGTGATTCATTTTGTTTTGATTTTGTCACTGAAGTATCACTTTTCTAACTTTTGGCACTTAAAGTGTCCCTCTGTGCCAAGTTTTGACACTCTAGATGTCCGGCACTCTCCAAAAATATTATTAGTTTGCATTTAATTGCATGGATAGTAATAGGCCCACATGAATTACGATTAATCAGTTTGGTGATGAAAGTGCTGCATCCGAGATGGCCTAATCTCAATTAAATTTTCAAGATTAACCTTATTTAATTGGGGTCTAGGCCCAATCCATTTATTTCCTTTGTTTGACCAAATATGCAATATGAGGACTCCAGCACCTATTGAGGAACAAAATGTTGAATATACTTTGAGTATTTATTTGCAGTCAAAGAGGAGAGTATCAAGAGCCATATATTGAGCAAAAATTCGGTCAATATGAGGGCAAGAAAATTGACCATTCTCTGGGCACATTCACGGCAATATTAGGTCTAGCTTGAAGGAGTGTGGAGAGTAAGAATTGAAAAAAAGACAGAAGATTGTCAATTATTAAAGAAAAAAGATCGTCAATTATTAAAGAAACAAAAGAAGGAAGATATCGGCCAGCTTGGGAGCTGATATTCAGTCAGAAGAAATTAAAGAAGATTTCGGGCGTTTAAGTGCTGCAATTAAGTTGAAATCGACAGAGAATATTCAGCAATATAGAGGGGGTTTATTCGGTACATCAAGGAGGCATGGGGCATTCAACAAAAGAAAGAAATCTGGGCAGAGAAAATTAAGTATATATGCAGCAATGATATTTAGCCATATGTGGACAGGACTCTTGGCTGGAAAAAATAAAAGAACTTCATCATTCAAGTGTCATGATCCATGATTCTCTCGTACCCATGAGTCCTGGGGAGTGAAACTCGAGGTTATTAAGTGAAGAGTGAAAATTCAGAGAGATGAACACAACTGGTCCATAGATGTGGCATCAGGACAGTTGGTGTTAAGAGTTCTAGGATAGAGGGACTATATTACCTAGAAGTTCTGAAGACGGGCTTAGTCTTCTATGCACAAACTGGTCAAAAGTTAATACCACTCTCTTGATGAAGCCATGGTAGGCCGAAACTAGTTGTTGAACTGAAAAAGATCTACTGTCTTGTTCAATAGATTAAACGCTTGACCTAACCTAGGCATGGTACAATCTCGTATATGGAAGTATCTAAATTTTAGTTAAATATCTTTAATTAAATTGCATAAGAAAATTAGGGATCAATTTGACCCTAACAAAAATATTTTTCATATCACCTAGGTCTTAGTTTCCATTAGGTCTTATTTTCTATTCTATTTTTATTTTTCTCACCTTATTTCAAATAAATATTTTTTTATTAAAAAAGAATATAGGAGCCCATGGGGGTTGGGCCTTCACGCCCAACCCTCCTTTTGTTTTTTTCTTCCCACGTGGGCCCAATGCCCATTATCCTTTTTTTCCTTGGCTTGGCCCCCTCCTCCTTGTCTTCTTCCTCCTTTGCCTTGCAACACATGCGCAAAGTAGGTCGGATGTGCACGATGCCGGGTGGAGGAGGAGAACGGCGACGCATGTGGAGCAATGCAAATGAAGGGGACGTGTCTTCAATGCGGTAGAAGAGGCAGCCTAGTTAGTGCCACCTCGACTAGTGGGACGTCGGTTTGGTCAAGGGAGACAGCTCTGAGGGCCAAGGACCGGCGGTCCCGCACCTGCATCGACTGGCCTCCTTGCCTAAAAATAGGGCGTCGGGGGACGAGGCGGAGAAGGACAGAGAAGCAACAAGCTCAAAGAACTTCCCTTGAGAGACTTCAAGGGAGGCTCGAAAGCAAGTGAAATCTGAAATAGAGAGAGAGAGAGAGAGAGAGAGAGAGAGATCTGGGGAGGGGCTAAGAGAGACTCGAGAGTTGTGAGCGAGATTCGTCAAGGGTGAGGTCACCGACCACCGTGTCCACAACAAGGTCGACAACCCTCTGCCGCGCCTTCATTTCCGTACCTAAAGCTTCGGTGAGCTAAGGCCCTGTTTTCTTTCTGTTTATGGCACGTTGGGCCAGAGCTCGCAATCATCCACCTCATGCGAGTTCCGGCCCCGACCATTTGTCGTTAGACTGCTGTGGTAAGTCCTTCTTCTATGCCATAATTCTTGTCATGATCTCGAGTCTCAATTAGGGCGTCCTTCTCTCCTCCCTGTCAACATACTCCAGGTGTTCAGTGAAATGTCAGAGAGTCCATGCTTGGACCCTTGAGTTCGGTGCCCGCGGCAATGACAGGCGATGAGGTCAATAACGGTGGCTGATCGGGTGGAGGCCGACTTGTCGGCCTAAGGCTGGCTGAGGCGGTGCTGGTGAAGGCCCAAACCCAGACCGAGATGAGCTCAACCGCCTCAACTACAGATTGCCAAGAATAGGGGCACGAGGGAGTCGAGACTGCGAAGGGGATGCTTGGTCGCGAACCAGGTCAAGCGTGTAGGTCTCTGTCGCGTAGGAATCTAAACAATTCGGGCCTGACGCATGTGGGCCTTGCAAGATTGTGGACTTGTTTTGTTTTTAAAATGGGCTTGGAGTGCTTTTTTTTTTTTAAGAAAAAAAGGGAAGCTCTAGGTCAAGCCCATGCCTCAGGCCCATCCGGGCCGATGGTCGAATTCGGGCCGGCGGTCAACGATCCAAGTCGGTCCCAACTCGGGAACCCGACCCGGGTCATTTATATAATAATAATATATTATTTTAATAATAAAAATAATAAAAATAATAAAAGAAAAAATAGCTTTTATTTTTCAAAAATCAGAAAAATCCAAAAAGAATTTATATTTCAAACAAAATCAGAGAAAGATCCAAAAATACTTTTTATGTTCAAAAAATAGAAAAAGACCAAAAAATATGTTTTTTTTTTTTTTTTAGTTTTCTCCACAAGTGCATGGAAAATCCTTGAAAATACAAAAAAAAAAAAAAAAACCTTAGAATTTAAACAAGATTGGGTACCGGAAGGGCATTAGTGATTAACTAGTGTAATCAAGTCCTCGATCCTAACGTCTCTAGTTGTGCAAGAGTGAAGTATTATCATAATATTTAACTTGGGTTTCTAATCGACCTACCTCAAATCGATTAATGGCGACTCTTATTTAAATTTGACTTGTAGTTTGAAAACTCGGACCATAAGTCATGAATTGGTGACTAACTAGTGTAATCAAGCACCATTGTCTACAGACTTACTTAAAACGGTAAATAAAGCTCTTTAAGTTTACACACAAGCTTACATGATTCATCTGTTGCAAAACATTCAGGTTATATCATATTAACTTACTTATTAAGGTATCCATTGAGAAATTGAGTTTTAACATTTGTCTATCGTAACTCCATA
Organism: Eucalyptus decipiens; assembly: GCA_014182575.1. NCBI lineage: Eukaryota > Viridiplantae > Streptophyta > Magnoliopsida > Myrtales > Myrtaceae > Eucalyptus > Eucalyptus decipiens. The sequence continues at coordinate 1,251,380 of JABKBM010000012.1, read as the reverse complement.
TAAAAAATAAGCTACCAACACCATATTCACTCTAAAATAGTCTTTAGAAAAAATTAAGCTTCTCTTTGAGTGAAACCTTTTACCACTAGTCCGAGTTTATATTTCTCAATATTTCCTTTGGAATTTCTTTTAGTCTTGTATACTCATTTGCAACGAATGGGCTTGTGATCTTTAGCCAGTGCAACAGGCACCCAAACACTATCATGTTTCATAAATTGCATTTCGTTTTTCATAGCATCTAACCACAGATCTTGATTGAGGACAAGAAACAACATTTATATATAAGTCACTAGATCGACCATGTAGTAGATATCGCAGTAATGCTCTCACAAATAGACTATATAGTCTGGTGGTATAACTGAACGTCTTTCCCTGGTTAATCTCTTAAGTGGAGCCACTACAATTTTTTCATTCTGCACTTGAAAGACTCGACAAACTTCATCAAGAATTGTATCAATAATAGTATCCTAAATCTCACAAGCTTAGTCTGTGGTATCAAAGATTCCATAATTGTTTGCATAGGCAAAGACAAAGACACAAAGGTTTCCATCGTACTGTTATCTTTAATAGTCCAAGAGCAGTAATTATCTGTAGTTACATTGAATTCAAGAAACTTCATCATTTGTGATTCCACAATTCTTGTACCTCCATTGGAATCATAAATCGATATTCCATTAAATGACCTGAGTAAGATACGAAATAACATCAAATGGTTATGCAATCCAACTTACTTAATGTTGGATTATATATCCTCACTTCTGTAGGACACTTGAAACTTTAAGATGGTTAAAGTTAGGTTTATGTCTAGCCCATGACTCAAAATGAGTCAATGTAACATCTTTGGTAGAAATTTGGCTTAATGCATATTGGGTTGTTTCGCCTTGCAGAAAACCTGATAATTTAGTCCTGGTAATCATACTCATTATCACGTCCATAATGATGTAATTATGCCTTTCGATCACACCAATTTGTTCAAGATTTTCAAGCATATTAAACAAAGTTACCATCCTATAATCTTTTTAATGATTTGACAACTGATCTTTTAAGCTATTCAGCATTGCCATACTTGTCAAAATAATCAACATTACGGTCCTATCTGACAATCTTTAAGACTTATTTCAGTTGTTTCTTCACTTTAGTCCGAAAGAACTCGAATCTATCCAAAGATTCAGAATTTTCTTTAAAGAAATAGTCGTCAATGACTATGTTGAAAAGAAAAACTCTAGACAACGTTACCATATATGGTCCACTAATATCAGTATGAATGACCTCCAACAAGTTAGGACTTCATACTGAAGTTTTTTTGTTTATCTTAATTATCTTGTTGCTACGACAATTTACATAAGTCTTTAGGTAACTTTTAAAAGTAGACAAAATATCAACATTATCAGTCTTTCTACTCTTTCTCTAGACATATGATCAAGACGTTTATGCTACAATGCATAAGACTGTTCCTTAGGTAAATATCTATTGAAAATGATCTTTTAAACTGTATAATCGACAGACATAACTTTGGGAGATTAACACTATTGGTACAATCTATTTGGCATATTACAGCACCCAACTTTATTTGACTTGGAAAACATAGAAACAACATTGTTCTATACTTCAAAAGAGTAGCCACATACTTCCGGACATGACATGGAATCTAAGTTCTGCTAAAAGAATGTACATAAAGTGTTTATGAACATTAAATGCAAACCAAAATACAGAATCCATAGTCAAGACAACATCTCCCACTAAATCGACATTAAATATTATTTTTCATGATGAGTAATGATTCATTCTGATTTGGCTTCCTTAAAATTTATGAATCCCCTTATAGTAAACAACATAATTTATTATACTGCTATCTAGCCATCAAGATCCGGATGAGACTTTTGATGGGAATTTGATTTATAAATGAATGCCAAGGAATCACCAGCTCCAAACTCACACTTAGACAATCAAGCTTTATATTCATTACAATGTCCCTTATGTGTCATTTCTTCCTACAATAGTTTTAAATGACACAATTTCTCTTAAATGGTGCCATCTTAGGACCAGATTGTATAAATGACCGATGGTTTCATGAATTTCTTTATGAGTATGATTTTAGACTTCCAATCTACCATCCTTATGGCATAATCCTTAACCTCGTAAGAATCATCACACCTTATGTTGAAGAGTCCTTACATTTATCCCAATCTCGACATTAGACGAGACATAATTTCAAGTCATTAAGCCCTTCATCATCCTTTTATTAGTGCAGTCGGGTGTTAAACCATTTTCAAGTGTTCTTAAAGGAATGCCTAATAGATAACAGACAAATTTAATTGCCCTTTTCCCAAGTAGCAAAAGATACTTTCTAGTTTCATATCACTAACAATGAGATTACCAGCTTATTTTTAGTAAAAGTAATATGAATATCTACCAGCTCTATCCCAAATAGAAAATTCTCTTTTCACTACTTAAAATTTGACCTAGTAGGAACCTCAATCACAATGGAGTTGCCATTTTAGAAAATATAACTTAATAACAAGCAGCATATGCAATTGGCATTATGTGGATACTGTGTAACTTGAAAATCCTCATAAGTACACATTCCAAGAGCAACACACATCATCATATAAACACTTTTAGGCAAAATACATGATATGTAATTGTACACTCTTTATATGAGAGCGGTCATGAGAATATATTATGACCTTTAGTGAATTCACCACATTTGGATGTATGAACCACTAGGGTTAATCACTTCTCAATCATATGCTATGCATGCATCTCTATATGAACCGATATTTCTCAAATCCAATCAAGTGTGCCATTAAACTCTCTCACACTAGTGATATAAACTTTTTGACTCACACTTACTTTATATATGTGATTTTAGACTGGATGAGAGGGGCAATTCGTCACTAAAATCACATGTCATGCCAATTACATTGCTCTATTTGTTAATACATGTTGAACCTTATACATGTTATCAATGAATCAATGCTCTACAAATCTTTATGTGATGATTTACATGTGAGCTCCCAATGTATTTTAAAAACTATAGAGAAATATATGAAAGATACGCAATAAAACCCCAAAAATCACGTACCTTAGGGTTCCTGTGACACCCTAAAATTCGACCCCGTCTCGATAATATGAAATGGATATTTTGTTGACGTGCCTATGGTTATTTTACTTGGAACTATTCACTCTCGAGTTAACTAATTTATTAGGTGAGGCTGTTAAGGGATATAAACGCAGCAAACTAGAGAATTCAATTGGAAATCGACTGCTCGACTATAATAATCGGCAAGGGTCAATACGATAATGTTATAATCGATTAGTGATCGGATATAGGTCGATTCGACAGAAACACATAATTGAATTGTGGGTGATTCCACATGATTGTGAAATTCGCGTTGAACGGCACTAACCCGATTTTCTATCGATACTGCACTTGGGACACGTATTTGAAACCTTGCGATTTTTACGACAACCGAGAGTCACCTACGAGTCGGAGATGCACAAACGTGGATCGAAAATTATTGACCACGGGTCAAACGCGCTAAAATCCCTAAAAGCTACCCGATAGGTTAGGTCGTACTAAAATCGCGTTCGGTCGATTTTAACCATGAAATTGAATTCGGTTTCGGGAATTGGACATTCAAGCATGTCACGATTCATTTATAGGACGTCATCTCATCTTTCGGAGAAATTTCGACGGCTCCATAATTTTTTAGGAAAAATCGGTTTTTGGACAAAAAGGGAAAATAAGTGGAAATTCGGATCAAGGGAAAAAGAGGGTTTTTGCTGCCCAAAAAGGATTTGTTTGTGAAGAAATAGAGGAAAAATGGCCATTGGATGGCCTCTTGACTTTGAGGGCATGTATGATGAGTGTTTGGGATATTTGTTTAGGCTTCCCATTGATTAATGCTTAGACTTTCATGTCTCTCTCTTTCTTTCTCCAATTCCCCCTCCATTTCACTCGTGAAGTCCAGCTATAGCAGACCATCTCTGCCATTCCCATCTTCTTCCCATCTCCCTTCCATTTCCCTTCCCTCACACCCCCAATTCCCCTCCCCTCACGCCAACGAATCAACCCCTCACGGCCAACAGCTCCTTCACCTGATGTTTCCCTTTCCATCATCACTGTTGTACAGCTGTCCCACCCACTCCAGCAGACACGCCAACTCTCCATTTCACGTCCAGTAACATCACAACTTCACCTCTGCCACCGAACAGCCCACCATCCTTCTTCCATCACGCTACAGTCACGAAACCACCGCAGCTCCACTCTGTCCGGGTCACTGCAGCCCCGCGCCACAATCAGCAACCACCAACATCGATGCTCCACGGCCAAAGGCCACAGAACAGCCATCCGTCCGAACTCACGAACCGCAACTCCAGAACCGACCAGGCTTGGCTGAAGCCTTGTAAGGCTGTTTTCCCCTGCCTTTGAGCTCCATTGAAGACGTGGTAGTCTCGGGTCTTCACCGCCATCGCACCGCCGTCACCGTGAACCGGCCACCGTCTTAATCCAGTGAGTTAACTCCATAATTCTTGATTAGGTTGTTAATTGTGCTTAAGGGGTTAAGATTAGCGCTAATTAGCTTAGTTAAATTAGTATTAAGTTAGATTAGCCTTAAGATGGATTAGTGTTAATCTATTTTGATTAGATTAGCCTTAATATGAATTAGTATTGATTTAATTGGTTGGATTAGTACTAATGAGGGTGATTTAGCTTGTTTTAGTGGATTTCTTCCAGATGAGTTTGCTGGACGCTCACCGCTTGCCATTTTTGTGGGGAAAAATGTGCTACGATTTTGAGGTTACTTCATTCTTGAGAAATGTTTTAGACATCTTCATATATGACATATATTTTACTCAAGAGTTTAGGGATTTAAAAGAATGGGATTTCAGATTTGTTATTTCCAAAATAGAATCTCGGATTGATTTGGAAACAGTGACCTTTTGGTGTTCAAATGATTTTTATCAACTCTTAGGGTTTGATTTTCGAAAGTGTTTCTCCACAAAAGTTGTTCATCATATCTTATATTTAACATAGTAAAATTTCAGATCAAACAGATGAGTTTTGGAACTCAAACCAAACTGATTTTGAAAAACATAATTTCTGGACATGGTACAGTTTTTATAACGGTTTGAGCAATTTACTGCTCTTAATATAGAAATATTTGGGTCAAGGTATCTGCACAAAAAATGTTCATTTAAGTGTCCTTTAGAACATATTCAAATTTGAGAAATTTCTGAGCTCGTTTAATTATTTTTCTGGAATTAAAATTGGAGGCACGGGAGTGGCTCAGTTTCTGTTGGTTAAGGCCGGTTGTGGTTTTGTAGTTGTTCTTGGTATCTGGCTTGCTGAGAAATGAATATGTTGTGATTTGGTTGATGTTTGGCATGCTTAGAACTTATGCGTGATAATATGTGAATGGTTGTGCTATGGTGAGTGTTTATTGGTAATGCACAAGATGATCTTCTGGGCTTTTAATTAGAAAAACAATTAGGTGTCGGGTTGGACACCAAAACTTATGTGCTCATCAAAACAATGAGGTTTTAAACTAGGTGCGTGCAAATTTTGATGGATTAATTTTGAGTATGTGAGCACCTACGAATTTATTTCTAAAAGTTTTGGAGAAAAAAAAAACGGGTTACTAAAAATTGTCTTCAAAAGGGGGTGCTTGGAAAAGAAAATAGAAAGTAAATGAGATGTCGGGTTTGGATGCCAAATTTTTTGTGTTCAATAAAACGATGAGGTTTTATACTAGATGCGTGCAAAGTTTGGCGGGTTAATTTCAAATACGTGACTCCGTACGAATTTATTTCCGAAAGCTTTAAAGAATAAAAAAAGAGTTGCCAAGTTGATTTTAAAAAGGGATTTTTTGTGCTCTTGGCTATATGATGGCATTATGTGTGATTTTGATGGTTTCTATGTAATATGATATGCAATTGAGTGCTTGGTGGTGATTATTGATTATAATTGCAAAACCCAATTTTATGGGTATTTAAAAAGAAAAATACCGGGTGTTGGTTTTTGACGCCAAAAATATTTTATGTACTATATAAAATCGTGGAATTTTGAAATGGGAGAGAATCACGTTTTATGGTTTGATTTGAATTTGTAACCACACACAATTAATTTACCGGGAATTTTTAATATGAAGAAAATTGGCCAAGTCCATTATTTGAAATTGAGGCATTTGAGTGCAAAGCACTATGTTCTTGGCCGAATATGGATGTGCGTGTGGTCACTATCGGAACTCGTTCAGATGCGTATGAATACGTGGGGTAATGCCTGATAAAGTTCAAATGCCCTAAGTCAACAGATGCTGATTGCAGTGAAGGCTGGGCCAATGCTCCTTTATGAAATGTCGTCTAGATGTAGAAATTGCCGTGCCTGACAGAGCAAGACGATGCTCGGTTATGCCGGATGACCACCAACTGATGAGTTGGCTATGGCCGATGGGTCGTAATAACCAGGACACGGCTGAGTGGTTGAGATATCTGTGTCTGATTATGGGACAAAATTGTGTGGCACGGAATGGGACGTGTCATAACGGTTTGGCCACCCCTGTGATTGTTTGAAAGATAAATTGAGGTGTTTCAGTTATTAAATACATTTGCTGTATGCATATGATATATGTGATGAGCTAATGTGCAGGGAGGTGCTGAGGCGAGGTAAGTTTGTGTGTGATGCCTATTTAGGCTACCTTTGAGTGAATTCTTGTCCTAATCGGAGTTTAGGATTTTGACTCGCTGAGATTTTATCTCACCCCATTGTGGTTAAATATTTTCAGGTCCCTAAGATGGAGAACTCCGAGCCCGAGGTGGAAGGGTCCGGAGTGTAGGTGGCCTGGTAGTTTCTTTTTGAAACGGATTTATGTGATAGACCTGTAAGACTAACTTGGCATGTATATAAAGTGTGTTTTATGAAAAAGGTGTTAGCATGTTTTACTATCTCAGTGTTTGATGGTTGTCATGGTGTTTGTTTAATTCGCTTCCGCATGTGCTTAATTGAAAGATAAAAAGAAAGGGTCGGTGACACGTCTTGGGAACGTCGTAATTTTTAGTTGACCATTAAAGGATGTGCTCGTGCCCAGAGTTCGCGACATGATAGTTCCACATGCATTTTCATATCCATAAAAGCATCAAACATGTAAATTAAACACATCACAATGTAGAGGATTTCCATACAAGCACAATGGTGCCAACCACATACCAAATGAATGCCGCATGCGCCTTTACGTGTCACGCCCTCTATCCTCGAGCGCCTACCCATCCCTCGGTGATCGATCAAATTGCGATGTCCCATGACGTATCGCCGACCCTTTCATTTTAATGCGCATGCGGAAGCGAATAAATAAATCCCCAGACAACACAGAGATGAGACAGAAAAGCAGGGCCACAATTTTGAAAACCACAACACATCTTTATACACAGCAGACTAAGTCATATACAATACTAGTCTATATTTACAAGTCTATAAAAGACAGAAAGGCTACAAGTCCTCTAAGCGTTCGAACCCTCAACCGAAGACTCTAGGATCTTTATCTCTTAGGAACTCAGGTCTACCACTGCACCACCAAGAGGGTCAGTCGTGCCCTTGCCAAAAGGGATCTCTAGCACCGATAGAGGAATCTCAGATTCCAGTAAGGGACCTTCTTTGGGTCCATCTTGCCCGCGACGATACCATGATCTGAATTGATGGGGTACCCTCCAGGGTAGACCCACATCAACCTAGACAATGGATCTCACGAGTTCGTAGACCCAGGCTCCTTAGCCCCTAGGAATAGGAATTAGAGAAACCTATTTGGTGACCTAACCAAAATGTTCGGGAGGAACTGCCATCTAAGGACCTGAAAATGTTAGCCCACGACGGGGTGAGACGATGTCTCAACAAGTTCAGCCCCTAAACTCCGACTAGAAAGGAAATACGCCTAAAGACTGCCTATGCACACACAAGATAGAGGACTTACTTCGCATCAGTTCCTTCCTACAAGTCAGTACAATTCATGATCTCAACCGATAAACTCAAATCAAATCATCGATCAATCAGTCAATCAGCTCAATTCGATACCAACAGTACTATCTATCAATTTAATGCCACATATCAATCCTCCAATACCACCACTGCTTACACAAGTTGCAATATATGGTCATAGCTCGCTCAAGCTGATATAGGTAGATAGATAGCTCGCTCAAGCTGATAAATATATAGATCGTGCTCGCTCAAGCTGATAATTCATCACATTGAAAATAACCGATAAAATAATCGTGTGTGGATACACAGTCGGCCTGAGCTAAAAACACAGTATCTATCTTTTCAAAAATCCCACTAATATATATAGTCCACAAGGACAATTTTGGCATTAAAAACTGAAGCCCGGTATTTTCCAATTAAATACCGAAATTACCCAAAACAAGCCTAGAAGCTTCCAAACCCTTGCTGGATTTCGATCTTGTCCAAGAATCGAAATGGTTGGGGCGAGTGACAGAACGGGCTGGAAATTGCAAGGCTAGACGACGGGGCTAAGCTAACTTCGTGGGCTGCTCAAATTGGTGCAGAGCTGGACCGAAATGCTAGAGCGGATGGGCTGGGCCGCTTTGTGGCTTCGGTGGAGAAGATGGGCAAACTACGGCTTCGCTGGCGTGAGGGGAGTCAACAAACGAAGTCGGCTGGGGAAGTTGACTCGTGGAGAGGGACGACACACGGCAAAGGGGAACACGAAGAAGTGGGGATGGCAGCAAATGGGGCAGAGATGCTGGCAATCTTCGAAGCAGATGGATGTGGGGTTGCTTCGATCAATCTTCGGTGGAGAGAGTTGCTGGTGGTTGACTGGGACGTGGCAGCGAAATGGATTTCGGTGGAGTGGATGGAGCTGCAGACTTCCACGTGAAGGCTCTTAAGGAAACAAAATGAAGGAGGAGCAAGCGTGGGTTTGGCTAATCGAAGGTAAAAAAAACAAAAAAAGGAAATGAAAGCAAAGCAAAGGCCAACGGGGGAGGGGTCGCTCGGGCGAGGAAGGAGATGGAGGGAGGAGGTGTGCTAGAAAGCCAAGTGAAAAGGAGGGCAAAAGTCAACAATCTTAGCCCCTTAATTGAATGCTTTGGTTCCACAAGCCTTCAATCTAATCCTCTTTGTCCCCCCCTCCCCCATCACTTTCAAGCATATAGTTTCCACAAATAAACCAATTTGAAGCCAAAATTCCAGCCCCCATCCTAGGCTCCGAATTTCCTCACTTAGACTTCCATTTCTTCACCAAATTCCCCAAATTTGATGTCCAATTTTGTTGAAGAAAAAGGCCATACCATTTATGTAAGTCCCATTCACCAGATAGCTCAGCTTCGAAGTCAAAACTCCCCTCAATTCGGCCAATCTGAATTTCCGTTCTTTTCGGAAACATCCGTATCTGTTTTTTGTAAAAATCCCGAACTCTCCGAAAATTGTTCGAATGATGAGTTGACGTTCCTAAAATAAATCGTGACATGACAGAACTTTCAATTTCTGAAATCGAGTTCAAATTTGCGGTTAATTTCAATCGATGCGATTTTAGCGTGACCTAATCTATCAAGTAGCTTTTAGAAATTTTTGGTGCAATTGACCCGTGGTTGATTTTCTTCGAGTCACAATGTACTTCTTTGACACATTGGCGACTCTCAGTTATTATGAAAATCTCAAGGTTTCGATTACGAACACAGGGTACTAAAACGACAGAAAAATAGGTCTAATGCCGATCTACGAGAATTTTGCAATATGTTGGAATCACCCATACTCTAATCACCTATCTTAGTTGAATCAACCTATCTCTGGTCTCTAATAGATTTTTGACTTTTCCGTAATGATCCTTGTAGACTAGCACGATTGAGCAGTCGATTCCTGGTCGAGTTCTCAAGTCTATTACATTAAAATCCCTTAATGACTTCCCCAAATAGTCTAGTTATCTCATGAGTGATCAGCTTAGAGAATAGCACTATGGGCACGTCGATGAAAGGTCCGATTCATTCAATTGAAAAAAGAACTGAATTTTCAAAATGTCACATCTAGCCCCACAAGTGTCAAGCCTCTAGTTCAAACACACCACTGATTTCACCTCGAACAGAAGAGAGAAATTGAAAGATCTCACAATTATAATTGTGTTAGCAATTGATTCCATGCATGGATGACTTATTGATCACTATCAATACTCTCAATTGTCAATTGTCGATCATCCTATGATCTGCTCTCTCAAATAGCCTTTTATTATTGGTCCCAGATTACGTTTAAATCAACTCATTCACTTTAAAACCATTTGAGAGAATTCAGCCGTAACATCTAATGAACATAAGTTTTAATACCGTTTCAAACACTAATTCGAGCATTAACTTTATAACTGTTACAGAATATTATTCCATGCATTAATTTTGTAACCGTTATAAATCTCTATTCTGGACATTAACTTTATAACTATTACAAAACTTCAATTTGACCGTTACAATTGAAACCATTTCGAAACATTAATGTGACTGTTAATTTTGAAACCATTTCAAACCTTTAATGTAATTGTTAAGGCTGAAACCGTTTCAAAACATTAATGTGACCATTAAATCTGAAACCATTTTAGATTTTTAATTTGGTCATTAAGTCTGAAATAGTTTCAGAACATTAATGTGATCGTTAAATCTAAAACCGTTTCAAATCTATAATGAAACTGTTTCAAATATTCATTCGGTTATTGATTCTGAACTCACTGCAGATCATTGATGATGCCATTGATTCTTAACTCACTTCATATCATTAATGCGGCTATTAATTTCGAACTCACTTTAGATTATTAATTCAATCATTGAATCTGAACCCACTTCAAATCTTTGATTCGGCCATAAAGTGTCACACCCCAATCCTCGAACGTGTGCCCATCCCTCACCTGGTCGATTAATAGCGATGTCCCAAGATGCATCACCGACCCATTTCTTGTAATACGCATGCGGAAGCATAAGATAATCCCCAGAAAATAAAACATTGGGATAGAAAAGTAGGATTAAAAACTTGACACCGGAAACACCCACACACTTATGTACATTGCAATTTATTATGCAAATATATACAAGATCAAATACTAAGTCCGGTCCTACTCAAGCTTGTTCAACAACGAAGTCTAAAAATAGGGGTGGGGTTTCGGTCCTTCGATGAGTCCTCATCTGGGTTCTCCTCCTACTCGACGAACTCTCCTCCTTCCACGTTCCCGCTAGAGCCTACCTCAGCATACTCAGGTGATACTGGGCCTTCAAGATCGGGAGTCACCGGGTCAATCACCTCTCCACCTCTGGGTTCTGCAATGCCCTCTCCATACACTCCTTCCAAAGCATACCTAGGCACCTCAAATTCCCACCCTTTGCCCATTACTATAGTATCGATACCATGCCTAGTATTGATGGAGCACCTTCTGGGGTTTACCCATCTCAACCCAGATAATGGATTTCACCATTACGTACTCTAATCCTTCGACATGCCCCGACATTGATGCATGGAACTCATGTTCGGTGATTTCCTCCGGTAAACCAAAACCTATGGGGGGATGTAGAGGTACTGCCATCTACGGGTCTGAAATGGTTATTCAATAACCAATGAAACAATGTCTCAGCGAGTTCTATCCCCTAAGACTCAATTAGTAAACCAATACGCTAACCAAGCTACCTATGCACACACGGGTCAGAGGACTTACCTTGGCCTCATATTCCATTTGCAAATCAGCGCAGTTCAATATGCACCCAAGCAATCACATCATAGATCGATATCTTGATCAATCAACCTAGTCGATTACATGTCATCTTGACCCTATCTTGGTCGGCTCATCTCATACTATCTATAAGTCTATTTATATCAGCACTACTCACTACTAAGCTGATAAATAGATAGTATAGCTCACTTCCGAGATGATCGAGTATACTGCTCTTTGCTAAGCTACCATATCGCCCTTAAGCCAATATAATATAGCGACGGTGCTCAATCTAAGTTGATAAGGTATACTGCTCTCTGCTAAGCTACCATATTGCCCGTAAGCTGATATAGTATACCGACATTGCTCTCTGCTAAGCTGACAAGGTATACTGCTCTTTGCTAAGCTGCCATATCAGAGCTCATAAGTTGATATTCTATACCGACATATTCCATCAAAACTAATAAGGTATACTGCTCTCTGCTAAGTTGACATATCGATCGTAGGCTGATGTAGTATACCAATATACTGCTCCTTGCTAAGCTGACATATCGCCCATAGGTCGATATAGTATATCATCTCAATCATACAGCAAATTCCATCTTTTTATCATTCTTGATAAAATATCGTGCGTGGGCACACGGTTGGCCTTAGCCAAAATATAATATTTTTATTTCCATAACTCCCACATTTTCTATAGTCCACTAAAATATTTTTGGCATTATCAACTGATGCCCGGTTATTTTTCTATTAATAACCAACATTATTTAATTTATGAATAAATCCCAAATTCACAAATAATTCATTTCAGCACAAGATAAAATTCAATTAAATAAACGGACTGCACCACGACAATCAACATAAAATTCTGGTAATCGCTATCCCTGCCTAATTTCCAGAAAATAAATAATTAATTAAATAATTTCGAAAATTAATAAATAAATACAATAAATCCAATTTAGGCTCGTAATGCCTAATTGGATGCCAGAACAGATCGAGAAAAATCCCGAGATGCATTCAATAAATACGAGTACGTCTCTACTTGCAAATTACACTAACAGATTGCCTAACATGCATCATTAAGTCACTAATTAAATTACCCTAAACTAATCTAACAACCTAATTGCACTTAATTAAATCTAATCAACCCTTAAGCATCATTAGCAAACTAAGCAAGGATTAGTGAGCTAAACTCACCCGTTTAACAATCTGCTCGAATTGAAATGTCGGGAACGTCGCAGGGGACGTTTAACTCCAAAGCGGGCCTAGGGACCAAGGCCCACAAACACCTCAAAATGGGCTCGGAAGGTATTGGAAAATCCACAAATCTGCTTGCTGGTCACTGCTGGAAATGGAGAGAAAACAGCTTGGTCTAGCACGGTGAGGCTCGAGAAAGAGAGATTAGGCCCAACCGGACCTAGATGGAGGGTTACCGGCGAAGAAATGACTATGGACAGCCTTGGCTGAGCTGCAACAGAATTGGACAGTAGCAGAGAGATGAGAGGGAGGTGGCCAAGGGGCGACGGCGTGCAAGGTTAGCAGTGCACGCATGGGCGGGTGCACGTGAGGCGAACGGTGGCGATGGCTCTCAGCGGCGGTGGCTGCTCCGGCTTCTTCTTCCTTGCTGATTCACACAAGATGGGGGGAAAGAGAGAGAGAAAGTTGGCCGGCCAAAGAGAGGGTAAGGGATAGAGAGTGAATGGATGAGGTTTTGGGGGCCACATGCCTCACATTTCCACCAAGTTGTCCCCCCCTTGGCTTGTCCATGAACCCAACATTCTATGGTTGCAATTGAGCCACCATGCAAGCCTCACAACTCATGAGATGGTGCAAAAATGCTAGGGGGGAGGGACACACGAATTTTGGCACAATCCTCTCTCAATTGGACACCAATCTTTCCTCGATTCAATCCTATTTGGCCTCCATAAATCCAATTGGTATCTCAACACCTCAATTCATAATTTTCCCCAACTGAGAATCCATCATGCTTCTCAATTTTGTGACCAAAATTAATCCCCGGCCCTGACTGAACAACAACGGTCCTAAACCAAATTTTTCCCAAAAAGTCTCGGTTGTTAGAAAAATCTTCTGAGACTGAGTCATGGGTCCTAGAATTTATTGTGACATGACAGAATCTTCAATTTCTGAAATCGGACTTGAATTGGCGGTTAATTTCCATTCAGCGCGTTTTTAGCGTGACCTAGGCTATCGGGTAGTTTTCATAATGTTTTAAGGCAAATGACCCGTGATCGATTTTCTTCGAACCACTATGAACTCACTCGACACATTGGCGACTCTCGATTGTCATAAAAATCTCGAGTATTCAATTACGGATACAGGGTACCAAAATGAGGGTAAAATCAAACTAGTGCCAATCGATGAGAGTTTCCCAATTTAGTGGCGTCACCCACGATCGGCCACACATCTCAGTCGAACCAACCTATCTCTGATCTCATATCGATTTTATACTGTGCCGTGATGACCTCTGAAGATGAGCACGGTCAAGAAGCCAATTCCTGGTCGAATTCTTAAGTCTATTGCCTTAAAATTTCTTAATGTCATCCCTAGATAGTCTAGTTATCTCATGAGTGGCCATCTCAAAGAAAAGCACTATAGGCATGTCAATGAAATGCTTGATTTATTCAGTAGAAAATAGGACTCAAAATATGGGATGTCACATAAAGTCTTAAACCCACTTCAAATTTTGTAAAGTTTGAAGCCCTTTTCAAATCTTTTATTTTTACACGTCTCAATCCGATTGGCTTAACTACAAACACATTTGGAATAGTGTTTCTCTTGTTCAAACGTTATTCTAATTGGTTATGGTGTGTGAAATCCCTAGATTCATTATTGAGCTGGTAATAGGATTTGTACTAACACATTAGCACAACCATGAGAACTGATTGTCTAAATCCATCTTTTGTTTCTCCAAATTATAAATGACATCTAGCAATATGTTATGGCTACCTAGGTAGTTTGAATGTTTCAGGAACATAATGAACTTTTTCGGGAACCTAATGAACCTGTCAATTTTAGCAACCATATAATTTGATCATTTTGTCTCACCATATCTTGATCGAATAAAGGCCATGGAATTTTTGGTGAAGCCACTAATTCCATCATATTCTCAAATCTAATTGACCTATATTCTATGAGACATAAACAATTTATTCTCGATTATAATCTCAACCGGGATTTCAATACAATTTCACGATTAGATTTCATAGCACATCAATCTTGTATATTTATATAAAACAAAAAGGCATATTCCATATTACGCACCATGTGCCTTCATAGGTCAACAAATTATGATTATCAAGAATGGTTTGACGAAATGTCAATAGGCGCACTTGTGAACCACAACCATCCAACATACAAGTCAACATCATACCTCCAAGTATAAAGATTTTATACCAAACCAAAGCATGAATAGATAGTCATTGACTCTGCTAAAAGCTTCCATATTGCTAATTGTTCTATGTATATCACATTCAGTGAACTTGTCCGAGACAAGTACATGTGTAATAGCTCGAATATCATTATATCCAATGAATTGTGACTTATCATCCCCTCGAGTATCTAATAATGAATGGTGAAGTTTGAGAACACACCAGTTTCAGAAGGATCATCCATATTCTCTTAATGATCGATCAAATGAGAATTGTTTAAAAATTCAACATAATTGTAAACCCGTTACTCATATTCTTAACATCTTAAAAATAGGTTCAATCGCAACTAATTTTATGGACTCATTCAAATAAATAGGAAAATGAATGAATATTTTTTTACCATTAAATAAACCCTAACATATAACTATTACATTGTTGCTTTAGGACATATAGCTAACACACTTATCATAATGAAGTTGTCAACACTATTCTTAGTTGTTTCAACTTCTTTCCCTTCTATGAAATTTCGGGATTATTGATGCTTTTGCTGAATGGTGGGATGAATACCATCCTCCTTTGTTTTCCTCGGATCAATTCAACACTTGCCAAAGTCATAAGGTATCATCTAAGTAGAACTAATACCAACATGCGACATGCAACACGATACGACATGCCAACATGCTGGCACACATTATATATTACATGGATATTTTTATATATGCATGATAAATTATTATTTTTATAATTATTTCAATCAAATTAATTTGATTCAAATTCACAAATAAATAAATAAATAAATAAATAAATAAGAGCCTAGAATGAATTTACACTAAAAATCATAGATTACGAAAAGTGAGAATTAGAAGAAAAGAGAAGATTAGGTCTTTAATCTTCCCCCTTTATTATCTTTAGTTTTTTTTATTGTTTTTGCATATTTATTTTTCACGTCTCATTTATTGAAAATTTTTAAAATTGACCAGTGCTTGTCAGAACTCTGGACTCGCGTGTCGGAGTGTGTTGGGAGAATTGACAACGTGTTGAAGCGTATCGGACACGTGTTGGAGTGTCGGACACGACACGTGTTGGAGTGTCGGACATGACACGAAAGCTCTTGGAGAATGTCAATGCTTCCTAAGGTATTATCCTTTGATGGCCCATCCATTTTGGTGTCAACCCTTCTCAAGAAATATTTCAAAGGCTAGACCTTCGTCAAATGGAAGTATAGATATCTTCCTCTTATATACTATTAATTATACATACTTCAAGTCAATTGCCTGATATCTGCCAAAGTAGGTAGGTCATCGACTTCAAGAAGAAGGAGATGAGAAGAAACCGAAGTGTCCCCATCTCGTTGCATTAGGACTTCTATTGGCGGAGGGTTTGTTGTCCCAAATTTTGCTTCAACTGAACACACTGCGAACGTCAATACCCCTGACTCACCATCAAAAGTCAACTGACTTTCTGATGATAATAATGGTGTTAAGGCCAAATGGACAAGGCTCTATCAACCGATTTTTTCTGGTTATATTCAAATCAGTTCTAGTATAAATGCTGAAGAAGAGTGGAGTCCTTGCTCGCCTGCTTGTCTAGTTATGTAAACTACCACAATTGTCTCGCCTTTTGGTATGCTTTCAAGGAATTCTCCCTTCCCTTCACTCACAACTTAGGGACTCACGAAGCAAAGAGGACTCAAATCTAGTCTTCCCAAGCTATTGAGGATGATTACTACGACAAGAGCACTAACCTTCTTCATGCTAAAGAAATCCTTAAAGGTCAACGCATTGATGATCAAATGCCCTCATAAGCTATACTGGAGCAGAAGATGTGGGTCCATTGCTAGTATTTGTTTCGAAAAATAAGAACATGTGCATAGGTAAAAATAAATCAAGACGATTCACAGCATAAGAAAAAACAGCCATACATGTATTCCCAAAGCATTGTTTATGCATTTTAATAAAAGCACGTAGAATTGAGAAGTGGCTAATCACATTACCCATGCTCCTTGCTAAACTATTTTGGTTCTGACATTCTTCAGAATTTGACCACAAACGTCTGATGTCCTCACATCGTTGGTTATGACGTTCTTTAGATTCTGAATACGATCATTTGGTCTTCTCGTAATGTGACATCCTGAAAATTCAGTTATGTTTTTAATTGAATGAATCGGGCCTTTCATCGACACGCCTATAGTTCTATTCTCTGAGTTGGCCATTCACGAGATAATTGGCCTATCAGGTGAAGCCGTTAAGGGATTTTAATGCAGTAAGCTTGAGAATTCGACCAGGAATTGATTGCTCGACCAAGCTAGTCGGCAAGAGTCATTACGGCACAGTCGAAAATCTATCAGAGATCGGAGATACGTCGATTCGACTGAGATAGGTGATCGAGTATGGGTGATTCCACCAGATTGCAAAATTCTCATCAATCGGCACTAGATCGATTTTTCTATCATTTTGGTACCCTGTGCCCGTATTTGAAATCTCGAGATTTTCACAACCATTGAGAGTAGCTAATGTGTTGAAGAAGTATATGTGGCTCGAAGAAAATCAACCACGGGTCAATTGCACCAAAAATTTCTAAAAGCTACCTGATAGGTTAGGTCACGCTAAAATCACGCCAGATTGAAATTAACCGCGAATTTGAATCCAATTTCAAAAATTGAAAGTTCTATCATGTCACGAGTCATTTTAGGAACGTCGACTCATCTTTCAAGGAATTTTTGGCAAGTTTGAGATTTTCCGGAAAATCAATTCGAGCGATTCGAAAACGAACGGAAATTCGGATGGGCCGAATTGAGTGGATTTTTGGCCTCCATTGAGAGTTACTGGGTGAAAGGAAGTTGTGGAATTTGTGTGGGTTTTCTCCTCTGCCAAATTGGACATCAAATTGAAGAAATGGGAGTCAATTGAGTGAATTTCGTAGGCTAGAGAGGCTGTCTTATTTTGGTCTTCAATTGGACTTCAAATCGTGCAAGTTGGTGTTGAAATTGGTCTTGGATGACCAATTGATATTTTTGGTTGAAGGTGAGCTGAAGATAAGCTCGATTAAGCACTCTAGTATTTAAAACTTTTGGTGTGTGACTACTTTTTCTTTTCCCCCTCACCGGACCCCTCGCGCTCACGTCCCTCTCCCTTTCTCTTTATTGCCGCACGTTTCTTTCCCCCTGGCCGACAAACCACTGCTCCCTTATCCTTCTCCCTCTGCCGACGTCCCTTTCTCTCTCTCCTCTCTCTTTTCGAGCTCGCTTGCTGTCTCCCTCATCTCCTTCACGTGGACTCCCACCCCACCGAAGAACTTCTGCTTTTGCTTTTCTTTCTTTTTTTTCCTTCGAACCTGTAGCTCCTTTGGTTGAATTCTACAGCCCACCAACTTCTGTCCCCCAACCGAAGCCACCTCCACCGCTTCTCCTCTGCCACCGAAGCAACACCCACATAAACCCCCATCGAGTCAACCCCCCAACCGACCTTCATGCACGTCCAGTCCACGTCCTCCGCTCACGAAATTAAACCCCACCAAAGCAGTGAAGCCACTGCCCGAAACTGCTCCTTCGTCCATGTTCTTCTCCAGTCCAGCGCCCCACGTCCGCAACTCAACGCCGCCTGCAGCTCGCACAGTTTCCATCAACCGAACAACCATTGAAGCCAGCAACGCCTCTCCAAGTTCAGCTACTTCAGCCCACGTCAGCCGGTTTCCCCTCTACCGTTGCCGCTGTCGAGGTCAGCTCAGCCCGCAAGCTGTAGCCCCATCAAGCTGAGCCTAGCAGCTCAGCCCCTTTTTGAATCAGGACCGAGCAGCCCCGACATGGGCTTTGTGGCCGATTTCAGCCCGGCTCGGGCTCCCGTTGTCGTCGCCGCTTTGGAGTTTTTGGCCCGTCTCCTCCTCATCATCGTCATGATTCAATCGGATCGTTAATCAAGTGAGCTTACTCACTAATCCCTGCTTAAGAAAGTTAATTATGCTTAAGGGTTGATTAGTTTAAGTTAAATATGGATTAGGTGGATAGTTGAAATAGATTGGCAATTTAATTAATCGTCGTTGCATGTTAGGTGGTTAGTTTAGTGCAATTAGCAACAAGATAAGCTCTAGTATTTCTTTAAACAGGTTCGAAAATTTTCCGAGCCCATTTCGGTATTTAATTAGGCTTTTTCTGGCCTAAGTTGCAATTATTAGTAATTATAATTAATTTCCATAATTATTTAATTAATTTTTATTTTATGGAAATTAGACCGGAATAGTCGGTGACCAGAATTTCGTACCAATTACAATGGTGTGATTGATTTATTTAATTAACTGGTATTTTGTGTAAATTGAGTCTGAATTGATTTTGGGGTATTTATTCCAAAACTTATTAATTTCAGTTTTTAATTAGAAAATAATCGGACGTCAGTTTACAACACCAAAAATATTTTGGTGGACCATATTAAATGGTGGGATTTATGGAAAGGAAAATATCGTATTTTCGCTAAGGCCAACTGTGTACCCACACACGATTATTTTGATCAATAATGATAAAAATGGTGACATTCTCAGTTTGTGAGAACAAGTATACTTTATTTTGATCAACCTATGGGTTTTGATATATCAGTTTTGGGACATCAGTATACTTTATCAGCTTAGGGTGAGCATCATAGGTATACTATATTAGCCTACGAGTTTGATATATCAGCTTTGGGAGAGCAGTATACTGGTATGCTATATCTGCCTACGGGCCTTGCTATGTTAGCTTAGGGTGAGCAACATACCTTGTCAGCTTCTGGTGAGCATCTTGAGTATACTATATCTGCCTACGGGCTTTGATATGTCAGCTTTGGGAGAGTAATATACTCTATTATCAGCTTTAAGCGAGCTATACTATCTATTTTCAACTTAGGGTGAGCCGTCCTTGATGTAATCGGACGTTATAGATAGTATTAAATGAGTGGACCGAGAGATGGTCTTGATGACATGGAATCAACTGAGTCGATTGATCGATGGTTCAATCTGTTTGGGTGAAATGATTGGATGGTTATTTGAATTGTGCTGACTTGCAGGAAGGGACTGAGGCCAAGGTAAGTCCTCTGACTTGTGATTGTGCTTAGGCAGCCCTTGGGTCGTATTTTCTTCCTAGTCAGGTCTTAAGAGGTGAACTCACTAAGATGTCGTCTCACCCCGTGATAGGATAACAATTTCAAGTCCCTAGGGTGAAGAACTTGAAGCTTGAGGCGGAAGGGTCAGAAGCATGGATGGGTCAGAAATTCCTTTTGAAGATAGACTTCCTATACTTAGACCCCAAAGTTGGCCTCTACTTGTAAACCAGATTGTGGTTATTAATAATGTGTTGATTTGAAAATCGTTGTCCTACTTTTCTATCCCATGTATGTTTCTGTCAGGGGATTAGTTTATACACTTCCGCATGTGCATAAAAATTGAATGGGTCAACAACGCGTCCTGAGGTGCCGCAAAAAAATTAATCGACCACCAAGGGATGGGCACGTGCTCGGAGGATCGGGGCGTGACACATAACGTTGGTTCTGATGTTATTCTGATGTGTTTGGATCCAGATTGCGAACGCCTGGTATCTTCGTAGTGTTGATTCTGATGTTCTTTAAATCCTAATAACAAACGTCTGATCTCCTCATGGCGCAAGTTCTAACATACTCCGATTATGATGTTCTTTAGTTCTAGCCCCACAAATGTCAGGCCTTTAGTTTAAACACACCACCAACTCACGTCAAACAGTAGGAAGAAACTTGAGAGAGCTCACCACAACAATTTGCTAGTGATTGCTCCCATATGTGACTTTTTGATTGATCACTATCATTACTCGACTACTGTTGATCATTCTTTGATCTTCTTTCTCAGTCGCCTTTTTATAACTAGTCTCATATCATATTTAATTTGGCTCATTAACTTTAAAATTGCTTTGGAGAATCAATTCGGCCATAATATCAAGCTCGCTTCAGACGTTGAATTTGGACATAAGTTCTGAAGCCATTTCAAACACTAATTCAGACATTAATTCTATAACTATTACAGAGTATTATTTTAGGCATTAATTTGTAACAATTACAATACTTTATTTAGGACATTAACTTTATAATCATTACAAAACTTTAATTTGACCGTTAAGTTTGAAATCGTTTTAGAACATTAATTTGTCGTTTGAATTTGAAGTCATTTCAAATTATGAATATGGCAATGATGTTTGAAACCATTTCAAATCATTAATGTGGCTATTACGTTTGAAATCCTTTCAAATATTTAATTTGTCTATTGATTATGAACTCATTTTAGATCATTAATATGGCTGTTAATTCTAAACCCACTTCAAATAATTAATTTAGCCGTTGCATCTGAACCCACTTCAAATATTTGATTTGGCTATAAAGAGTAAAACCCACTTCATATCTTTGATTTGTCCGTGAAGTCTAAAACCATTTCAAAACTTAGATTTTCAACTCAAATCAATCCGATTACCTCAATTCCAAACACATTTGCAATATTGTCTCTCACATTCAAACATCATTCTAATTGGTTATGGTGTGTGACATCCCTAAATTCATCACTAAGCTGGCAGTAGGATTTGCACTAACACATTAGCATAATCAAAAGAACCAATTGACCTTATCAATCTCCAACTTCTACAAATTATGAGTAACATCTAACAATAAGTCATGGCTACCCAGTTAGTGGATGTCACGCCCCGATCCTCGAATGCGTACCCATCCCTCACCTGGTCGATTAATAGTGATGTCCCAGGACACATCGCCGACTCTTTCATTTTAATACAAATGCTGAAGCATATAAAAATCCCCAGACAATAAAACAATGAGATAGAAAAGTAAGGCTATATTTTTCTCAACTGAAAAACCACAACCACACTTTTATACAAGGCAAACCTCATAGTATATATTATAATACTATTAACAAGAGTCTGATCTATCTCATAACACTTCACATTCAGGGTTTGCAAAACGAGGTGAGCTCTCAGTCCTCATCCGGGTCATACTCCGGCTCATCCTCGAGATCCTCCTTGAACTCCTCCTTAGGGTCCTCCTCTTTGGGATCTTTCTCCTCAAGTTCCTCATTAGGATCCTGAAATGTTGTCCTACAACCGGGATGAGACTATGTCTCAGCAAGTTCTACCCCGTAAGACCCAATTAGGAAGCCAATACACCTTAGGCTGCCTAAGCACAACCAACCAATCAATTGCGATCAAACTATCGATTAATCGACCTAATCGATTACATGTCATCACGACTATTCTTGGTCAGCCCATTCCATACTATCTATAAGTCTGATCAACATCCAAGACTACTCACCCTAGGTGATATATAGATAGTAGCTTACCCCAGAGGCCAATAACTAGTATACTATCCAATCTCTAAGATGACAAACAATTCATCGAGTCAATTTAGTATACTATTCTATCTCCAGATGGCCTATAGAGCCATTGAGCCATTGTATAGATATCATACCGTACTGTCTCAAGATGATATGTAGAATTATCGAGCCAATATATCATACCGTACTGTCTCAAGATAACCTGTAGAGTCACCAAGCCAATAGATCATACCGTCCTGTCTCAAGATGACATATAGAGTCACCAAGCCGGTATACATGCAATTTATCATATGTACTGTCTCAAGATGACATATAGAGTCATCGAGCCGATATACACACAATTTATCAGTATACATACATTTTATCATACTGTACTATCTCAAGATGATTTGTAGAAATATTGAGCCGGTATATCATGCCGTACTGTCTCAAGATAATCTATAGAGTCACCGAGCCGGTAAATCATATTGTCCTATCTCAAGATGCTCCATACAGTCATCGAGCCAGTATACATATCATTCCAAGTAAACAATCAAATAACCATTTTTATCCTTCCGATAAAATGTCGTGTGTGGGTACACAGTCTGTGGCACCCCGAAACACCTAAGGTCTCCACAGATTACCAAAGAAGAACCTTAGTTCCTAGGCATTTTTTTTTATAACAGTCCCAGCGCATCTTATTTGCAGAAGCATAATCAAGTCCTACCAATTCTCCCCCCTCAACAATTATGATACAATGCACACCACTAAACACCATAAAAAAAGATAAAGCCAAGACACTTTTATTTACATATTTTCATGATGGATTTTCTCAGGTCGGTACAACAAAAGAAAGGCCAAGACTTTTGACTACACTCGGCCATAACCCCAAAAAGTGACAACTCGACCCTCCATGTCGATCATACAAAATCCTCCATCTACTAGTGTCGGCTATTGTCCAAAAGTAGCAGCTCCTACTCCTCCCGCACGGGCCGTCACACCCATCCCGGTGCGTCAGGCGGTGGTGGCGGCAACATCTCCCGCATCACCCCGTCTCGACGAACGTGAACAAATATGAACTCTTGAATGACCGGGCCCCCAGCCAAGCCCACGTCATACATCACTAATGTACGAACCCGAATGAACGTCAGACCAGGGATGGTGGCACAGTCGATCTCCACACACTTGACCTCCACGACTGAAGGAAGGCCGTAAAAGACGCCCCGCGTGACAGCAGAGAGTGGCATCTTTCTAATCTGAAATGTTGGTCCCCGAAGGGGTGAGTACAGCCACTCAGCAGATAAAAGATCCACTAAACTACTCAATGCATCACACAATACAACCATAACAATCATAGCATAGTACGTGTCATTCAAGCATCCAAGCATAACTTACCTTGAAGCCATGCATATGTCATTATACCGCATGTACATACATCCTCATGTAATCATCACCATCATGTCATACATTTACCATCATGCCATAGGTGTACATACATCCATGCACTTACCATCATCATGTCACATATACCATCATGCCATAGGTGCACATACATCCATGCATTCATGCATACATGTTACCATACCATGCATAATTCAATTTCAATTTCCCAATTTTATTCTTTCATTTTGGGCCGCCACATTTCTCTTTCCCGGGACCAGTATTTGCATCCCACATTTATCGCTCGCACCCAACCTAGCATCGCAAGGAAGCTCCGGCACACACCTCCGGGCATCCGGCACACACACTTCGGGCATCTCGTACCCCAACTAGCATCACGAGGTATCCCCCAGCTCACACCTCCGGGTTTCCGGCACCCCCACATCCCGGGCATCTCGAAACTCCCGAGGACATCCGGCACACACCCTCCGGGCATCCGGCATTTACACTCCCTGGCCGGGCATCCCAACACTCTCGGGGCATCGTCGGCTCACACCTCCGACGGCCTTCTCATTTATCATAGTTCACATTCACAATTATGGCTCAATTTCAACATGGCATATGATATGATGGCAACAAGATCATTTTCAGCATTTGATTCTTATATGTAGTATCAATCATCATCATATATGCAGCAAGATCCAACCACTTATGACAACACAATCTATGGGGTCCATACAACTTAGAATAATCCATACATCATGACTTTTTTTGAAATTTACCAAATTCCAGCTTGCACAATTTCAGAAAACATATAAATTAAATATCCATATGATCTTCAAAAAATTATAAAATCTGAACATGTGATTGTCAAGACATAAAGGTAGCAACTCCATGAAGAACACATGCCCAAAAGAACTTCACACAAAAAGATATAGCTCACACATTACAGCTTGCAAAATTCGGACACATCAGATTGCATGGTTCTTGAAATATTTCAATTTAAATACTCGAATGCCCTTCAAAAATTATGAAATTTTACCAGGTGGTAGCCAAGACCCTAAGGTAAATTTTTCATGAAGACATCAAGGCCAGCTTCGTCCTAGATAATTAACTATGGACGGTCGAAGACCCTGTTCCTAGTACCTAACATTCCAGGTTTGGCTGTCTCGGAAAAATCAAGATTTCACCTACTTATTTTCCTTCTGCATTTCCTCTGAATTTTTTATATATTTTTCCTCAAGGGGTCCACTACAACTTTCATTAAGGGATATAGGTGAGATTCTGAAAGGATGGTCACTTTATAGCTCGCGAAGTCGCTGGAGTCCAGTACAATACTTCCAGATCTATCGTCTTCAAAGGAAAAATCGTTTTACTAGGCTACACTTGTTAATTTTACCTCAAATTTGAGTATGTTAGTATTCAGGATATTCTCTACAACTTTCGTGAAGAAGTCAAAGTGAAATTCTCAGTAAAAAGTGACATGCAACACACAAAACCACCAAGAGGTCAACAAAATTTCAGATCTAGCGTTTTCGTAGAGGGAGGGTTTCACCCCTCAAAACTCAGCCATTTTGTCTAAAATTTTAGTATGTTATACTTTGAGATTTTTTCTACAACTTTAGTGAAGAAGTCGAAGTGAAAATCCAACTCAAACCCCGCATGCAAGCCTCTACAACATTCTGGGTCAGGCAGTATACTCGAAAACAGCTTACCACTTCAAAGCAACACACTCAAAGCTTCGGTTTCTTACACCCTAAACGTCCGAGATTCATCACCATTCAAACACATATGCAAGATACAACATGCAAGAGCAGAATATGGATCCCAACTTGCCTCCAAACCGAGCAAGCACGAGCACACGGCGGACGACGGACGCACAGCGATGGGCGACGGACGAGCGGGCTTCCTCCTTCGCGCGGCCTCTTCTCTTCCCTCTCGGTTCCTCAATCTCTCGACAGCCCTCTCTCTCTCTCTCTCTCTCTCTCTCTCTCTCTCTCTCTCCGATGGTTGACAGCACCCTAAACCGCTCACCCCTTCCTTTTATTTCCCCTTCAATTAATCATTAGCCATCATTAGGAGCCACCCAAAATGACCAATAGGTGAAGCTCTCTTTTTGGCACTTGGCAACTCCCATGCATGATGGGCTTGAAGATTGGGCCGGCCTCTCCCCCTTGTGGTCGACGGCAGCCTTCTTCATGGGCTTCATGGGCCAAGCCAATTTGGCCCACTTTAGGTCCAATACCCTTGGGCCTAAAGTTCAATCTAGTAAATCCCAATTTCACTTTTAATAATTCATTTTTAATTCTCTCTTTTATAGATTTCAAATTCTCAATTTCATATGGCCATAAATCTTGTAATATTTAAACTATAGGGATCAAATCTATGAGGTGCATAGCCAAGAACAATTTTTCTTATCAACTCATCCTATAATACTAATTTTAATAACTCATGAACACAAGATACATAACACTTGGTCTTAAAAGAAAACCAATGGCTAAAGCATAAACCAAAGGTAATTTCATTACCTAATCATAGGCTTTAATACATCTAGAGGTTGTCTTGAATTTCGGGATGCCACAATTCTCCCCTCCTTAGGGAATTTTGTCCTCGAAATTAGACACCACTCATGCCCTTTTGAAACAAGTAGGGGTACTTTTCCTTCATCTGATCTTCACTTTCCCATGTGGCTTCCTCCATATCATGATGTCGCCATAATACCTTAACCAGTGGAATTGTCTTGGTCCTAAGAATTTGTTCCTTTCGATCCAGTACTTGCATAGGCTCTTCAATGTACCTCACTTTCTCTTCCACTTCAATGGCTTCATGATCGAGTATGTGACCAGGATCTGGCTCGTACTTTCTCAGCATCGATACATGAAACACATCATGCTAATTTCCCAACTTAGGAGGCAACGCTAAACAATAAGCTACATCCCCTATCCTTTCAAGTATCTCAAAAGGTCCGACAAATCCAGGGCTTAACTTACCCTTCATTCCAAATCGAGATATTCCTTTCATTGGAGATACCTTAAGGAATACATAGTCTCCTACACTAAACTCCAAAGGCCTTCTACGCCTATCTGCGTAGTCCTTCTGCCTACTTTGGGCTGTTTTAAGCCTTTTCCTGATAATTTCAACAGCTTCAGTGGTAACTTGTACCAATTCAGGTCTTGTCAATTTCCTTTCACCTACTTCATTCCAACAGACAGGAGTCCTACATCTCCTTCCATATAATGCTTCATAGGGAGCCATGCCTATACTTTTCTGAAAACTATTATTATAAGCAAACTCCACCAAATGCAATCTTTCATTCCAATTTCCTTTGAAATCAATTACACAAGCCCTCAACATATCCTCTAATGTCTGAATTACTCTTTCTATTTGTCCATCTGTCTAAGGGTGAAAAGCAGTACTAAACTGGAGTTTAGTTCCTAATGCAATTTGAAGACTTCGCCAAAAGTTCGAAGTGAATCTCGAATCCCGATCTAAGGTAATAGTTACTGGAACACCATGTAAGCGTACCACTTGACTTACATATATATCCGCATATTTGCCCCTTGGGTAGTCCATGCGAACCGCTAGGAAATGAGCAGATTTAGTCAAACGGTCCACTATAACCTAGATAGAGTCATGACCACTTGACGTCCTTGGTAATCCTTGTATAAAGTCCATTGTTATATGCTCCCATTTTCATTCTAGTATGTCTAATGGTCTCAAGAGTCCTGTAGGTTTACGATGTTCCGCTTTTACCTGTTGGCACGTCAAACATTGAGAAACGTGCTTAGCTGTATCTGCTTTCATACCATTCCACCAAAACTACTAACGTAAGTTCCTGTTCATCTTTGTACTACCCGGATAAACACTATAATTACTCTTATGTGCCTCCGATAGAATTTCCTTCTTTAATTCTTCGTTGTCGAGAACACAAAGTCGTCCCTGGCATCTTACTACTCCATCTTCAGAGACTTGAAATTCTAGTCTTTTTCCTAAAGACACTGCATCTTTCACTTTCATAATCTCCGGGTCAGACTCTTATAAGATTTTAACTTTCTGAATAATTTCAAGCTCAATCCTTAATGCACTAAGCATACCGGTAAGACAATCTACTTTTAATTTAAACTCAGAGTCCGTTACGGACTTTAACAAGCTCCATTCTGCCATTTTTAAACTAGCCATCTCCATAGCCGACTTACGACTCAGAGCATCCGCTACTTTATTCGCCTTCCCTGGATGGTATCTTATCTCACAATCATAATCCTTTAACAATTCCATCCACCTCCTTTGTCTCATGTTCAACTCCTTTTGAGAGAACAGATATTTCAAACTCTTATGGTCCGTATAAATCTCAAACTTCTCCCCATACAAATAGTGCCTCCATATCTTCAAAGCGAACACTATAGCTGCTAATTCTAAATCATGCGTTGGGTAGTTCAGTTCATGAGGTTTCAATTGTCGAGATGCATAGGCTATGACCTTGCCATGCTGCATCAAAACACATCCCAGTCCTTTGTGAGATGCATCACTATACACTGTAAAACCATCAGGTCCAGTTGGTATAGTCAGGATCGGAGCCGAGGTCAATTTTCTTTTAAGCTCCTGGAAACTCCTTTCACATTCCCCATTCCATTCAAACTTCACGTTCTTTCGAGTCAATTTTGTTAAAGGATCTGCCAGTCGTGAAAATCCTTCATTAAACCTCCTATAATAACCAGCCAGTCCTAAGAAACTCCATATTTCAGTAGGTGTTGTCGGTCTCGGCCAATTTATTACCATCTCAAATTTATTTGGGTCTCTCTGCAATTCCTCCTCCTGATACTACATGCCCTAAAAATATTATCTGGTCCAGCTAGAATTCACACTTACTAAATTTGGCATACAGCTTATGCTCTCTTAGAGTTTGCAAAAATATCCTCAAGTGTCGTTCATGCTCTTTAGGTCCTCTCGAATATATCAGGATGTCATCAATAAAAACAATCACAAACTAGTCTAAATAAGGCTTAAATACCCTATTCATTAGATCCATAAATGCAGCCGGTGCACTGGTTAGTCCAAATGGCATAACAAGGAACTCGTAGTGTCCATAACGAGTCCTAAACGCAGTCTTAGGGATGTCTTCTTTCTTAATTCTTAGCTGATGGTATCTCGACCATAAGTCAATCTTAGAGAAGACCGAACTTCGCTGGAGTTGGTCAAAAAGATCATCAATTCTAGGCAAAGGATATTTATTTTTAATGGTTACTTGATTCAGCTGCTTATAATCAATGCACAAGCACATCGATCCATCTTTCCTTTTCACAAACAAGACCGGTGCACCCCAAGGTGAAGCACTTGACCTAATGAATCCTTTGTCAAGCAACTCCTGTAGTTGCACTTTCAATTCCTTCAATTCGACTAAGGCCATCTTATATGGGGCTTTTGATATAGGTCCTATTCCAGGCATTATTTCAATTTCAAACTCAATTTCTCATTCCGGCTGTAATCCAGGCAATTCCTCAGGAAATACATCTTGGAACTCATTAACTACCCGAATTTTATCAAGCTTAGGCTCTTCCTTAGTATAATCTCTAACCATGGCCAGGTACCCTTGACATCCTTTGTCAAGTAACGCACGGGCTTCTATTGCTGAAATAAGTGCTACAGATAGATGGGTCTGACCTCCCAAAAATTCACAACTAAACTGATCAGGTAAGGTAAATTGGATCACTTTCCTATGACAATCAATCTTGGCCTGATATTTATGAAGCCAATCCATTCCTATGATAACATCAAAATCATACATGGCCATTACGACTAAGTCTATTCCCATATTCTTTCCTCCCATTGTTATCTTACAATTTCCACACACCAGCGTAGACAATAACATATCCTTTAAAGGCGTAGAAACACAAAGAGGTGTCTCAAGAGGCGTAGTTTCTATCATATTCAACTGTTTATATCTTTCGGGCACAAATGAATGCGTAGCACCCGTATCAAACAATGCATATGCCTTTTTATCATTTATAAGGATCGTACCTAAGATAACATTTTTGGAAGCTTCCGCTTCCTCTTGGGTGATCATATACACCCTTTCTTGTGCTGGTGGCCTCTGAGGATTCCTTGGTAAGTTTGGTCTAACAGCATTCTGCTGTAGCTGTCGCACTGAGCCAATACTCACTTGCGACCTTTCCTGTGGGCAGTTTCTCTTAAGATGACCTATTTGTCCACAACCATAACATCTCGGTTGCCCATTGCAAGGTCCTGGGCCATGTCGCCCATCACACCTTCGACACTCTTCATTTCGATAAGGTGCCCTTTCTAAATTCAGGCTACCCCTGCCCTTTCCAAAGTTCCCGAAATTGCCCTTCTTCTTAGACTCCCAGGTCTGACCTTGACCTGTATAGGGTCTCTTACCCCGTCTCACATCAACAAAAGACAATGGTCTCTTATTCTCCGAATGTTCCCTTACCAATTCCAGTTCCACCAATTGTGCCCTTTCATAGATCTCATTATAATCTCTTATGTTCAAAGGCACCAATTGTTTCCTGATATCAGTCCTAAACCCTTTCAGAAACCTCTTAGCTTTCTCTTCTTGATCCTCAATTAGTCTAGGAGCATATCTAGATAGTTCAGAAAATCTTGCCTCATACTGGTCTACTATCAGCTCCTTTTGTTCTAGTTGAACAAATTCTGTAATTTTCTTATCCTTAGCACAGTCAGAAAAATGCTTTCTGTTGAAAGCCCTCACAAACTCTTCCCAATTAACATCAGTACCTAGTGGGAAGATTGTATCCCTCGAAGCTCTCCACCAGAACTTTGCATTTCTCTCCAGTTGGTACTCTGCCAAAGTTATTTTCTCAGCATCATTGCAGTCCAACAACTTGAAAATTTGTTCCATTCCATCAATCCAATGTTCCACCTCCTCAGGACTTCCCATTCCACTGAACTTAGGTGGCTTCAGCTTCAAAAACTGCTCCACTAGTCCTTGAGTACGGCGTTCTACTCCAGGTTGTTGCTGCGCCTGTCTTTCCATCAGATTTCCAATATTAGCCAATGCCTGCAGGATGTCTTCCATTCGGGGTTCAGCCCTTGCAGCAGAGGCTTCAACCCTCGATGGATGAGCACTTCTAGCTCGCACCATGACTCTCCTGCAATTTCCAAGCATTGCCTCAGGAATAGTCTGAGACTCACTGTCTCCATTCAAAGTAACTACTACTACTACATAAGTAACATATACATGTTACTTGTACCTAAAGACAACTCAAAATAAACTACTAGGGATCAACGAGTGAATACTCATCACCCGTTATTCAAAGTTAATCAATTATTCCATTTTATATCATATGGTGTGCATTGTCATCATGTCCCTCAGTTTCCAAGTGAGGCTCCTTATCACTCCAATCTATAACCATTGCTCTAATACCAAAAAGGGGCTGTGACACCCCGAAACACCTAAGGTCTCCACAGATTACCAAAGAAGAACCTTAGTTCCTAGGCATTTTTTTTTTATAACAGTCCCAGCGCATCTTATTTGCGGAAGCATAATCAAGTCCTACCAATTCTCCCCCCTCAACAATTATGATACAATGCACACCACTAAACACCATAAAAAAAGATAAAGCCAAGACACTTTTATTTACATATTTTCATGATGGATTTTCTCGGGTCGGTGCAACAAAAGAAAGGCCAAGACTTTTGACTACACTCGGCCATAACCCCAAAAAGAGACAACTCGACCCTCTATGTCGATCATGCAAAATCCTCCATCTACTAGTGTTGGCTATTGTCCAAAAGTAGCAGCTCCTACTCCTCACGCACGGACCGTCACACCCATCCCAGTGCGTCAGGCAGTGGCGGCGGCAACATCCCCCGTATCACCCCGTCTCGACGAACATGAACAGATATGAACTCCTGAATGACCGGGCCCCCAGCCTGGCCCATGTCATACATCACTAATGCATGAACCCGAATGAACGTCAGACCAGGGATGGTGGGACAGTCGATCTCCACACACTCGACCTCCACGTCTGAAGGAAGGCCGTAAAAGACGCCCCGCGTAACACCAGAGAGCGGCATCTTTCTAATCTGAAATGTTGGTCCCCGAAGGGGTGACTACAACCACTTAGCAGGTAAAAGATCCAATAAACTACTCAATGCATCACACCATACAACCATAACAATCATAGCATAGTACATGTCATTCATGCATCCAAGCATAACTTACCTTGAAGCCATGCATATGTCATCATACCGCATGTACATACATCCTCATGTAATCATCACCATCATGTCATAGATTTACCATCATGCCATGGTGTGCATACATCCATGCACTCACCATCATCATGTCACATATACCATCATGCCATAGGTGCACATACATCCATGCACTCACCATCATCATGTCACATATACCATCATGCCATAGGTGCACATACATCCATGCATTCATGCATACATGTTACCATACCATGCATAATTCAATTTCAATTTCCCAATTTTATTCTTTCATTTTGGGCCGCCACATTTCTATTTCCCAGGACCAATATTTGCATCCTACATTTATCACTCGCATCCAACCTGGCATCGCGAGCAACCTCCGGCACACACCTCCAGGCATCCGGCACACACACTCCGGGCATCTGGTACCCCAACTGGCATCACAAGGTATCCCCCGGCTCACACCTCCGGGCTTCCGGCACCCCCACATCCCGGGCATCTCGAAACTCCCGAGGACATCCGGCACACACCCTCCGGGCATCCGGCATTTACACTCCCTGGCCGGGCATCGTGAAACTCTCGGGGCATCGGCGGCTCACACCTCCGACGGCCTTCTCATTTATCATAGTTCCCATTCACAATTATGGCTCAATTTCAACATGGCATACGATATGATGGCAACAAGATCATTTTCAGCATTTGATTCTTATATGTAGTTCCAATCATCATCATATATGCAGCAAGATCCAACCACTTATGACAACACAATCCATGGGGTCCATACAACTTAGAATAATCCATACGTCATGACTTTTTTGAAATTTACCAAATTCCAGCTTGCACATTTTCAGAAAACATATAAATTAAATATCCATATGATCTTCAAAACATTATAAAATCTGAACATGTGATAGTCAATACATAAAGGTAGCAACTCCATGCAGAACACATGCCCAAAAGAACTTCACACAAAAAGATATAGCTCACACATTACAGCTTGCAAAATTCGGACACATCAGATTGCGCGGTTCTTGAAATATTTCAATTTAAATGCCCGAATGCCCTTAAAAAATTATGAAATTTTACCAGGTGATATTCAAGACCCTAAGGTAGATTTTTCATGAAGACATCAAGGCCAGATTCGTCCTAGATAATTAACTATGGATGGTCGAAGTCCCTGTTCCTAGTACCGAACATTCCAGGTTTGGCTGTCTCGGAAAAATCAAGATTTCACCTACTTATATTCCTTCATTTCCTCAGAATTTTTTATATGTTTTTCCTGAAGGGGTCCACTAAAACTTTCATTAAGGGATCTAGGTGAGATTCTCAAAGCATAGTCACTTTATAGCTCGCGAAGTCGCTGGAGTCCAGTACAATACTTCCAGATCTATCGTCTTCAAAGGAAAAATCGTTTCACGAGTCTACACTTGTTCGTTTTACCTCAAATTTTATTATGTTAGTCTTTAAGATTTTCTCTACAACTTTCGTGAAGGAGTCGAAGTGAAATTCTCAGTAAAAAGTGACATGCAAAACACAAAACCACCAAGAGGTCAACAAAACAGTTTCAGATCTAGCGTTTTCGTAGAGAGAGGGTTTCACCCCTCAAAACTCAGCCATTTTGTCTCAAATTTTATTATGTTATGATTTGAGATGTTTTCTACAACTTTCATGAAGAAGTTGAAGTGAAAATCCTTCTCAAACCCCGCATGCAAGCCACTACAACATTCTAGGTCAGGCAGTATACTCGAAAACAGCTTACCACTTCAAAGCAACACACTCAAAGCTTCGGTTTCTTACACCCTAAACGTCCGAGATTCATCACCATTCAAACACATATGCAAGATACAACATGCAAGAGCAGAATATGGATCCCAACTTGCCTCCAAACCGAGCAAGCACGAGCACACGGCGGATGACGGACGCACGGCGACGGGCGACGGACGAGCGGGCTTCCTCCTTCGCGCGGCCTCTTCTCTTCCCTCTCGGTTCCTCAATCTCTCGACAGCCCTCTCTCTCTCTCTCTCTCTCCGATGGTTGACAGCACCCTAAACTGCTCACCCCTTCCTTTTATTTCCCCTTCAATTCAATCATTAGCCATCATTAGGAGCCACCCAAAATGACCAATAGGTGAAGCCCTCTTTTTGGCACTTGGCAACTCCCAAGCATGATGGGATTGAAGATTGGGCCGGCCTCTCCCCCTTGTGGTCGATGGCAGCCTTCTTCATGGGCTTCATGGGCCAAGCCAATTTGGCCCACTTTAGGTCCAATACCCTTGGGCCTAAAGTTCAATCCTAGTAAATCCCAATTTCACTTTTAATAATTCATTTTTAATTCTCTCTTTTATAGATTTCAAATTCTCAATTTCATATGGCCATAAATCTTGTAACATTTAAACTATAGGGATCAAATCTATGAGGTGCATAGCCAAGAACAATTTTTCTTATCAACTCATCCTATAATACTAATTTTAATAACCCATGAACACAAGATACATAACACTTGGTCTTAAAAGAAAACCAATGGCTAAAGCATAAACCAAAGGTAATTTCATTACCTAATCATAGGCTTTAATACATCTAGAGGTTGTCTTGAATTTTGGGATGCCACACGATCGGCCTTGGCCAAAATATAATAATTTCCTTTCCACAAATCCCACCATTTTTTGTAGTCCACCAAAACATTTTTGGCACTGTCAACCGATGCCCGATTATTTTCCAATTAATTATTCAAAATTAATTGTTTTAAAAAATAATCATAAAATCATCAATAAATTAATTCAGCACAATCTAGCACTCAATGAATTAAACAGACTACACCATGATAATCAGCATAAAATTCAGGTCGTCGCTATCCTTGCCTAATTTCCGAAAAATAATTAAATAATTAAATAATTCCTAAAATTAATAAATAAATGCAATAAATCCAATTTAGGCCCGTAATGCCTAATTGGACACCAGAACGGATTGGAAAAAATCCCGAGATGCATTCAATAAATACGAGTACGTCATTACTTGCTAATTACACTAATCAATCGCCTAACATGTATCATTAAGCCATTAATTTAATTATTCTAAACTAATCTAACCACCTAATTGCACTTAATTAAATCTAATCACCCCTAAGCATCATTGGCCTACTAAGAAGGGATTTGTGAGCAAAACTCACGTGATTAAAAGCGGAGACCAGGACACCGCAACAACAATGCGAAGGCGGCTGAACTTGGGCTTGTGACGACACCCACGGACTTGGACCGGGCCTAAATTGGGCCCAACAAATCTTAGCCCAAATCTGAGATTTGCTTTTGCGTCGGACCGGGCTTCGCTGGCTTCTTGGGCTGACTTCAAGTGAGCTGGAATTAGGCCTCAAAAACTGGGCTTGATGGACTCGACGGGCCGGACAAGAAAGCCCAAAAGAGCTGCTGAAATGATGGGCTGCGGGCTGGACTGCTAGAATTTTTGCTAGGCTGAAAACTTCATCTGGGCTGAGGAATTGCTGGCTGCGCTGTGGGATGGAATTGGTGAAGCTGGGCTGATCGACGAGCAAGAGAAGATTGAAGCTTGCTGGATCCGTGGGCTTCGTCTTCACTTGGGCTGAACGAAGGAGCAGCCATGGAGAAGAAGCAGCCTCGAGCTGGGCTTGCTGGCCGCGTGGAGGAAGACTACCGCTTCGGTCAATGATGGGGATGCTTCAGTTTAAGAAAACCAACGAAGCTGGGGGCAACTGGTGGAGAGACTGTGGACGTGGCCTTCGTGGGACGCGCGGCCTGGACAGCAGCTGCAAGAAGCAGCTTTGGTTGACGCTCGGTCAGCTTTGTGGGTGAACGACAAGAGCTGGTGGAGAGATCGACGGTTGCTGAGCTGGGCAGAGGAGGAACGGGCGATCAACCAAGGCTTCGGTGAGTGTTGCTGTTGACCGAAGAACGGCGACACATGGACAAGTGGCGTGGAGAAATTGATGGTCTTCACGGGCTGCTGCAGGCGGGCCTTCGGTGGCAGCTTGAAGCCACGCACGTGGGTGGAGTTTTGGTGGAACGGCAAAAAGAAAATGAAGGATGAAATGAAGGAAAGTGAGGGTGAGGTAGAAGCAGAGGCGTTGAAGGAGAGCAAGGCATGAAGATGGAGGAAATCTTGCAAATGAAACTAAGGAGGGGCCCAATATTCTCAACCCTTAGCCATTGCTTTAATTGCTTGCCCCCCCCTTCCTCCTCATTTCTTTCTAACAAGATAATACCACCATTAAAACCAAATTGAAGCCAAAATTGTAGTCCCTTCCAAAATTCCGAGAATTTCCATTTTTAATCTTCAATCTCTTCACTCAATTCCCCAAATTGAGGTCTAACTTTGATGAAGAAAAATCCCGAACAATTTTCTATAAGTCCCCGACACTCAGAAGCTCGGCCCGGAAGTCCAAATTTCCTTTAATTTGGCCCATCTGAATTTAGCAATTTTCCGCAACGTCCGTATCAATTTCTCATAAAAATCTCAGAATCTCCGAAAATCCCTCGGAGGATGAGTCGACGTTCCTAAAATTTATTGTGACATGACAGAATCTTCAATTTCTGAAATCGGGTTCAAATTCACGGTTAATTTCAATCGGACGCGTTTTTAGCGTAACCTAGGCTATCGTGTAGCTTTCAAAGATTCTTGGTGCAAATGACCGGTGGTCAATTTTCTTTGAACCACTATGAACTCACTCGATGCATTGGCGACTCTCGGTGATCGTGAAAATCTCAAGATTTCAATTATGAGCACATGGTACCTAAAATGACAGAAAATCGGTTTAGTGTTGATTGACGAGAATTTTGCAATCAAGTGGAATCACCCACACTCGATCACACATCTCAGTCAAATCGACCTATCCCTGATCTCTGATCGACTTTGACAATGCCGTAATGACCCTTGCAAACTAACACGGTCGAGCAGTTAACTTCTAGTCGAATTCTCAAATACATTGCATAAAAATCTCTTAATGACTTTCCCAAATAGTATAGTTATCTCACAAGTGATTGGCTCTAAGAATAGCACTATAGACGCGTCGATGAAAGGCTCGATTTATTCAATTGAAAACGGTACTGGAAATTCATGATGTCACTGTGGACATAATAGACTTGTCAGCTTTAGCAACTCGGTAATTCGATCCTTTTGTTTTACTATTTCGCAGTTGAACAAAAGCCATGGAATTGATTATCAAGCCACCAATTTGATCATATGCCAAAATCAAACTGACATGTATTTTTCAAGACACGAACCATTCATTCTTGGATATAACCACGACTAAGGATTTCAATACAACGTCACGATTAGATCGTATATGACATCAATTATTATATATTGCATATATACATATTTAGTAAGAAGATAGATTCCATATTGTGCATGCATGGGGCTTTGCATGTGAACAAATTATGACCATTAAGAATAGAGACGGTTCGACGAAGTGTCAATATGCACACTTGTGAACAACAACCATCTAACATACAAATTGGTTGCAAAGTGTAAAACCCGCTTTATAACTTTGATTTGTTCATAAAGTCTGAAACCATTTCAGAACTTAGATTTTCAACTCAAATCAATATGATTACCTCAATTGCAAACACATCTACAATATTGTCTCTCCCGTTCAAATGTCATTCTAATTGGTTATGGTGTGTGACATCTCTAAATTCATCACTAAGTTAGCAATAGGATTTGCACTAACACATTAGCATAATCAAAAGAACCAATTGTCCTTATCAATCTCTAGCTTCTACAAATTATGAGTGACGTCTAGCAATAAGTCATGGCTACCCAGATAGTGGACATAATAGACCTATCAGCTTTAGCGATCGAATAATTCGATCCTTTTCTTTTACTATTTACTAGTCGAACAAAAGCCGTGGAATTGATTGTCAAGCCACCAAATCGATCATATGCCCAAATCAAACTGACATGTATTTTTCGAGACATAAGCCATACATTCTTGGTTATAACCCTGACTGAGAATTTAAATACAATGTCACGATTAGATCATATATGGCATCATTATTGTATCTTGCATATATACATATATAACAAGAAGACATATTCTATATTGCGCGCACATGTGGCTTCACATGTGAACAAATTATGACCATCGAGTACAAAGATGGTTCGACGAACTGTCAATATACATACTTGTGAACCACAACCATCCAACATACAAATTAGTATCGTACCTCAAGTCTATGGATCTTACGCAAGATCAAAGCATGAATGATTAATCATTGACTCTGCTAAAAGCTTCCATGTTGCTAATCCTTCTATGCATGTCACATTCAATGAACTTTTCTGAGATAAATATTTGTGTTCTAACTCAGATATCACAATACCTAATAACATGTGACTCGTCATGCCCTTAAGTAACTAATTCTCAATGGTGAAGCTTGAGAACATACTGGTCTCAATAGGATCATCAATATCCTCTCAATGATCCATCGATCAAGAATTATTTAAAGACTTACCATAACTATAAACCTATCGTACATATTCTTAACACCTTGAGAATAGGTTCAATCGCGACTGGCTTATGGACTCATTCATAGGACTATGAATATTTCATTGACCGGGAATTGTTTAAAGACTCAGTATAACAATAAACTTATCACGCATATTCTTAACACTTTAAGAATAGGTTCAGTTGCGACTATCTTAAGGACTCATTCATGGGATGATGGATAAATATTTCTTTGCCATTAGATAATTAGCTTAAATTCTTATCATGTGACTATTACATAGTTATTTTAGGGCATATAGCTAACATCGACAACCTTGTGTCCTCATGCTACGACTGGCGAGGCCTCGAGCTCATTCGCCAACTCTAGTGAGGCCTTGAGCTTGCAAGTCGGCTGCGAGCTAGCCACGACTTGAACTTGCAAATCGGTGATGAGTTGGCAAGCTCAACCTTGCTAGCTTGTGGCGAAGCTCGAGGTCGGTGAGGTTGAGCTCATCTATGGTCGATGACCAACTGAGGAAGAAGCAAAAGAAAATGGAAATTAAAAAAAAAGGAAATTAAAAAAAAGGAAATTAAAAAAATAATAAATAAAAAAGAAAAAGGAAAAAAGGTATTTGATGAAAAAAGTGCTTGGCCTAGAGATGAAAGAAAGAAGATGGAAATTTTTGACAGAAATTTTTTTAACTATTTAAATTTTTGACAGAAATTTTTTTAACTATTTATTTTTCATGAGCTGAACACCGAAAAATCCGAAAAATGTTTTTGAGGAATTTATTTTCTATGAAACAAGTGGAGCTTTCATTTGTTTTACTACTACTTTTCCCATCCAACTATAACTTCTGCCGTGCCTTAGAGAATTCTCAAAGTTAATCATCAGATTACGCCAAACTTGCCATGAAGAATGCTTGAAAGATAGGAGTTTTTTCATCATCATCTAAAAAGGAAACAATGAAGAAGTTTCTCGCACTCATTAGCCAACGAAAAAGAGAAAAAAGGCTTGGGGGAGGGAGAGAGGGAGGAAACTGAATCTAATGTGGTTCCAAATGCTCTCCAATAGAATTTAAGACTTGTTCCCATCCTTCCAAAGAAGCCAACGATCCTCCCATCACTTGATTGCCTCGGGATATAGAATTCTCTTAACATTCTACAAGCATTCATTGACCCTGTTGGCAATCCATATGGCCCGTGAGTGGTGTTTGTGGTATGTATTTCTAGGTTATGGACGGTAGTGTAAGGAGTGTTTCCATTTTTGTCCCTCCAACCGGATATTGAAATAAGACGCTACTTGGGATAATTCAGAAAGACTTGCGCTACATGAAGCTGAGAACATTGTGAAAAGCAACATGCATGCATGCAAATGCATAAATCCGCGAACAACTTCCAGACAGAAAAGAGATAGATGGTTTGGGGGAAGGGGGGTTGATTGTGATAGATGGACTAACCCAGATGCCTTGAGACCCGTCTTCTCCACCACTGGGAGAGCATTCGACGACAGAACCGTTGTTATCGTACACAATTCCGATGAAGCGAATTATGAAAGGGTACAGGTGCGGTATGGGCTCTACATACACTCCTATGGATTTCAGAATCTTGCTGCATCTTCCATAAAAGCCGATGATTTTGCTCCCAATCTATACCAAAAGTACTTCCCCCTTTCCTTGCCAAAGGGGGTGTCTTCCTCTATTAGGGATGTGGTGCTCGTGTTCTTCATCACCTCCTTTGCTATGTTTTACTACAAGGGGACCAGGACAACTGTGTTTAAATAGGGTTTTGGATTGGTGTTCTCTGATTGAGTGCTTCCTCTATTTAATGTAGCTATTATTGGATTTTTAGTTGTAGCAAATTGCTTGGTTCGAATTAGAGTTCAAAGAATTTGGAAAATGGCTTAATTTTTTCGAATTAGGGATTATATTTGGGATAAAACATGTAGACGGTGTTGTCTACTAATGCTAATTAGTAATGTTGGCTAGCCATTTTGATTCGGGAAATTGATAAAATATTGTCACGTAAGATTTCCATCATCCCAAATCGAAGTTGGCACTTAGGTTATGTTCATT
Organism: Eucalyptus decipiens; assembly: GCA_014182575.1. Taxonomy (NCBI): domain Eukaryota; kingdom Viridiplantae; phylum Streptophyta; class Magnoliopsida; order Myrtales; family Myrtaceae; genus Eucalyptus; species Eucalyptus decipiens. Next base: position 1,210,898 of record JABKBM010000012.1, on the reverse strand, counting down.
TTACAAAAAATATGGCATTTCTGAAAAATGTTTTTTAGGAAGCCATTTTCTAGGAAAACAACATCTTTCAGTGTTCAGCCGAAACATGAAAATTAACTAGAAATATTTTCTATTGTTTGGCAAGGAAAATATTTTCCTTCATACACTCATTTTCAATAATTTTATTATTATTTTATTTTTTAAATCGATTTTTAAATTCTTTTTCTTTTTTTTTTCTTTTTTTTTTCCTTGGCCGGCATAGGTGAACTCGAGCCTCACCTAAGGTTGCTAGAGCCTCACCAACCTCTGGCGACCTTGGGTGAGGCTTGAGCCCGCTTAGCTCACTAGATTTGGTAAGGCCCGAGCTCGCTCAAAGTTGTTAGGCAAGCTCAAGCATTGCTAGATTAGGGGAGGCTCGAGCTCGCCTATGGCCCTTTGCCGGCCATCACCGTGGCCAGTGATTGACCAATGAAGAAGAACAAGAAAAAGAAAGAAAAATAAAAAATAAAAACTTGATTTTTCAAAAATATATAAAAAATAAAAAATAAGAGGAAAGTGTGATTTATGAAAAGAAACGAAGTGAAAGAAGAACGTTTTCCCCTATTCGAAAAATGGAGAATATTTTCCTCTATTTTAGAAGACTTTTTTTCCATTGATGGAAAATGTTTTCCCCCACTAGTTCATTTTGGTATCAAAGCAAGTGTCGTACAAAAGTCTAGCACTTCTAGTATACTTTTTATGACAAGGAAGCATTTTATCTTTTTTAGACGCCATCAATATTTCCCCCGTATCTAAGAACTGTGGATGTCCTAGTCCGCGTTCTTTTCTAAACAATTTCTTTTCTAAACATTCATATTGTGCTTTACAAGATTGCTTATTGCAGCTTACATGGTTAAGGTGTCAGACACTTGCAAAGATTTTTTTGATGAACCTAGCTGGTGCACTTTTTTCAACAGTTCGTGATGGCTTTAAGAAGGATTTTGAGAATAAGAGAAACGATACTCTTTGCCTCGAAGGAGAAGAACTGCATTAATAAGGTTTTTACTTGGGCCTCATTCTACTTGGGCCTCCTCTGTGTCTGAAAATTCACGAAGTACATCCTTTGTGTGGAATCCGGACCTATAATTATCTTGTCTTGCGGTTATTTCCGAGGGTAGAAAAGGCAGGTGCCTACCGGCTGTCACATTCGTCGAGCGGTGGACTGGATTTAGTTCTGAAAATACTGGAAAAGCACCGAGAACTTTTAATAGAAATATCATATGATTTTGCACAAAAGACCGTATTTTGCCGTTAAATTGACATTCCTGCAAGAGACATTCTCTCACTCGTCTGAAAACAAAATGTCCATTCTAAACTCTCCGTCAGATTTGATTGATGAGAATTTTCAGAAACACCAAAAGAAATTGATGGAATACCTAAAACTAAGTGAGTTTAGTCATCAGAGTAGTAAGTTATGAATACCTGAATTAGTAGCAAATGTCGCAGTCATAATTCTAAATTTCAAGCCTCAACTCTCTCCTTTTCTTTTTCCTTTTCTTTTTTGACAAGCCTTGCTTGAAGCTGTGAGAAAAGCTGTCTTCATGGAAACGATTGCAAAATCAACGCGAAAAATCTTACAATTAAATCAATACAAAAAATAAACGAGAAACAATAAGGACACCTAAGTTTAAGTGGCTGGCCCGAGCATTGGTACCAATATCTATTAGGAGAGCTGGCAGTAAATAATCTACCACAGAGTTACAAGGGCTCGAGTATTTTTCATATGTAGATTAAGCCCAAACCTAAAATATTAATAAATAAATAAACTCGATTTTGATGAAAATACTCTCCCGTCCGTGCGGCCGAAAACCAAGATCGTCGTGCGTTCTTTTTATCTCCTTCGCGGCTCTGTTTCTTGAAAGAATGCACGCCGGCCTTCTTTCTTCATTCCCCTCAGGCGCGGCTGCTGCTTTATTCAGGAAAGAGGATAACTAAAAGCAAACCCTTATTTTCTTTTTTCTTTCTCTGACGGGGAGGCAATCGAAGTCTTGGTCAAATCTTGGATAAATATCTCTAACCACCCCAAGGATAAGATCGAGTCAATAATTTCAATCCACATCAACCAATTTGTTTGAGTTTGTGTCCGGTTTAAACTCAAGACATAATTTATTAGCAACAACAACTTTAGTTTAGATAACAAATTTGCGTGCAAATTTCCATTATTCCATATGAGATTACCTTTTCTCTTTGTCGATACTACTATTATTTTTCCACTCATAGCAGCGAGAAAACCACATTGCTCGCATGGGTGTATCAGACGGGTATCTGCCACAATCACTGGCCGGACATTTCCAGAAAGGAAACTCTTCAATGATCAAACTTAAGGTAATAGATGGGGTAGGTCATATGCCGCAAGAAGACTGGTAGGCTTCTCCGAGTACTTGCGGCGCTCTTGCCTTTCGTTTTTTGATTGTTTAGTTTCGACAGTTGCCATGTTTCTCAGGCCTGTAAAGGTCGTGGAAGCTTTGAGGACGTTCCTTGTTATGAAGATATTTAGTCTAGATTGTCTTCCCTGTTAGAGCTTTTGCTCTTCCTAAAGGTAAGGAACTATTTTCCAGGACTTTTGCCGGAAATTGTATAATTGAGTCTCTGAGAAATGCTTTTTGTCACTATCGAAAGGAATCTTCTCATATGCCCGTGGTAAAGAGACAGATTCTATCACGATGCAAAAGCTGCAAGAAAATTTGTGTTTTTTAGTAAAACCGGCATAGTTCTTAACTTTTGCTTTGACAGTGGTTAACCGTCTCTTAGGGTAAATTGTCACATGTCTTCTCAGTTAAAAAACAAGACACATTTTTCGAGTGTTGGTGTATGCGCGGAATGGAGGCATTGGTCAGTCAACGGACAAATCAGATTTATATTCAAATAAGATTCCGAAGTTCCACGCTCGACAAGTATCCATCCTTAAAAGACTTGTACAGCGTGAAGCTCAAAATATACCGAACAGTGGGGCGAATTATTCATTCCACTTACTCTCATGGCAGAACTATAATTTAGTGATTGCTGAGTTGCTTCAAGAACGCATGCTCCAGAATCTTTTATCAATTGGATTGTTTCTCTTTTTAAATTAGGGATAAGGATAAGACAAATATCATAATTTTCGCATGGTACTCACTTGATTGCTCGAGTGCCAAATTATTTAAAAATCCTTCACTTAAGTGCTATGGGCGATTTATATGGCCGGAAATCCGATAGGACATTAATTTGTTATAAATCGACTGAAAAGACTCAAAAAAATCCAACAAGCAAAAACCATAAGATATGATCTCGTTTTGGCCCTATCAGTAAAAGAGAAATTAATAAAGAAAAACCAGAATATGAAAAAGGAGAAGAGATATGTTGCTCTTCAAATCCTCTATTTCTCTCTCTACTTCTCTATTCTTCTCTAGTAGTTGAGGCATCAAGATGGTATAAACCGCAATCAAGAATTTAAAAAAAAAAAATTAAGCAGATTAGGTGGAAGGGTTTTTTGTATTTTACAACCGTGAACTCAGCAAAACTTTTGGAGATGTTCAGGGAAAGAGCTTTAAAAGGGGGAAACAAGATTGAGAGAGGAAGCTAAAAATTGCGAGAGCAAGAGAGTGCAAAGGTCATGAAAGACAAAAGGGTCGGCAAAATAAAGAAAGCATTCTTAACATGTTAGTATAAAAGTCAGCGCTGTATAAAGGTTTGTTAGAAATTTTGTGGAAAACCATGATCTCGATAATCTGGATCAAATGTGGAAATAAATTATGTACTAACCTCCAGCCACTATGACATCAAGAACAGATACGCGGAGCCTAAATGATTGTGAATAGGCACTTCTAGTCAATTGTCCTCTCGACATTGATGGTGTGTTATGTGACTATCAAATAATCATTATAGTAATGATAATAAGAGGGTTTTGCTTAAATGACCTATTTAGATGCCCATAAAAATCCTAATAGATATAGTTTGTCATCAAGACTAATCCTAGTGGATGTGAGCAACCTATATAGTTATTAGTAATGAGATTTGGATAATAAAACCTCAATAAAATCTAATATGTGCAATATTAAATTGAATGTGGGATAATATGAAATAAACTTATAACATTCTCCCACTTGATCCAAATATTTCATTGAATGAAATATTTAACCAAATCCACAAAACTTCATGCTGAAAACAAAACATATGAATCATGGCGATAAGTCTTGTTAGAACCAATATTATCTTCCATGCATACAATATGCCTCACCAGCTCATATGTGATAACATAACATAATAAATAAACTTTATGTTTATTTTAGGTCAAACATGATTGTTTTCTTAGAATAACTAAATGTATACAACTGTATTGAGAAACACATCATAAATGAATAAAATTTTCACAAATTCTTACATATAAAAGAAAATTTACATGATTTGACCAATGCCCATTTTGACTACATGATCCTTATAACTCATTGATGGCATGCCTTTATTTAAAGGATCAACTATCATCAATTCAGTGCTTACGTGTTTTATGACCACTTTCTTCTTTTTAACATGTTCTAATGGCTAAATATTTGATATCGATGTGCTTGCTTCAACTACCACTTTTGTAGTTCTTAACCATGAAACTGCAACTAAATTGTTACAAAACATTCTCCATGGCCTAGCAACAAAATCCACAACTCTAAGCCTTGATATGAAACTTTTCAACCACACACCATGTGAGGTGGCCTCAAAATAGGAAACAAACTTTGCCTCCATAGTGAAAGTGGCAATCAAGGTTTGTTTCGCACTCCTTCAAGACATAGCTCCACCAACAAATATAAAAATGTATCTAGATGTAGATTCATGGGAATCTACGCAGCTAGCAAAGTCTGAATCCAAGTAACCAACTACCTCTAGTGTAACACCCCGAACCCTTCGCAGGTCGTTAACAGTGCCGATGTTACATCTTTTACCATCTCTATCTCTTGGCTAAATTAAGCATTGCCAGATTTCAGGCATTTTTTTTTTTTTAAAGCGGTCCCATGCGCGACTCATAGCGGAAGCAAAATTTACATCGCCATCTATCCCCCTTCTATCCCATGATACAAATACACACCAACTAACAGCACGATTTTTTATAAACAGCATTGACGCTTTGCTTACATACATATAGCGAGATGGGGTTTTTCCTCGGGTCGGTACAAAAGAAACAGAAAAGGTAAGGACTCTGCCATGTCCTTCCTAAAATCTCAAAAAGGAACTCCGACCTCTAACATCACATAAGCACAAAAACCCTCCCATCACAAGCGTCAACTATCTATACCAAAAAGCGATCTAGCTCCTACTCCTCGCGCGCGGTCTCACACCCAACCCGGTGCGTCAGGTGGTGGCGGCGGCAGCATCCCTCGCATCGCTCCATCCTGTCGAATGTGCACGGACAAAAACTCTTGTATGACAGGGCCCTCAGCCAGGCCGATATCATACATCACTAAGCACCGCACTCGGATAAACGTCAATCCGGGCACAGAGGGACAATCTATCTCTGTACACTCCACCTCGACATCAGACGGTAGACCGTAAAATACCCCACGCGAAACAGCAGGCAGCGGCATAGTGCTAATCTGAAATGTTATCCCCAAAAGGGGTATTACTTACCTTTTTGATGTCAAGCGTATACATGCATCATCATAGCATATATATATATATCATCATCATGGCATCTCATATATCATTATCATCACATCATCATTAACCATGCATCACCGTGCATATCACATCATCATTAGCCATGCATCACCATGCATATCACATCATCATATCATCATCATTAACCATGCATCACCATGCATATCACATCATATCATCATTATTAACCATGCATTACCATGCATATCACATCATCATTAACCATGCATCACCATGCATATCACATCATCATTACCCATGCATCACCATGCATATCACATCATCATTAACCATGCATCACCATGCATGTCACATCATATCATCATTAACCATGCATCACCATGCATATCACATCATCATTACCCATGCATCACCATGCATATCACATCATCATTAACCATGCATCACCATGCATGTCACATCATATCATCATTAACCATGCATCATCATGCATATCACATCATCATTAGATCAATTTCCACTTTTACTTATCAATTGATCCCACATTATCTTTTCTCAAATCATCAAATTCACCATCATCATCCTTCGGGCGAAACCTCCGACGGGGATCCCAAAGATTCCAGCCATCTCATGGCCACTTTGGGCTTCCGGCCCCCTCACATTCCGAGCATCTCGCATCTCAACTAGCATCACGAGGCATTCCCTTCGGGCGAAACCTCCGACGGGGCTTCCGGCCTTTACCCTTCTAGCCGGGACCTCGCACCCCAATCCCGGCATCGCGAGTCACTCCTTCGGGCGAAACCTCCGACAGGGGCTTCCGCCACCCACATTCCGGCATCCCGAAACTCTCGGGAATCTCGGAATTATGCCACTCGGCCACCGAGACATCATCCTCCGCCACAACCTCTTACTCACATACCACTTTCACTTTTCATCATCCTTTTCATCTTATTATTTCATGGCGTATGATTCACACACATGCATCACGATTCATAATCATACATGCATCAATGCCATATAACAATGCATCATATTCATGTGCATACATACACCCATGTCATATAACAATGCATTATAACTCAATAGAACTCATGGCCAATAAAATAATCCACTTTTATTTTATTATTATTATTTTATTATTTTATTATTATAATATTATATTTATTTATTTTCATAAATAAATATTATATTTAATATTTATGATTTTCCAAAATCATAATATTCAAACAATCATTAAACAAACAATTAGAGTCACAATTTCACACAAATTCATGGCCAAATTTGCATTTCACATAATTTCCCAAATTTCCACAAAATACACACAATATTCGGATCATGGCCAGATTGCACATTTTTCGAATTAATTCAATTAAAATAAACATATGACCTCAGAAAATTCCCAAATTTTACATAGTGATAGCCAACACATTTTCGTGCATTTTTCATGAAGAAAACTAAGCCAAATTCTTTATAGATTAATTTATACAACTCCATGAAGCTTCTGGAACCTCTACCGTTTCGTCCAGAACGTATATCACCGAAAAACTTAGGTTTGACCCATCAAATCTCTTTCGTTTCGTCTTAAATTCGAGTATGTTATGTATAAATGTGTCCTTTACAAGTTTCATGAAGAGATCTAGGTTAAATAACCAAAGTATGATCCTCTTTTAAGTCCTTGAAGTCTCGGGTGTCTCGGTATACTTCAACAGAACCAAACGTCTCAAAGATCTAGCCGATTAACTAGGCTATACTCATTTGTTTCTCCTCAAATTTGAGTATGTTGTAGTTTAGGATGTTACCTACAACTTCCATGAAGACAACAAAGTGAGATCTCCAACAGAAATCAACATGCAACCAAGAAATCATCAAGAGGTCAGTAGGAAATTCGCAGATCTAAAGCCTCCGTGAAATAGAACTTTTGACCCCTCATATCACCTTCGTCTTCCATGAAATTCGAGTATGTCATACCTCAGGATGTTAGTTTCAACTTTCATGAAGACACCGAAGCCAAAATCACACTCCAAATACACATGCAAGCTCGAATAAGAAACTGTCTACCACAAACCGAACGGAAACAGCCACATAACATGAACACATTCAACCCTTGCTTCGATATTTCGCCCAAAACACCCCTAAAACCGAACATGCAACCATCAACACAACATGCAAGAGAAGTCATGGACCCCACTTGCCTCCAAGATGAACGAACAGCAACGAACAACGGCGTACGGCGGCGTAGGACGGTCGGCAAGGCGGGCGTACGGCGGCACCTCCCTCTCGGCTCCGCCTCCTCTCTTCTCCCTCTCGGTCTCTCTTTCTCCCTCTCGAATTCTCTCTCTCCCTCTCACCTCTCTCTCTCTCGGCCGAATGAAGGAAAAACCGGCCCCTTCTCTCTCCTCATCCTTCTTATACTCCTTAATCCCATGATTAGCAATCATGAGATTGCCTACAATCCCACCAATACATGGCATTCCCTTGCCACTTGTCTTATTGGGTTTTCTTTTTAAAATTTGGTTTGGGCTTGGGCTTGGGCCCAACCGGCCACTCCTCCTTGGGCTGGTCGAACTCCCCTCTTGGGCCCAATGGGCCGACTAGCTTGGCCAACCAAGCTTTAGGCTAATGGGCCCAAGGCCCATTTCAAAAATTAGCCCTTTTTCCCTTTTTTTTTTTTGAAATTCCTTCTATAATATTTTTGAATTCCAATTTCCATCTTGGCCAAAGTCTTGGAATATTTTTAATTATTGAAATTTAAATCATATGGCCAAGCATTAATAAATTAAATTTAAATTTCCACAATCACAAGCACAATTCATCAAATTAAAAGACAAATTGGCTAAAGCATAGGCCATAAAATTCTATCACCTAATTAAAGACATTTGACACACCTTAAGGCTTGGCTTTGAATTTCCGGGATGCCACATCTAGGTTGTCACTTCATCTATAAATAAGCATGTCTCCTTTTGTACCTTGAAGGTGCCTCATTACCTTCTTTGCAGCTCTCTAGTGATCCATATCTAAATTACTCTAGTATCTTCTCAACATTCACATAGTAAAGACAACGTCGAGTCGAGTGTAAATATGAGCATACATCAAGCTTTTGACAGCAGAAACATATGGAATGTTCTTCATTTGTTCAATTTCAAAATCATTACCTTTCACAATGGGTGCCATACTTAGTAAACTATCTTTCATCCGAAACTTCTCTAAGACCTTATTAATATAAGTTTCTTGATATAATCTTAATATGCCTCAAGATCTATCCCTATGGATCTTTATACCAATGACATAGGATACATTACTCATATCCTTCATGTCAAAACTCTTAAAGAGATATTGTTTCACCTCATGTAACAATCATTTTATCGTTGATTGCAAGTAAAATGACATCCACATATAGAACAATAAAACAAATCCTACTCTTACTAACGCTTTGGTATATACATTGATTCATGACATTCTTTACAAAACCAAATGAACAGATGACCTCATGGAATCTCAAGTACCATTGGCAAGATTCTTGTTTTTAGTCATATAAAGACTTTTTAAGCTTGTACACCAAATGCTCACCAGCATTAAAGAAGCTAGTTTTCCATTGAGGAACGTCGTTTTCATATCCATTTAATGTAACTTCATATCAAAACGAGAAATTAATGCCAAAATAATACAAAGAGAATCTCTTAGATATAAGAGAAACTGTCACTATGTAATCAATTCCCTTAATTTGAGTGAATCCCTTGGCAACGAGTTTAGTTTTGTATCTTTCACTATTGCCCTATGAACCCTTTTTAGTTTTCAAGACCCATTTATAACCAATGGCTTTTGCACAATTACGCAACTCAACTAAATCCTAGACCTCATTAGATACCATAAAACTCATCTCTTTCTTCATGGCATTGTACCACAAATTAAATTTATCACAACTCATGGCTTGTGAAAACATTCTAGGATCATTTTCAGCTCCAACATTGTAGTCAGATTCTTGTCGATACACAATATAGTCATTAAGGATTGTTGATTTCTTCATTTTGATAGAACCTTTTAATGTTACATCAACACTCTCCTAAGAAGTCTATTGTTCAACTGGATGCTCAACCATTTCTAATAATTGCTTAATAGCTGAGTCTATCAAATCAATATTAGCAGGTTGTGTATTTTTAATAATTGGTTGTTTAACGGTCGATTGAACTAAAAGGGCGTTGTAAACAACAACCAATCTAGTACCTAAAGTGGAAGGTTGACCATTTGAATAATCTTCTTTATGGACAAAGTCAATGAATTGATCGCTCCCACTAATCAAGTCATTTTCAAGAAATTTAGCATTTCTCGATTCCACAAACCTAGTGGTGTAATATGGACAATAAAACCTACATCCTTTAGACTTTTCAGCATATCCAACGAAATTCCCATTTATAGTCTTTGGATTTAATTTTTTTTCCTATGGATTGTAGACTCTTACTTTAGACAAACATCCCCAAACACGTACATGTTGCAAACTTGGTTTCCAACTTTTGAATAACTCAAAAGGCGTCTTTCGTATGACCTTAGTTGGAACTCAATTTAATATATACTCTGTCATTTTAAGAGCCTTAGTCCATAAGGACTTAAGAAGTTTGGAGCTATTAAGCATACTCCGCACCATGTCCAATAAAGTTTGGTTTCTTATTCTTGCTGCACCACTTTGATCCGGAAAACTAGGTATAGTGTAGTGGGCAATAGTCTAATGCTCTTCAAGAATATTTGCAAATGGATTAGGTGCTTGTCCATTTTCAGTGTACCTACCATAGCATTTTCCACCTCTATATGATCTCGTGATCTTAATTTGCTTATCGTATTATTTCACTACTTCGGTTTTAAATACCTTAAAGGCATCTAACGTTTCATGCTTATTAAAAAGCAAGTAGAGATACATGAATTGTGAATAATCATTTATGAAAGAGATGAAGTATCTCTGACCATTTTAGTCCACATTTGGACTACAATTATGTATATGTATGATTTTTAATATTTTCATAGTCCTCTTGGTACCTTTTTTTGATTTGTTGATATACTTTCCCTTTATGTAGTTTACAGAAGTGTCATAATCAGTAAAATATAGAGTATTAAATGCTCTATCATTTACTGCTTGCTTAATTTTTCCCATGAAGATATATCCTAATCTCTAGTGCCACAACATGGAGGAATCCTCATTCACAACACATCGCTTTTTGCCAACATTATCATAAATGTGCAACGCATTATAAATGGCATAATTTTGTAAATTCGAAAGATACTGTCAAACAAAATACCACTCCCAACAA
>JABKBM010000020.1:0-10420 GCA_014182575.1 Eucalyptus decipiens | reverse complement strand
GCGATCATCCAAATATCTATCTCAGTGTACTACGAGAAGAGTGCTCGGAAGCTGAAGTTTCCGCACTATAATGTACGATACTTTTTGACGGTGATTGCCCAGCTCATACAAGGGCTCTGAAGTGTTTCACTCAGATACTGCACTGCTATTAGTAAGAAGCATTGTCTTATGGTTGTCCCTAGATGGATATGATCTTCCCAATGGATGCACTAAATCTACAACTAAATTGCTGATGTGTCTCGTGTACGCTAGATCTTCTGGTAGGATGACTCGTCCTTAGTCAGTTTCTTGGATCGATGCCATACCAATATGGGTAAGAGGACTCGATTTCGAAATCGCAGACTGAGGTGTGAGGGAAGTACTGTAGTTGCAGTATGAGAAAATCATATTGTTTTAATCCATACTAACTGAGCTTTTGGAAAATAAAACTAAAAGAGCACACATGTTCACTATCTGTGATACCTCAGCAATGCCTGTGACGCCGCGCATTTAAAACCCTCATTCCGGATTGTCGTCCTGGAGTCGACCATATGCTCCCTGCCCAACCCTGGCAATGACGCCTGTTAACGATAAAACCTTTGAATGTTGAAAATGCCCATGGATGACCCAATCCGAACTCGATTGCCCTTGTTTATCCTCGCCTCTATGGACGCCAAATATATCATGCCGATAAGGTATGGTGTATCACGCTGCACCTGCAGCTGAGTTGCTGGGGTGTGAACCAGCGTTGACGTTTACCAAATCCTGCAGACCTGTTCATTATCTCCTCGTCGACAATGCTAGGTTGACCCGAAACAGCCGCGGCTGCTAGGTTGTTGTTGTCAAAAGCTCTTGCGGTCGAACCAACGCGACCCATGTTGATTCCCCGTGTGTCCGCAACAATACGGTCCCGAACTTGCTCTTGTAGTTCTGGTGGAAGCATAGCATGACGCTCCATTGCCTCTTTCAGCCATTGTTCCCATTGCTCGTCAAAAACTGTAGCACTGTCTCCTCTCAAACGTGCTTCTGCCGCTGCCAAAAGACGACGGTTCAGCTCGACACCATAACTGGCGATGCGTGAAGGATCCACTCTCATCCATATCACTGCCTTCCTCAACGGAATCGTCGTCGGCACTGTACATGTTTCCATGGTGTCTCATCACATCGCTGATTATCTCTAGGTGAGGCGCAGCTGGTCTTTCAGGGGCGGCGAAGATGGCTCGCGGAGAATGAGGACGAGACTCTATCGAGACTCCGTCTGCGGTTGTGTCTCTTATCTCTTGACCAGCATCCCGTTCATACTTTTGTTTCGCAGATTTGGTGCCTTCCCATTGACAGATAGACAAGATTTCTGTACTTGTAAGACCCAGCTCATCAAATGCTCTAAATAGACGTCGATGCCATGGGAATCGACTCAGTCGTCGACGATGAGGTGAGTGTGTGTAGTCGAGTCCCGGATATTGCGCCTCGATGCAGTCTAATGCGCCGTAAAATGTCGCGGTCTCTATGCGGACTTCGGGAACCAGGTTACGAGTGACATGACCGGAGAAGGAGGAAGGATCGTTTTGCTTCGGTCGAGGGAAGAGGTGTCGGTAGACGACTTGAGCGATGTTGGGTGGATGCATCTCCAACCTGTGGGAGCAAAAAGGGAGTCACAATGTTGTGTGTACCTAGGTATGCTAGAGAATCTTGTCTAAATTGATGCGCAAATACAATTGATGGCGGTGGGAAAAGCGGTCGCGTTGACGGTGGACTAGCTGACAAGGCCCATTACGACCCATCCGATGGAGTTGAACGAGAGGAAAGATGGGAGAGTTGAGAATCAATGATGCAGAGGTTGGTTGACCAGGTAGAATATGATGAAGGTTGACTGTGTCAGGCGTTGGACCTTGCAGCCAACGTGATCAAGGAGCGTCAGTTGACCACGGCTCTCTTTAGTGATCGGTAGAGGTCACAAGGAAGTACGTCTTAGTGTCCCGGCCGAGTAGAATGAAGACTAAGAAAGATGGAGTTCTGAACCAACTTGACACAGTAAAACAGTCAGATGCAAGTCAGGGTAGGTAGGGTTGAACCATGAACGAGTGGCAGGTAGGATTGGGTAGAGTTGATTGGTGGTGGTGATGACTGGGCGGTGATGGTAGTTGGATGGGGTGATGCGAGGTCGTATTGGGTCCAGCTGAAAGAAGGGTAGAAAAGGGTTTGGATCGGTAACCGGATAGGACAAGACACCCTTCAATAGAGGGTCGAGGCCGCTGTTGTCTCGGGGCTATCGACGTCTAATTGATTGACCCGCCTGAATTGGAAACGTTTTGCACGGTCGGACCACACTTTATAATTCCAGGGAAGCCTGCGGAAGTCAAGTAGACATCACACACAGGTAAAACACACTTTTACTGGAAAGACATCTCACATTTGCAAATACTGTAGTGAAGGGGAGGCAGACAATCGAAATCGATTGACTACGACCAGTCCGCTGGGGTGTGATCTTCCATCAAGATAAGGTTTGCTCCCGGGGAGGCGCCTTTCTGGAGAACTTATTCCCTCTTAGGCTTCTGCTGGTTGGGCTCTGCCTTACAACCATTCATCCACTGATTCGCCCCCTCCTCGTCAGGTACCACTATAGCCTTGCTATTTACCCAAAGGGGCGTTTGGGCAAACGCCTTCACTATATCACACTATGTATAGAGAGCCTCACCGTCGATAGCCTACGAAGCTGACGGGCCAATCGTCACTCACAAGACCCATCAACGCTTCGACGAAGCACCTCAGAGCTTGGTGAAGAAGACATTTCCATGACAAGCATCGAAAGGGTCCAGATCTCACCAATGGACTTCGCAAGCTTCACTTTCACGACGAGTCGACTCAGAAAAGACAGCGTATCGGCTGTAGATTGACAATGCAATTTGCATCTTATCTGAGTCCTGCTCAATATCAAAATGTCCACCTTTGATGGCATCGTCAAGGAGTTCCCTCGGATACGCATTGACTTCTTCCGCACGAATCCCTCATGTCCACCACCGGTAGCCTGCTTCCTAAGCCATGTCCACAGCGACCATTTGCAGGGGCTGGAAAGTCTCAAGTCCCCTTTGTGTACTGCTCATGCTACTCGAAGGTTGCTGCTGACACTGGAGAAATATCCCCATCGAATGAATTTTGCTAAAGGGATTCTGGAATCACGGGTTCAGACATACAAGCATCTCAAGACTGTCTTGCGTCCTATTCCCCTCGAGACCCCAACGGAGATTGAGTTGAGTCCTATTGACAAGATACGGGTGACATTGTTCGACGCCAATCACTGTCCTGGTGCCGTCATGTTCCTCATCGAGGGAGATGACAGGGCTATATTGTATACTGGCGATGTTCGAGCCGAGCCTTGGTGGTCAATCAGATCATCAGAAACCCCTACTGATGCCCTATGCTATTGGGCATGCCATCATAGATTGCGTTTATCTTGATACTACTTTCGCAGTCAAGAATGACGTGTACAAGGAGTTTCCATCGAAAGCGAGTGGTCTGTCAGAGCTACTCACCAAGGTTGCGAAGTATCCCCCGGACACAATGTTTTATTTTCGGGCCTGGACGTTGGGTTATGAAGAGGGTCTGGGTTGCTCTCTCATCCTTCCTCCGCAGTCAGGTCCACGTGGATGACTATCAGTGGCGTTTGTACTCTTCCATGACTGGCCTTCATGGTATCTCGGATGCACTCGCTGGTTTCCAATTCGGCAATCAGAAACATCCAGGCTGTTTTGATCTAGATCGAGGACAGCGTATTCACAGCTGTGAGCCGGGAACAAAATGTCATGCAGAGCTCTCAAAACAGAATATCGTTTGGATTTCCCCCATCATAACTCGTACAAAAGACGGCCAAGATATTCTTGAACTCGGGGCTGGTGGAGGTGGAGGCGACTCTGTATCAGGTGCCTCTGCTTGAGATTCCAGATATTGCTGCCATACAAAATCTGGAGCAACTGCTCTCTGAGAGAATAGAAGACGGTGAAATTAGGGCTGCCATCTTGTGCAGGATAGTAACAGCCAGGAGTGCTGGCGAGACAAGGGTCACATTGGATGGTCTTGATAAGGATGTATATGAAGACATAACCATCACTGAATTGGTGAACCGAATGTCGAACGCAAGGCAGCGGTCCAAGGACTCCACCGCCACGAGCAAAGCTGCTTTGAATGGTCTTCCAGACACTATTCGTTTTCCGTACTCCCGACACTCATCCTATTCCGAATTGTGCAACTTGTCTCATCACTCAAGCCCAAAGACGTGCATCCATGCACGGTTGATGTGGACACTTGGTCAGAGGAAGTCTCAATGAGCTACCTTTTGGTCACTGTTGCTCTGAGAAAATGTTTCCGTACGACGGAAAGATGCGTGAGCTGGTACAAAACGCGCAGAAAACAATCGAATGGGGAAGAAGCGAAAGTACCAAGCAAACGATAGTACGCAAAGCGATGAAGGGGAGCAATCAAATCAGACACACAGTTTCCAGACTGCCAACGAAGCAAGCCAAGCAAACAATAAAGCCATAGACTTGGTTGCTGTACCAGCAGTTGTCGATGACACACGAAGCCTCAAAATCATCACCACCCAAGACCACGAAAATGCCACTGTCCGAACCGTCGCCGGAAGCTTCTTTCAAGAGGAGTCAGAAGCTCCGCTACAAGAGAAGCCACAAGCTCACCTACCAGAGACGGCAGGGGCAAACCAAGAAAGAAAGCAGACACCATCTTTCGAAGAAGCAAAAGAAGGTCCGCAGACTACAAAAGAATATGGCAAATGCTCCAAACAGTGGAATAAGATGGATTGACCCACCTTGTTCTTCTTGCTCTGAATTCAGCAGCGACGAGGACGATCATCTTCCCAACATGGTCCAACCTCAGCGTTCGGTGGCAGACTCAGCAGACAGACCCAGATTCCATGCCACCTCAGCATTCGACTCTCAAAACTTCGTCACCTCACAATCCGATCCTCAACAAATTCTCAACCACTCAAAGACATGGGGTTCAGATTCAGACGAATCCCTGGATCTAGATTCAGAAATCGACTACTACAATCACGAATGGGACCCCTGAAGACGGTTCTCCCCTAAGTCCCCGCGAAGAAAAGGACGAAATCGAAGAGGTTGCGAGATAGAAGGTGGGCTATGAAGCAGCGAGGGAGATGTTGGAGGATCCGGAGAGTAGGGAGTGGGGGATTGGAGACCTGTTACTGTCTCTTCTTCTGTTTAATGGTGGAAGTGCCGGCGGAGGTGCTGGGATGGGGAGGGAGATAAGGGAGACAAGAGCTGAGGAGGGGAGGAGAAGTCGAATTGTGAACAATAGAAACAACTGGCAGAGAGGAAGATAATACAAGATCTTCTCTAGAAAATGACAAAATTTGATTTACATTTACATCAGACCTTAAGTCACTGTCCTCCCTTACTTTTCAACAAAGCCTCTAAATCCTCTCCATATTTCTTCTTCTCCTCATCCAAAACCGGTCGTGGTATCTCCAACGCATCAACAGTCCTTCCATATGTAATTCCACCTAATCTACTCACCGGTCTCAAGATGTTTGGATCGATCAGGTTCTTCTCTTCGTTGATAGCGTCGTCTCGGACCCAGAAATTGACTCCTTCAATCACGGCTAATGTTCCCGTCTTCTTGTCTGGGTGGCTGGATTACGGAAGTGAATTCCTGGGTGTTCAAGAGTTTGCCTTCGATGGCGAAAACGGATTCTTGGACGCGAGAGGGCTTCACGATGGTGCTGGAGGCTGGTGGAGACCGGTTACGGCCCATTCGCTTGTACCATAGGGGTATTGATGGCGGTGGCATTGGCGGCTTCGAGGAAGTGTTCGGATATTATGTTGATTACGCATTCGCCTTGTTCCAGGAGATTTTTTAATGTGTCTTTGGCTTGGGCGATGCCGCCGGAGAAGCCGACTGTGAAGACAGGAGGGTCGTGGTTCACGACTGGGTATAACTGAAGGGGGCGAGGTTGGTCGAGGAGCCGTCTTTGGAGACGGTTGATATGAAACCCACGGGTCGGGGGATAATGCCGCTGATCAAGAGTTTGTAGTTGTTGACTGCTGGTCGACCTTCTTCGTAGGGGTTGATCTCAACGTGCTTCTTCTTGAGTGATGCGCCGCCGTCACTTCCTCCCTGCCCATACTTCCAATTAGGGTCTACGGTCTTGGTGAAGGTGAATTCTTTGAGGTATCAAAGTCGGGGCGTGAGGCTTGAACTTTGGCGAAATCGCCATGAGGGTTACGTTTGACAGACTTTTCCGCATCTTGATGCTCTTCTTTCGTTAAACTCGCTTTTGCGCTTTCGGATGAAGACATTCTGGCGAAGGTGGTAAAGGGAGATTGAAAGGATGATCTGGAAGAAAAGTGAAGCTCTATGCACAGAAGTAGCCCTGGTCTTTGTCGCAACGGAGATTATCGTGCGTCTGGACATGTACTGTATGTTCTATTGCAGGGCAAAAAGGTAATTAACAATCAGATATAGTGGAGAGAAACAAGATGAAATGACAGTAAGCCAGAGGAAAATTGACTCGACGTTTACTAACGCATTACCAATACACACAGCGATGGCGGCAGATGAGGGCAAAGTCAATGGAATCGAGCACTCGAGATAGCACGTCATGGGCGGAATATCCTCGGTAATGGAGATCTCCTACACGATCCCCTCGGATATCTCTCCCTCGCTCTTATTCAATTCGCTGCAAACAATGGTAAATATCAGCTTATGCAATGGCAGGTCAAAGTAGACTCGGTCCCAACTTCTGAACAACCATATCAGTCTATACGCCACGTGACACGCTGTGAATAGATGGCAGCTTCAACGGCCCATTCAGCGATCGGTAAGCTTTCTGGACAGGGATCTGGATAAGGATAAGGAGTACCTTATACGCATGTTCTTTCCATCGATCTCACCTTGTACCACGAATAGTTTGGTACTTGTTGATGGATATATGCCTCCTTTGTATTCTCTGGTCTGATCAAAGCTTTGACCATCAAACGAGAGCCATGGCAGATCAATGTCAAGACAGCACGCCCATCTCATACTAACTGACTGATGCATACAAGATGTTGGCCTACAACATTTCTAAAGCCAACAGACAGAGGTCTAGCCTTGACCGCTGATTGTGAGACACCATTCGAACAAAGCAAGGGTAGAACATTCATCTCTCCGTCTGCGGTTTCTGTCTTGCATTGTTCTTCCTTTGTCTGTTCATCCTGTGATCTGTGAATCTCTCCATGCAGCAATCCCATTCATTGTCTTATTCGATGATGCCGCCTTCAGTGTGGTTGAGGCTGGACCCCATGCTTGAGTATGTGCAATCTCAATCGTCTTACCTTTTCATACCTGAGGTATCTATACCATTGATCTCGCAAGATGGATACGAAACGCCACCACAGGAAGACATCCCAGGATGGCAGACTGAAGAGGCTCAGGAATGCTTTGCAAGAGCTCCGACCGAGCCAGGCATCCACGCCTCCCAAAGGATCGATCTTTCTTCCGGCCTATATCGAGGAGTTGCGGAAGACAGAGTTGAAAGCGAGGAATAACAGATTGCCCCGTGAAAGATCCGCGAGTCAACAATCGTCGCAGAAACCTCTCACAAGCTCGATACATTACTCTAGCGACCAAAGAGGTCTCTCCTAGAGACCATGGTCACTCACTCTTGCCTGTACTGTCGCTCAGCCAAATCGACTTGAGTCAAGTGGCATCGTCAGATCATGCTGCCAGGAATGAAAAACAGCTTCCTCGTCGTCGGGGCCACAAGAGATATCATTGCTTCGTGACCTGGCGGCCAGTCTGTCCGCGGGTTCAACCACATCATCTGTACCATCTCTGCGAAGCAGCCGGTCCACTTTACGTTTGTCAACGGCAGAGAGCCCAAGAACGCAAGCAACAAGCGTCAGTAGCAGAAGTCCATCCATTCGCAAAGTCAGAGGTTCCAGCCATCTCCGAAGTGTTGTTGAGACCTCTTCGGACAGCTGTGCTAGTCCTGCGATTGGGGATGGAGCATCATTCCAGTCAAACAACACAAGTGGCACCTTTGCATCCATACATTCAATCAAGCACTTCGGTTCTTTCTGCATTCTCGACACACAAGTGAAAGGATGCCCAGTTAGTGCGACATCGGAAGACTTGCGATACAATTTGAGGATCGGGCACCGCTTCCACCTGAACCTGCAATCTACACAGAGTCCTTTCATTGACTTTGTGACGGGTACCGATCCGACGGGAGGCGAGCCTCACTAACCTCGTAATGTTTAGTCCAATGGTATCTGCCACAACGGAGAAGACGCGCTTCCTTCTGGCATCAATGGTCAATGTCACTGACTTCGTCAAAGAAGCTGCTTGAGGACGATGAAGACTCAAGGCCGGAAAGCTCTCTGTCAGACGCTCGCGAAAGTGACAAGAGTTGGGAGTTGAGATCCGATGACCTGCTTCAGGGATGCTTGTTGAAGGAGGACGGCGAGGAAAGCATGTCGAGCAAGCCCGATCGAGGAAACAAGAGGTTATCTGAAGATATTTGGCTCTCCTGGCAGCAGAGGAAGCTGAGAAGACGTCTCGTGGCGAAAAGCGCCAAAGAGTAGGGAGGTCAAGGTCCAGCACAGTCACTTCTGCTGTACCATCTTGACGAATTCACGAACCTCGGTGACGACCACTTCCACCAAAATGGATGATATACTGAGTGAATTTATGAGCAGCCTGCAAAAGCTCTATTCCGACTTCTTCATACTTGCCAGAACGCCATTGGACGACAAGTATTTCGAAATTGTCAACGTTTCACCCGCGCTTCACGCAAGGAAAGAATACATCGACGGGCATATGGTACATACGCCTCCTGAGATCATGGCTGACTTCAGTAATCGTCTGGGGGCAGGGAAGAGGTTTCGCACCATTATTAGATGGGGTGAGAAGGGGGAGAAGAAGCAATGTTATTGCGTTCCACTTTACGGAGAGTCGTCCACCACGTGGTTGTGCATGCTCGTTGGGATGGAGATGCCTATTCTCTGGTGACAGGACCCAATTGTTTTGTCAGTGACCGAGCAGTGGGGAAGATCCATACATGAAGCAGGTGTATCACAGCATATCAATCAAAATCTACTGTGAGTAAGCATGTTGGAAGCTTTGTCATTAAATTGGTATCGCTATGTCAGCGCTAATGATCTCGCAATCTGGCCCACTGGTGTGAGTTCAAGAGAATTTCCGTAGGTGTTGCGGACTAATTCAAAGATGTGATTGGAAGCTGGCTTGTTTACAGTATCCAAGCAAGCCAAGTAGGCGTTTCAATGTTGGATATCAACCCCTAAGCTCTCCATGTTAAAAGCTGAATCAGCGTTGTGCATGATGGCCCCCACAGCCCGCGCATTATTGGTGGGTTTAGGCATCAAATTTCTGTTCAAGCTTTTTTCTCGGGCGACCCCAGCTCTGGCAGTTTTGATTCAACAGGCGATCGTCCGGCTATGCGGTTCATAAGTTGATGGGCCCTCCCACTGTGACCCGCCCAAAACATCATTCAATCTGTTTCACGAAGCTTTTAATCGCCCTCTGACGTTGTATTTGTACCATGGCACGTTCCATCCGAGACAATAGCTTTTTCTTTACGTCGCATTACTAAGTGATCGGCTACGCCGGGACGCAGAAGCAGAAGCAGAACTCTTCAATTGCGCTTCTTGAATCGTCTCATACTGCGCCATTCTTCAACCTCACGCGCCCTGCTTACTATCCGCAAACACAAGACCAAAGCCAACGGACTCAAGCGGCAAACGAGTACGACCGAAGCTCACTGGCTCCTCCGACTTCTTCGAAGAACACAGCGCCAACCTCTCGATTTAAACATTGACGGTGCCCAGCAAATGAGCCATCATGGATATCGTGGACAGAGACATTGAAAAGGCCGAGTATGAGGCTACTCGAACATATTCCCGGTCGAGCAAAGAGAGGCGCTCGGCCGAAGCTTCACGACGCCGGGATTCGAGAGCATCCGAGATGTCGTCGAGTACGGGCTCAACCTCATCTACGGCTTCAACAGTTGACGACTTTCGGACACGGGCGCGACGAGCGCCCACAGAGAGGAGTCTGGCGGGAAGCCTGGGGACGCACCAAACACACCCAGTGGAATTGACCCGGACGGAAACGCATCGATTACAACAGACCGCAACGGTTGGTGGCAGTACGAGAACGGAAACGAGGGCGTCGAGAAGGCCAATGCCACAATGGGCGGAGGGAAGCCATACCCTCCGCCATTGCCAGAACGCGAGGACTATGTAGTAGAATTTGATGGACATGATGATCCTCTGCATCCCCAAAATTGGCCGATGAAGAAGAAGGTCTACATTGGTGTTATCCTGGCATTTACTTGCATCTGTTCGACGTTCAGCTCCTCGATCTTCTCCACTTCCACCTTGAACGTGGCCGCTCATTTTCATATTTC
>JABKBM010000018.1:0-37344 GCA_014182575.1 Eucalyptus decipiens | reverse complement strand
TATAACGTGAAAATATCTTTGTGGGCTATATTAAATGGTGGTTTTCTTAAAAAGGAAAATATTTTATTTTGGCTTAGGCCGACTATTTACCCACACACGATGATTTGATTTGAATTAGACGATTATTGAATATGAATGTGTTGACTTGCGGGAAGGAATTGAGGCAAGGTATGTCCTATATCTTGTGTGTGGCCGGATGGCCTTTAGCGATTTCCTTCCTTGTCGAGTTTAGAGGTTGGACTTTACGAGATCTCACCCCTTTGTGGGTTAAATTTTCCTGATCCTTGAAAGATGGTTCCTACCGAACATTTTGGTTAACATAAGAAGTTCACCGAACAGGTCTCCCCGATTCCTATACGTAGGGGCGAAGGAGCCTAGGCCTACTAACTTTTGAGATCCACTGTCTAGGTTGATGTGGGTCTATCCCGCTTGGTACCTCATCAATACAGATCGTGGCGTTGTCGCGGGTGAGATGGACCCAGAGAAGGTCCCCTAGCAAAATCTGAGATCCTGAGGGTTTAGGGTTTCGGGTTTAGGGTTTGGCGTTTAGGGTTTAGGGTTTATGGTTTATGGCTTCTAAATGTATTTATTTAATTAATTTCGGTATTCATTTAATTATTTATTATTTTTCAAAAATTATACCTAGATAGCCGGTGGCCGGAATTTCGTGCGATGCAATGGTGTGCTTGTTTGTTTAATTGAATGCTAAATTATATTATTTGATAATTGTAATTTTGGGAATTTATCCCAAAATTGAGTAATTTAAGTATTTAATTGGGAAACATTAGGCATCGATTATATCGCCAAAAATATCTTTTCTGTGTGACTAGATTAAATGGTGGGTTTCTTAAAGGAAAATATTTTATTTGGCTTAGGCCGACTATTTACCACACACGATAATTTTTATCGGGTATTATAGAAACGGTGAATAGTTTGTTAGGAAGAACAATATACTATATCAGCTTTGTGAGCCTTGATATATTAGTTTTGGTGAGAAATATACTCAGGCGGCCAGGTGAGCATTATAGATATCGATCGGCTTTGGCTTAATATAGATATATAGCAGCTTCGATGAACAATATGGATTTATAGCAGCTTCAGTAAGCATTATTATATATCTATCGATTTTGGTGTGCTATACCACCTATTTTTAGCTTGGATGAGCAATGCATGAATCGATCGAATTTTATAAATGGTATGGATGGTATGGAATCGAGTGGATTGATTGATCGATGATTTGATTTGAATTGAAGCGATTGGTTGAATATATGAATCGTATTGACTTGCGGGAAGGAACTGAGGCAAAGGTAAGTCCTATATCTTGTGTGTGGCCAGATGGCCTTTAAGCGTATTTCCTTCCTAGTCAAAGTTTACGGGTTGGACTTTCTGAGACACTATCTCACCCCTTTGTGGGCTAAATTTTTCTGATCCTTAGATGGTGTTTCCTCCCGAACATTTTGGTTAACATAAGAAGGTCACTGAACAGGTCTCCCCGATTCCTATACGTAGGGGCTAAGGAGCCTAGGGCTACTAACTTGTGAGATCCACTTGTCTAGGTTGATGTGGGTAATCAATACAGATCGTGGCGTTGTCGCGGGTGAGATGGACCCGAGAAGGTCCCCTACCAAAACGAGATCCTAAGGGTTCGGGTTTAGGGTTTAGGGTTTAGGGTTTGGCGTTTAGGGTTTATGGTTTAGGGTTTATGGCTTCTAAATGTATTTATTTAATTAATTTCGGTATTCATTTAATTATTTATTATTTTCAAAAATTATACCTACATAGAAACATTAGGCATCGGTTTAATTGAATGCTAAAAATATCTTTGTGATGTGGCTAGTATTAAATGGTGGGTTTCTTAAAAAAAAAGAAAAATATTTTATTTTGGCTTAGGCCGACTATTTACCCACGATAATTTTTATCGGGTATTATAGAAACGGTGAATAGTTTGTTAGGAAGAACAATATACTATATCAACCTGTGGGCCTTGATATATTAGTTTTGGTGAGAAATATACTCCAGCAGCTTCGGTGAGCATTATAGATATCGATCAGCTTTGGCGAGCAATATAGATATATAGGAGCTTCGATGAACAATATGGATTTATAGCAGCTTCAGTAAGCATTATTATATTTCTATAGGTTTTCGTGAGCGATAGCACCTATTTTCAGCTTGGATGAGCAATGCATGAATCGATCGAATTTTATAGATGGTATGGATGGTATGGAATCGAGTGGATTGATTGATCGATGATTTGATTTGAATTGAAGCGATTGGTTGAATATATGAATCGTGACTTGCGGGAAGGAACCGAGGCAAAGCTAAGTCCTATATCTTGTGTGTGGCCGAGATGGCCTTTAACGTATTTCCTTCCTAGTCGAGTTTAGGGGTTGGACTTTCCGAGACATTATCTCACCCCTTTGGGTTAAATTTTCTGATCCTTAGATGGTGGTTCCTCCCGAACATTTTGGTTAACATAAGAAGGTCACCGAACAGGTCTCCCGATTCCTACGTAGGGGCCATGGAGCCTAGGCCGACTAACATGTGAGATCCACTTTGTCTAGGTTGATGTGGGTCTATCCCGCATGGTACCTCATCAATACAGATCGTGGCGTTGTCGCGGGTTAGAGGACAAGAGAAGGTCCCTACGAAAATCTGAGATCCTAGGGTTGGGTTTAGGGTTTAGGTTTGGCGTTTAGGGTTTAGGGTTTATGGCTTCTAAATGTATTTATTTAATTAATTTCGGTATTCATTTAATTATTTATTATTTTTCAAAAATTATACCTAGATAGCCGGTCACCGGAATTTCGTGCTAATTGCAATGGTGTGCTTGTTTGTTTAATTGAATGCTAAATTATATTATTGAGTGATAATTGTAATTTTGGAATTTATCCCAAAATTGAGTAGTTTAAGTATTTAATCGGGAAACATCAGGGCATCGGTTATAACGCCAAAAATATCTTTGTGTGGCTAGATTAAATGGGGGGTTTCTTAAAAGGAAAATATTTTATTTTGGCTTAGGCCGACTATTACCCACATGATAATTTTATCGGGTATTATAGAAACGGTGAATAGTTTGTTAGGAAGAACAATATACTTATATCCTTTTGTGGGCCTTGATATATTAGTTGGTGAGAAATACTCCGCTGACTTCGGTGAGCATTATAGATATCGATTAGCTTTGGCGAGCAATATAGATATATAGCAGCTTCGATAAACAATATGGATTGATAGCAGCTTCGGTAAGCATTATTATATCTATCGGTTTTTGGTGAGCTATACCACTATTTTCAGCTTGGATGAGCAATGCATGAATCGATCGAATTTTATAGATGGTATGGATGGTATGGAATCGTGTGGATTGATTGATCGATGATTTGATTTGAATTGAAGCGATTGGTTGAATATATGAATCGTATTGACTTGCGGGAAGGAACTGAGGCAAAGGTAAGTCCTATATCTTGTGTGTGGCCAGATGGCCTTTAACGTATTTCCTTCCTAGTTTGAGTTTAGGGGTTGGACTTTCTGAGACATTATCTCACCCCTTTGTGGGCTTAAATTTTCTGATCCTTAGATGGTGGTTCCTCCCGAACATTTTGGTTAACATAAGAAGGTCACGAACAGGTCTCCGATTCCTATACGTAGGGGCCAAGGAGCCTAGGCCTACTAACTTGTGAGATCCACTTTGTCTAGGTTGATGTGGGTCTATCTCGCATGGTACCTCATCAATACGGTCGTGGCGTTGTCGCGGGTGAGATGGACCGAAGTTCCCCTACGAAAATGCGAGATCCTAAGGGTTTAGGGTTTAGGGTTTAGGGTTTAGGGTTTGGCGTTTAGGGTTTAGGGTTTATGGCTTCTAAATGTGTTTATTTAATTAATTTCGGTATTCAGTTAATTATTTATTATTTTTCAACAATTATACCTAGATAATTTGGTCCCCGGAATTTGTGATTGTGTGGTGTGCTTGTTTGTTTAATTGAATGCTAAATTATATTATTGAGTGATAATTGTAATTTTGGGAATTTATCCCAAAATTGAGTAATTTAAGTATTTAATCGGGAAACATCGGCATCAGTTTATAACGCCAAAAATATCTGTGTGTGGCTAGATTAAATGGGGGTTTATTAAAAAGGAAAATATTTTATTTTGGCTTAGGCCGACTATTTACCCACACACGATAATTTTTATCGGGTATTATAGAAACGGTGAATAGTTTGTTAGGAAGAACAATATACTATATCAGCCTGTGGGCCTCGATATATTAGTTTTGGTGAAAATATACTCAGTGACTTCGGTGAGCATTATAGATATCGATCAGGTTTGGCGTGCAATATAGATATATAGCAGCTTCGATGAACAATATGGATTTATAGCACTTCGGTAAGCATTATTATATATCTATCGGTTTGGGAGCTATACCTATTTTCAGCTTGGATGAGCAATGCATGAATCGATCGAATTTATAGATGGTATGGATGGTATGGAATCGAGTGGAT
Source organism: Eucalyptus decipiens (assembly GCA_014182575.1). Taxonomy (NCBI): domain Eukaryota; kingdom Viridiplantae; phylum Streptophyta; class Magnoliopsida; order Myrtales; family Myrtaceae; genus Eucalyptus; species Eucalyptus decipiens. The sequence goes on along the minus strand of JABKBM010000018.1, from coordinate 32,851 downwards.
TGATTGATCGATGATTTGATTTGAATTGAAGCGATTGGTTGAATATATGAATGGTATTGACTTGCGGGAAGGAACTGAGGCAAAGCAAAGTCCTATATCTTGTGAGTGGCCAGTAACCTTTAACGTATTTCCTTCCTAGTCTGAGTTTAGGGGTTGGACTTTCTGAGACATTATCTCACCCCTTTGTGGGCTAAATTTTTCTGATCCTTAGATGGTGGTTCCTCTCGAACATTTTGGTTAACATAAGAAGGTCACCGAACAGGTCTCCCCGATTCCTATACGTAGGGGCCAAGGCGCCTAGGCCTACTAACTTGTGAGATCCACATCCTAGGTTGATGTGGGTCTATCTCGCATGGTACCTCATCAATACATTGTGGCGTTGTCGCGGGTGAGATGGACCCGAGAGAAGTTCCCTACGAAAATCGAGATCCTAAGGGTTTAGGGTTTAGGTTTTAGGGTTTGGCGTTTAGGGTTTAGGGTTTATGGCTTCTAAATGTGTTTATTTAATTAATTTCGGTATTCATTTAATTATTTATTATTTTTCAACAATTATACCTAGATAGCCGGTGACCGGAATTTCGTGCTGATTGCAATGGTGTGCTTGTTTGTTTAATTGAATGCTAAATTATATTATTGAGTGATAATTGTAATTTTGGGAATTTATCCCAAAATTGAGTAATTTAAGTATTTAATCGGGAAACATCAGGCATCGGTTTAAGGCCAAAAATATCTTTGTGGCTAGATTAAATGGGGGTTTCTTAAAAGGAAAATATTTTATTTTGGCTTAGGGCGACTATTTTCCCACACACGATAATTTTATCGGGTATTATAGAAACGGTGAATAGTTTGTTAGGAAGAACAATATACTATATCAGTACGTGGGCCTTGATATATTAGTTTTGGTGAGAAATATACTCCAGCAGCTTCGGTGAGCATTATAGATATCGATCAGCTTTGGCGAGCAATATAGCTATATAGCAGCTTCGATGAACAATATGGATTTATAGCAGCTTCAGTAAGCATTATTATATTTCTATAGGTTTTCGTGAGCGATAGAACCTATTTTCAGCTTGGATGAGCAATGCATGAATCGATCGAATTTTATAGATGGTATGGATGGTATGGAATCGAGTGGATGGATTGATCGATGATTTGATTTGAATTGACCGATGGTTGAATATATGAATCTTATTGACTTGCGGGAAGGAACGAGGCAAAGGTAAGTCCTATATCTTGTGTGTGGCCGAGATGGCCTTTAAGCGTATTTCCTTCCTATTCAAGTTTAGGGTTTGGACTTTACGAGACATTATCTCACCCCTTTGTGGGCTAAATTTTTCGATCCTTAGATGGTGGTTCCTCCCGAACATTTTTAACATAAGAAGGTCTGACAGTCTCCCGATTCCTATACGTAGGGGCCAAGGAGCCTAGGCCTACTAACTTGTGAGATCCACTGTCTAGGTTGATGTGGGTCTATCTCGTATGGTACCTCATCAATACAGATCGTGGCGTTGTCGCGGGTGAGATGGACCCCGAGAAGTTCCCCTACGAAAATCTGAGATCCTAAGGGTTTAGGGTTTAGGGTTTAGGGTTTGGCGTTTAGGGTTTAGGGTTTATGGCTTCTAAATGTATTTATTTAATTAATTTCGGTATTCAATTATTTATTATTTTTCAAAAATTATACCTAGATAGCCGATGACCGAATTTCGTGCGGTTGCAATGGTGTGCTTGTTTGTTTAATTGAATGCTAAATTATATTATTGAGTGATAATTGTAATTTTGGGAATTTATCCCAAAATTGAGTAATTTAAGTATTTAATCGGAAACATCGGGCATCGGTTTATAACGCCAAAAATATCTTTGTGGGCTATATTAAATGGTGGGTTTCTTAAAAGGAAAATATTTTATTTTGGCTTAGGCGACTATTTACCCACACACGATGATTTGATTTGAATTGATTCGTGGTTGAATATATGAATCGTATTGACTTGCGGGAAGGGCGAGGCAGGTAAGTCCTATATCTTGTGTGTGTAAGCGTATTTCATTTCTAGTCGGGAGTTTAGGGGTTGAACTTTACGAGACATTATCTCACCCCTTTGTAGGGTAAATTTTCTGATCCTTAGATGATGGTTCCTCCCGAACATTTTGGTTAAAATAAGAAGGTCACCAAACGAGGTCTCCCGATTCCTATACGTAGGGGCCAAGGAGCCTAGGCCTACTAACTTGTGAGATCCACTGCCTAGGTTGATGTGGGTCTATCTCGCATGGTACCTCATCAATACAGATCGTGGCGTTGTCGCGGGTGAGATGGACACGAGAGAAGTTCCCTACGAAAATGCGAGATCCTAAGGGTTTAGGGTTTAGGGTTTAGGGTTTGGCGTTTAGGGTTTAGGGTTTAGGGTTTTAGGGTTTTAGGGTTTAGGGTTTAGGTTTAGGGTTTAGGGTTAGACTAAGATGGACGGAAGCGTGTGGGGGTGGAGTCGTTTTGGGGCGATGGACAGGCTTTTTGAATTTTGGGAGAGGTGGGGTTGGTATTTGGGGTTGCCGATCTTCGGTCAAGATTCAGTGGTAGCTATATGCAGTAATACGATGCGCGTTTCCAATTCCGACCGTACGGCACCGAAACTTGATGGCGACGTGACCATGCGCACGTTAATTTTTATTTTTATTTTTAATTTCCCCACTAAACTTGTGCAATCTTAGTTTTCCGGATGGAGACAAACAGGGAAAACGGGTCAGAAACCGAACCTCCTTCTATGATTGTGTCCATTATTAACAATGCGTCCGCAAATTCAGTTGGATGGACGAGCTCTTCGGAGGATTTATTGAGTACTCCAACAATAAGTTAAAAAAAAAAAATGCCTCGATCAGGTGCATTTGACATCACTTTCGAGTGACTCGATTAGTTTATCTCTTTGAGCGATTTTAAGAACGCACTATCCTCGTTGATTTGATGAATTTAAAATGCCATTTCTTTAATGCTCCCAACAACACTCAAACCCAAGACCTTTGAAGAGAAGAAGAAAATTTCTATCTACTGTATTTGTTATGTCAAGAGGAAGGCCTACGATGAAGAATTGCGAACAAAATCAGAGGGACGGTAAAATAGCAGCATTTTCTGCATAAATACGCACGCGCGTTGATTTTGGGCCGGGCACTTTGAAGATGCGGTAACGCCACTATTCTTTTGGCATTCATGCTGGAATTTCTATCTACTGTATTTGTTATGTCAAGAGGAAGGCCTACGATGAAGAATTGCGAACAAAATCAGAGGGACGGTAAAATAGCAGCATTTTCTGCATAAATACGCACGCGCGTTGATTTTGGGCCGGGGCACTTTGAAGATGCGGTAACGCCACTATTCTTTTGGCATTCATGCTGGAATTTCTATCTACTGTATTTGTTATGTCAAGAGGAAGGCCTACGATGAAGAATTGCGAACAAAATCGAGAGGACGGCAAAATAGCAGCATTTTCTGCATAAATACGCACGCGCGTTGATTTTGGGCGGGGCACTTTGAAGATGCGGTAACGCCACTATTCTTTTGGCATTCATGCTGGAATTTCTATCTACTGTATTTGTTATGTCAAGAGGAAGGCCTACGATGAAGAATTGCGAACAAAATCAGAGGGACGGCAAAATAGCAGCATTTTCTGCATAAATACGCACGCGCGTTGATTTTGGGCCGGGGCACTTTGAAGATGCGGTAACGCCACTATTCTTTTGGCATTCATGCTGGAATTTCTATCTACTGTATTTGTTATGTCAAGAGGAAGGCCTACGATGAAGAATTGCGAACAAAATCAGAGGGACGGTAAAATAGCAGCATTTTCTGCATAAATACGCACGCGCGTTGATTTTGGGCCGGGGCACTTTGAAGATGCGGTAACGCCACTATTCTTTTGGCATTCATGCTGGAATTTCTATCTACTGTATTTGTTATGTCAAGAGGAAGGCCTACGATGAAGAATTGCGAACAAAATCAGAGGGACGGTAAAATAGCAGCATTTTCTGCATAAATACGCACGCGCGTTGATTTTGGGCCGGGGCACTTTGAAGATGCGGTAACGCCACTATTCTTTTGGCATTCATGCTGGAATTTCTATCTACTGTATTTGTTATGTCAAGAGGAAGGCCTACGATGAAGAATTGCGAACAAAATCAGAGGGACGGTAAAATAGCAGCATTTTCTGCATAAATACGCACGCGCGTTGATTTTGGGCCGGGCACTTTGAAGATGCGGTAACGCCACTATTCTTTTGGCATTCATGCTGGAATTTCTATCTACTGTATTTGTTATGTCAAGAGGAAGGCCTACGATGAAGAATTGCGAACAAAATCGAGGGACGGTAAAATAGCAGCATTTTCTGCATAAATACGCACGCGCGTTGATTTTGGGCGGGGCACTTTGAAGATGCGGTAACGCCACTATTCTTTTGGCATTCATGCTGGAATTTCTATCTACTGTATTTGTTATGTCAAGAGGAAGGCCTACGATGAAGAATTGCGAACAAAATCAGAGGGACGGTAAAATAGCAGCATTTTCTGCATAAATACGCACGCGCGTTGATTTTGGGCGGGGCACTTTGAAGATGCGGTAACGCCACTATTCTTTTGGCATTCATGCTGGAATTTCTATCTACTGTATTTGTTATGTCAAGAGGAAGGCCTACGATGAAGAATTGCGAACAAAATCAGAGGGACGGTAAAATAGCAGCATTTTCTGCATAAATACGCACGCGTTGATTTTGGGCCGGGCACTTTGAAGATGCGGTAACGCCACTATTCTTTTGGCATTCATGCTGGAATTTCTATCTACTGTATTTGTTATGTCAAGAGGAAGGCCTACGATGAAGAATTGCGAACAAAATCAGAGGGACGGTAAAATAGCAGCATTTTCTGCATAAATACGCACGCGCGTTGATTTTGGGCCGGGGCACTTTGAAGATGCGGTAACGCCACTATTCTTTTGGCATTCATGCTGGAATTTCTATCTACTGTATTTGTTATGTCAAGAGGAAGGCCTACGATGAAGAATTGCGAACAAAATCGAGGGACGGTAAAATAGCAGCATTTTCTGCATAAATACGCACGCGCGTTGATTTTGGGCGGGGCACTTTGAAGATGCGGTAACGCCACTATTCTTTTGGCATTCATGCTGGAATTTCTATCTACTGTATTTGTTATGTCAAGAGGAAGGCCTACGATGAAGAATTGCGAACAAAATCAGAGGGACGGTAAAATAGCAGCATTTTCTGCATAAATACGCACGCGCGTTGATTTTGGGCCGGGGCACTTTGAAGATGCGGTAACGCCACTATTCTTTTGGCATTCATGCTGGAATTTCTATCTACTGTATTTGTTATGTCAAGAGGAAGGCCTACGATGAAGAATTGCGAACAAAATCAGAGGGACGGTAAAATAGCAGCATTTTCTGCATAAATACGCACGCGCGTTGATTTTGGGCGGGGCACTTTGAAGATGCGGTAACGCCACTATTCTTTTGGCATTCATGCTGGAATTTCTATCTACTGTATTTGTTATGTCAAGAGGAAGGCCTACGATGAAGAATTGCGAACAAAATCAGAGGGACGGTAAAATAGCAGCATTTTCTGCATAAATACGCACGCGCGTTGATTTTGGGCCGGGCACTTTGAAGATGCGGTAACGCCACTATTCTTTTGGCATTCATGCTGGAATTTCTATCTACTGTATTTGTTATGTCAAGAGGAAGGCCTACGATGAAGAATTGCGAACAAAATCAGAGGGACGGTAAAATAGCAGCATTTTCTGCATAAATACGCACGCGCGTTGATTTTGGGCCGGGCACTTTGAAGATGCGGTAACGCCACTATTCTTTTGGCATTCATGCTGGAATTTCTATCTACTGTATTTGTTATGTCAAGAGGAAGGCCTACGATGAAGAATTGCGAACAAAATCAGAGGGACGGTAAAATAGCAGCATTTTCTGCATAAATACGCACGCGCGTTGATTTTGGGCCGGGCACTTTGAAGATGCGGTAACGCCACTATTCTTTTGGCATTCATGCTGGAATTTCTATCTACTGTATTTGTTATGTCAAGAGGAAGGCCTACGATGAAGAATTGCGAACAAAATCGAGGGACGGCATACGCACGCACGCGTTGATTTTGGGCCGGGCACTTTGAAGATGCGGTAACGCCACTATTCTTTTGGCATTCATGCTGGAATTTCTATCTACTGTATTTGTTATGTCAAGAGGAAGGCCTACGATGAAGAATTGCGAACAAAATCAGAGGGACGGTAAAATAGCAGCATTTTCTGCATAAATACGCACGCGTTGATTTTGGGCCGGGGCACTTTGAAGATGCGGTAACGCCACTATTCTTTTGGCATTCATGCTGGAATTTCTATCTACTGTATTTGTTATGTCAAGAGGAAGGCCTACGATGGAGAATTGCGAACAAAATCAGAGGGACGGTAAAATAGCAGCATTTTCTTCTTAAATACGCACGCGCGTTCATTTTGTGGAAGGGCACTTTGAAGATGCGGTAACGCCACTATTGATTTGGCATTCATGCTGGAATTTCTATCTACTGTACTTGTTATGTCAAGAGGAAGGCCTACGATGAAGAATTGCGAACAAAATCGATGGGACGGTAAATAGCAGCATTTTCTGCGTAAATACGCACCCGCCTTGATTTTGGGTCGCGGCACTTTGAAGATGCGGTAACGCCACTATTCTTTTGGCATTCATGCTGGAATTTCTATCTACTGTATTTGTTATGTCAAGAGGAAGGCCTACGATGAAGAATTGCGAACAAAATCAGAGGGACGGTAAAATAGCAGCATTTTCTGCATAAATACGCACGCGCGTTGATTTTGGGCCGGGCACTTTGAAGATGCGGTAACGCCACTATTCTTTTGGCATTCATGCTGGAATTTCTATCTACTGTATTTGTTATGTCAAGAGGAAGGCCTACGATGAAGAATTGCGAACAAAATCAGAGGGACGGTAAAATAGCAGCATTTTCTGCATAAATACGCACGCGCGTTGATTTTGGGCCGGGCACTTTGAAGATGCGGTAACGCCACTATTCTTTTGGCATTCATGCTGGAATTTCTATCTACTGTATTTGTTATGTCAAGAGGAAGGCCTACGATGAAGAATTGCGAACAAAATCAGAGGGACGGTAAAATAGCAGCATTTTCTGCATAAATACGCACGCGCGTTGATTTTGGGCCGGGGCACTTTGAAGATGCGGTAACGCCACTATTCTTTTGGCATTCATGCTGGAATTTCTATCTACTGTATTTGTTATGTCAAGAGGAAGGCCTACGATGAAGAATTGCGAACAAAATCAGAGGGACGGTAAAATAGCAGCATTTTCTGCATAAATACGCACGCGCGTTGATTTTGGGCGGGGCACTTTGAAGATGCGGTAACGCCACTATTCTTTTGGCATTCATGCTGGAATTTCTATCTACTGTATTTGTTATGTCAAGAGGAAGGCCTACGATGAAGAATTGCGAACAAAATCAGAGGGACGGTAAAATAGCAGCATTTTCTGCATAAATACGCACGCGTTGATTTTGGGCCGGGGCACTTTGAAGATGCGGTAACGCCACTATTCTTTTGGCATTCATGCTGGAATTTCTATCTACTGTATTTGTTATGTCAAGAGGAAGGCCTACGATGAAGAATTGCGAACAAAATCAGAGGGACGGTAAAATAGCAGCATTTTCTGCATAAATACGCACGCGCGTTGATTTTGGGCCGGGCACTTTGAAGATGCGGTAACGCCACTATTCTTTTGGCATTCATGCTGGAATTTCTATCTACTGTATTTGTTATGTCAAGAGGAAGGCCTACGATGAAGAATTGCGAACAAAATCAGAGGGACGGTAAAATAGCAGCATTTTCTGCATAAATACGCACGCGCGTTGATTTTGGGCCGGGCACTTTGAAGATGCGGTAACGCCACTATTCTTTTGGCATTCATGCTGGAATTTCTATCTAATGTATTTGTTATGTCAAGAGGAAGGCCTACGATGAAGAATTGCGAACAAAATCAGAGGGACGGTAAAATAGCAGCATTTTCTGCATAAATACGCACGCGCGTTGATTTTGGGCCGGGGCACTTTGAAGATGTGGTAACGCCACTATTCTTTGGGATTTATTATGGAATTTCTACCTACTGTATTTGTTATATCAAGAGGAAGGCCTACGATGAAGAATAGCGAACAAAATCAGAGGGACCGTAAAATAGCAGCGTTTTCTGCATAAATACGCACGCGCTTTAATTTTGGCCAAGGGCACTGTGAAGATGCGGTAACGCCCCTATTCTTTTGGCATTCATGCTGGAATTTGTATCTACTGTAGTTGTTATGTCAAGAGGAAGGCCTACCATGAAGAATTGCGAACAAAATCAGAGGTACGGTAAAATAGCAGCATTTTCTGCATAAATACGCACGCGCGTTGATTTTGGGCCGGGGCACTTTGAAGATGCGGTAACGCCACTATTCTTTTGGCATTCATGCTGGAATTTCTATCTACTATACTTGTTATGTCAAGAGGAAGGCCTACGATGAAGAATTGCGAATAAAATCAGAGGGACAGTAAAATAGCAGCATTTTCTGCATAAATACGCACGCGCATTGATTGTGGGCCGGGCCACTTTGAATTTGCGGTAACGCCACTATTCTTTTGGCATTCATGCTGGAATTTCTATCTACTGGGTTTGCTATATCAAGAGGAAGGCCTACGATGAAGAATTGCGAACAAAATCAGAGGACCGTAAAATAGCAGCAGTTTCTGCATAAATACGCACGCGCGTTGATTTTGGGCCGAGGCACTTTGAAGATGCGGTAACGCCACTATTCTTTTGGCATTCATGCTGGAATTTCTATCTACTGTATTTGTTATGTCAAGAGGAAGGCCTACGATGAAGAATTGCGAACAAAATCAGAGGGACGGTAAAATAGCAGCATTTTCTGCATAAATACGCACGCGCGTTGATTTTGGGCCGGGGCACTTTGAAGATGCGGTAACGCCACTATTCTTTTGGCATTCATGCTGGAATTTCTATCTACTGTATTTGTTATGTCAAGAGGAAGGCCTACGATGAAGAATTGCGAACAAAATCAGAGGGACGGTAAAATAGCAGCATTTTCTGCATAAATACGCACGCGCGTTGATTTTGGGCCGGGCCACTTTGAAGATGCGGTAACGCCACTATTCTTTTGGCATTCATGCTGGAATTTCTATCTACTATATTTGTTATGTCAAGAGGAAGGCCTACGATGAAGAATTGCGAACAAAATCAGAGGGTCGAAAAATAGCAGCATTTTCTGCATAAAAACGCACGCACGTTGATTTTGGGCCGGGCACTTTGAAGATGCGGTAAAGCCACTATTCTTTGGGCATTCATATTGGAATTTCTATCTACTGTATTTGTTATGTCAAGAGGAAGGCCTACGATGAAGAATTGCGAACAAAATCAGAGGGACGGTAAAATAGCAGTATTTTCTGCATAAATACACACACGCGTTGATTTTGGGCCAGGGCACTTTGAAGATGCGGTAACGCCACTATTCTTTTGGCATTCATGCTGGAATTTCTATCTACTGTATTTGTTATGTCAAGAGGAAGGCCTACGATGAAGAATTGCGAACAAAATCAGAGGGACGGTAAAATAGCAGCATTTTCTGCATAAATACGCACGCGCGTTGATTTTGGGCCGGGGCACTTTGAAGATGCGGTAACGCCACTATTCTTTTGGCATTCATGCTGGAATTTCTATCTACTGTATTTGTTATGTCAAGAGGAAGGCCTACGATGAAGAATTGCGAACAAAATCAGAGGGACGGTAAAATAGCAGCATTTTCTGCATAAATACGCACGCGCGTTGATTTTGGGCCGGGGCACTTTGAAGATGCGGTAACGCCACTATTCTTTTGGCATTCATGCTGGAATTTCTATCTACTGTATTTGTTATGTCAAGAGGAAGGCCTACGATGAAGAATTGCGAACAAAATCAGAGGGACGGTAAAATAGCAGCATTTTCTGCATAAATACGCACGCGCGTTGATTTTGGGCCGGGGCACTTTGAAGATGCGGTAACGCCACTATTCTTTTGGCATTCATGCTGGAATTTCTATCTACTGTATTTGTTATGTCAAGAGGAAGGCCTACGATGAAGAATTGCGAACAAAATCAGAGGGACGGTAAAATAGCAGCATTTTCTGCATAAATACGCACGCGCGTTGATTTTGGGCCGGGCACTTTGAAGATGCGGTAACGCCACTATTCTTTTGGCATTCATGCTGGAATTTCTATCTACTGTATTTGTTATGTCAAGAGGAAGGCCTACGATGAAGAATTGCGAACAAAATCAGAGGGACGGTAAAATAGCAGCATTTTCTGCATAAATACGCACGCGCGTTGATTTTGGGCCGGGCACTTTGAAGATGCGGTAACGCCACTATTCTTTTGGCATTCATGCTGGAATTTCTATCTACTGTATTTGTTATGTCAAGAGGAAGGCCTACGATGAAGAATTGCGAACAAAATCAGAGGGACGGTAAAATAGCAGCATTTTCTGCATAAATACGCACGCGCGTTGATTTTGGGCCGGGGCACTTTGAAGATGCGGTAACGCCACTATTCTTTTGGCATTCATGCTGGAATTTCTATCTACTGTATTTGTTATGTCAAGAGGAAGGCCTACGATGAAGAATTGCGAACAAAATCAGAGGGACGGTAAAATAGCAGCATTTTCTGCATAAATACGCACGCGCGTTGATTTTGGGCGGGGCACTTTGAAGATGCGGTAACGCCACTATTCTTTTGGCATTCATGCTGGAATTTCTATCTACTGTATTTGTTATGTCAAGAGGAAGGCCTACGATGAAGAATTGCGAACAAAATCAGAGGACGGTAAAATAGCAGCATTTTCTGCATAAATACGCACGCGCGTTGATTTTGGGCCGGGCACTTTGAAGATGCGGTAACGCCACTATTCTTTTGGCATTCATGCTGGAATTTCTATCTACTGTATTTGTTATGTCAAGAGGAAGGCCTACGATGAAGAATTGCGAACAAAATCAGAGGGACGGTAAAATAGCAGCATTTTCTGCATAAATACGCACGCGCGTTGATTTTGGGCGGGGCACTTTGAAGATGCGGTAACGCCACTATTCTTTTGGCATTCATGCTGGAATTTCTATCTACTGTATTTGTTATGTCAAGAGGAAGGCCTACGATGAAGAATTGCGAACAAAATCAGAGGGACGGCAAAATAGCAGCATTTTCTGCATAAATACGCACGCGCGTTGATTTTGGGCCGGGCACTTTGAAGATGCGGTAACGCCACTATTCTTTTGGCATTCATGCTGGAATTTCTATCTACTGTATTTGTTATGTCAAGAGGAAGGCCTACGATGAAGAATTGCGAACAAAATCGAGGGACGGTAAAATAGCAGCATTTTCTGCATAAATACGCACGCGCGTTGATTTTGGGCCGGGCACTTTGAAGATGCGGTAACGCCACTATTCTTTTGGCATTCATGCTGGAATTTCTATCTACTGTATTTGTTATGTCAAGAGGAAGGCCTACGATGAAGAATTGCGAACAAAATCAGAGGGACGGTAAAATAGCAGCATTTTCTGCATAAATACGCACGCGCGTTGATTTTGGGCCGGGCACTTTGAAGATGCGGTAACGCCACTATTCTTTTGGCATTCATGCTGGAATTTCTATCTACTGTATTTGTTATGTCAAGAGGAAGGCCTACGATGAAGAATTGCGAACAAAATCAGAGGGACGGTAAAATAGCAGCATTTTCTGCATAAATACGCACGCGCGTTGATTTTGGGCCGGGCACTTTGAAGATGCGGTAACGCCACTATTCTTTTGGCATTCATGCTGGAATTTCTATCTATTGTATTTGTTATGTCAAGAGGAAGGCCTACGATGAAGAATTGCGAACAAAATCAGAGGGACGGTAAAATAGCAGCATTTTCTGCATAAATACGCACGCGCGTTGATTTTGGGCCGTGGCACTTTGAAGATGCGGTAACGCCACTATTCTTTTGGCATTCATGCTGGAATTTCTATCTACTGTATTTGTTATGTGAAGAGGAAGGCCTACGATGAAGAATTGCGAACAAAATCAGAGGGACGGTAAAATAGCAGCATTTTCTGCATAAATACGCACGCGCGTTGATTTTGGGCGGGAACTTTGAAGATGCGGTAACGCCACTATTCTTTTGGCATTCATGCTGGAATTTCTATCTACTGTATTTGTTATGTCAAGAGGAAGGCCTACGATGAAGAATTGCGAACAAAATCAGAGGGACGGTAAAATAGCAGCATTTTCTGCATAAATACGCACACGCGTTGATTTTGGGCCGGGCACTTTGAAGATGCGGTAACGCCACTATTCTTTTGGCATTCATGCTGGAATTTCTATCTACTGTATTTGTTATGTCAAGAGGAAGGCCTACGATGAAGAATTGCGAACAAAATCAGAGGGACGGTAAAATAGCAGCATTTTCTGCATAAATACGCACGCGCGTTGATTTTGGGCCGGGGCACTTTGAAGATGCGGTAACGCCACTATTCTTTTGGCATTCATGCTGGAATTTCTATCTACTGTATTTGTTATGTCAAGAGGAAGGCCTACGATGAAGAATTGCGAACAAAATCGAGGGACGGTAAAATAGCAGCATTTTCTGCATAAATACGCGCGCGTTGATTTTGGGCCGGGCACTTTGAAGATGCGGTAACGCCACTATTCTTTTGGCATTCATGCTGGAATTTCTATCTACTGTATTTGTTATGTCAAGAGGAAGGCCTACGATGAAGAATTGCGAACAAAATCAGAGGGACGGTAAAATAGCAGCATTTTCTGCATAAATACGCACGCGCGTTGATTTTGGGCCGGGCACTTTGAAGATGCGGTAACGCCACTATTCTTTTGGCATTCATGCTGGAATTTCTATCTACTGTATTTGTTATGTCAAGAGGAAGGCCTACGATGAAGAATTGCGAACAAAATCAGAGGGACGGTAAAATAGCAGCATTTTCTGCATAAATACGCACGCGCGTTGATTTTGGGCCGGGCACTTTGAAGATGCGGTAACGCCACTATTCTTTTGGCATTCATGCTGGAATTTCTATCTACTGTATTTGTTATGTCAAGAGGAAGGCCTACGATGAAGAATTGCGAACAAAATCAGAGGGACGGTAAAATAGCAGCATTTTCTGCATAAATACGCACGCGCGTTGATTTTGGGCCGGGCACTTTGAAGATGCGGTAACGCCACTATTCTTTTGGCATTCATGCTGGAATTTCTATCTACTGTATTTGTTATGTCAAGAGGAAGGCCTACGATGAAGAATTGCGAACAAAATCAGAGGGACGGTAAAATAGCAGCATTTTCTGCATAAATACGCACGCGCGTTGATTTTGGGCCGGGGCACTTTGAAGATGCGGTAACGCCACTATTCTTTTGGCATTCATGCTGGAATTTCTATCTACTGTATTTGTTATGTCAAGAGGAAGGCCTACGATGAAGAATTGCGAACAAAATCAGAGGGACGGTAAAATAGCAGCATTTTCTGCATAAATACGCACGCGCGTTGATTTTGGGCCGGGGCACTTTGAAGATGCGGTAACGCCACTATTCTTTTGGCATTCATGCTGGAATTTCTATCTACTGTATTTGTTATGTCAAGAGGAAGGCCTACGATGAAGAATTGCGAACAAAATCAGAGGGACGGTAAAATAGCAGCATTTTCTGCATAAATACGCACGCGCGTTGATTTTGGGCCGGGGCACTTTGAAGATGCGGTAACGCCACTATTCTTTTGGCATTCATGCTGGAATTTCTATCTACTGTATTTGTTATGTCAAGAGGAAGGCCTACGATGAAGAATTGCGAACAAAATCAGAGGGACGGTAAAATAGCAGCATTTTCTGCATAAATACGCACGCGCGTTGATTTTGGGCCGGGGCACTTTGAAGATGCGGTAACGCCACTATTCTTTTGGCATTCATGCTGGAATTTCTATCTACTGTATTTGTTATGTCAAGAGGAAGGCCTACGATGAAGAATTGCGAACAAAATCAGAGGGACGGTAAAATAGCAGCATTTTCTGCATAAATACGCACGCGCGTTGATTTTGGGCCGGGGCACTTTGAAGATGCGGTAACGCCACTATTCTTTTGGCATTCATGCTGGAATTTCTATCTACTGTATTTGTTATGTCAAGAGGAAGGCCTACGATGAAGAATTGCGAACAAAATCAGAGGGACGGTAAAATAGCAGCATTTTCTGCATAAATACGCACGCGCGTTGATTTTGGGCGGGGCACTTTGAAGATGCGGTAACGCCACTATTCTTTTGGCATTCATGCTGGAATTTCTATCTACTGTATTTGTTATGTCAAGAGGAAGGCCTACGATGAAGAATTGCGAACAAAATCAGAGGGACGGTAAAATAGCAGCATTTTCTGCATAAATACGCACGCGCGTTGATTTTGGGCCGGGCACTTTGAAGATGCGGTAACGCCACTATTCTTTTGGCATTCATGCTGGAATTTCTATCTACTGTATTTGTTATGTCAAGAGGAAGGCCTACGATGAAGAATTGCGAACAAAATCGAGGGACGGTAAAATAGCAGCATTTTCTGCATAAATACGCACGCGCGTTGATTTTGGGCCGGGGCACTTTGAAGATGCGGTAACGCCACTATTCTTTTGGCATTCATGCTGGAATTTCTATCTACTGTATTTGTTATGTCAAGAGGAAGGCCTACGATGAAGAATTGCGAACAAAATCAGAGGGACGGTAAAATAGCAGCATTTTCTGCATAAATACGCACGCGCGTTGATTTTGGGCCGGGCACTTTGAAGATGCGGTAACGCCACTATTCTTTTGGCATTCATGCTGGAATTTCTATCTACTGTATTTGTTATGTCAAGAGGAAGGCCTACGATGAAGAATTGCGAACAAAATCAGAGGGACGGTAAAATAGCAGCATTTTCTGCATAAATACGCACGCGCGTTGATTTTGGGCCGGGGCACTTTGAAGATGCGGTAACGCCACTATTCTTTTGGCATTCATGCTGGAATTTCTATCTACTGTATTTGTTATGTCAAGAGGAAGGCCTACGATGAAGAATTGCGAACAAAATCAGAGGGACGGTAAAATAGCAGCATTTTCTGCATAAATACGCACGCGCGTTGATTTTGGGCCGGGGCACTTTGAAGATGCGGTAACGCCACTATTCTTTTGGCATTCATGCTGGAATTTCTATCTACTGTATTTGTTATGTCAAGAGGAAGGCCTACGATGAAGAATTGCGAACAAAATCAGAGGGACGGTAAAATAGCAGCATTTTCTGCATAAATACGCACGCGCGTTGATTTTGGGCCGGGGCACTTTGAAGATGCGGTAACGCCACTATTCTTTTGGCATTCATGCTGGAATTTCTATCTACTGTATTTGTTATGTCAAGAGGAAGGCCTACGATGAAGAATTGCGAACAAAATCAGAGGGACGGTAAAATAGCAGCATTTTCTGCATAAATACGCACGCGCGTTGATTTTGGGCCGGGGCACTTTGAAGATGCGGTAACGCCACTATTCTTTTGGCATTCATGCTGGAATTTCTATCTACTGTATTTGTTATGTCAAGAGGAAGGCCTACGATGAAGAATTGCGAACAAAATCAGGGACGGTAAAATAGCAGCATTTTCTGCATAAATACGCACGCGCGTTGATTTTGGGCCGGGGCACTTTGAAGATGCGGTAACGCCACTATTCTTTTGGCATTCATGCTGGAATTTCTATCTACTGTATTTGTTATGTCAAGAGGAAGGCCTACGATGAAGAATTGCGAACAAAATCAGAGGGACGGTAAAATAGCAGCATTTTCTGCATAAATACGCACGCGTTGATTTTGGGGGGCACTTTGAAGATGCGGTAACGCCACTATTCTTTTGGCATTCATGCTGGAATTTCTATCTACTGTATTTGTTATGTCAAGAGGAAGGCCTACGATGAAGAATTGCGAACAAAATCAGAGGGACGGTAAAATAGCAGCATTTTCTGCATAAATACGCACGCGCGTTGATTTTGGGCCGGGGCACTTTGAAGATGCGGTAACGCCACTATTCTTTTGGCATTCATGCTGGAATTTCTATCTACTGTATTTGTTATGTCAAGAGGAAGGCCTACGATGAAGAATTGCGAACAAAATCAGAGGGACGGTAAAATAGCAGCATTTTCTGCATAAATACGCACGCGCGTTGATTTTGGGCCGGGCACTTTGAAGATGCGGTAACGCCACTATTCTTTTGGCATTCATGCTGGAATTTCTATCTACTGTATTTGTTATGTCAAGAGGAAGGCCTACGATGAAGAATTGCGAACAAAATCAGAGGGACGGTAAAATAGCAGCATTTTCTGCATAAATACGCACGCGCGTTGATTTTGGGCCGGGGCACTTTGAAGATGCGGTAACGCCACTATTCTTTTGGCATTCATGCTGGAATTTCTATCTACTGTATTTGTTATGTCAAGAGGAAGGCCTACGATGAAGAATTGCGAACAAAATCAGAGGGACGGTAAAATAGCAGCATTTTCTGCATAAATACGCACGCGCGTTGATTTTGGGCCGGGCACTTTGAAGATGCGGTAACACCACTATTCTTTTGGCATTCATGCTGGAATTTCTATCTACTGTATTTGTTATGTCAAGAGGAAGGCCTACGATGAAGAATTGCGAACAAAATAAGAGGGACGGTAAAATAGCAGCATTTTCTGCATAAATACGCACGCGCGTTGATTCTGGGCCGGGGCACTTTGAAGAGGCGGTAACGCCACTATTCTTTTGGCATTCATGCTGTAATTTCTATCTACTGTATTTGTTATGTCAAGAGGAAGGCCTACGATGAAGAATTGCGAACAAAATCAGAGGGACGGTAAAATAGCAGCATTTTCTGCATAAATACGCACGCGCGTTGATTTTGGGCCGGGGCACTTTGAAGATGCGGTAACGCCACTATTCTTTTGGCATTCATGCTGGAATTTCTATCTACTGTATTTGTTATGTCAAGAGGAAGGCCTACGATGAAGAATTGCGAACAAAATCAGAGGGACGGTAAAATAGCAGCATTTTCTGCATAAATACGCACGCGCGTTGATTTTGGGCCGGGCACTTTGAAGATGCGGTAACGCCACTATTCTTTTGGCATTCATGCTGGAATTTCTATCTACTGTATTTGTTATGTCAAGCGGAAGGCCTACGATGAAGGATTGCGAACAAAATCAGAGGGACGGTAAAATTGCAGCGTTTTCTGCATAAATACGCACCGGCGTTGATTTTGGGCCGAAGCACGTTGAAGATGCAGTAACGCCACTATTCTTTTGGCATTCATGCTGGAATTTCTATCTACTGTATTTGTTATGTCAAGAGGAAGGCCTACGATGAAGAATTGCGAACAAAATCAGAGGGACGGTAAAATAGCAGCATTTTCTGCATAAATACGCACGCGCGTTGATTTTGGGCCGGGCACTTTGAAGATGCGGTAACGCCACTATTCTTTTGGCATTCATGCTGGAATTTCTATCTACTGTATTTGTTATGTCAAGAGGAAGGCCTACGATGAAGAATTGCGAACAAAATCAGAGGGACGGTAAAATAGCAGCATTTTCTGCATAAATACGCACGCGCGTTGATTTTGGGCCGGGGCACTTTGAAGATGCGGTAACGCCACTATTCTTTTGGCATTCATGCTGGAATTTCTATCTACTGTATTTGTTATGTCAAGAGGAAGGCCTACGATGAAGAATTGCGAACAAAATCAGAGGGACGGTAAAATAGCAGCATTTTCTGCATAAATACGCACGCGCGTTGATTTTGGGCCGGGGCACTTTGAAGATGCGGTAACGCCACTATTCTTTTGGCATTCATGCTGGAATTTCTATCTACTGTATTTGTTATGTCAAGAGGAAGGCCTACGATGAAGAATTGCGAACAAAATCAGAGGGACGGTAAAATAGCAGCATTTTCTGCATAAATACGCACGCGCGTTGATTTTGGGCCGGGGCACTTTGAAGATGCGGTAACGCCACTATTCTTTTGGCATTCATGCTGGAATTTCTATCTACTGTATTTGTTATGTCAAGAGGAAGGCCTACGATGAAGAATTGCGAACAAAATCAGAGGGACGGTAAAATAGCAGCATTTTCTGCATAAATACGCACGCGCGTTGATTTTGGGCCGGGGCACTTTGAAGATGCGGTAACGCCACTATTCTTTTGGCATTCATGCTGGAATTTCTATCTACTGTATTTGTTATGTCAAGAGGAAGGCCTACGATGAAGAATTGCGAACAAAATCAGAGGGACGGTAAAATAGCAGCATTTTCTGCATAAATACGCACGCGCGTTGATTTTGGGCCGGGCACTTTGAAGATGCGGTAACGCCACTATTCTTTTGGCATTCATGCTGGAATTTCTATCTACTGTATTTGTTATGTCAAGAGGAAGGCCTACGATGAAGAATTGCGAACAAAATCAGAGGGACGGTAAAATAGCAGCATTTTCTGCATAAATACGCACGCGCGTTGATTTTGGGCCGGGGCACTTTGAAGATGCGGTAACGCCACTATTCTTTTGGCATTCATGCTGGAATTTCTATCTACTGTATTTGTTATGTCAAGAGGAAGGCCTACGATGAAGAATTGCGAACAAAATCAGAGGGACGGTAAAATAGCAGCATTTTCTGCATAAATACGCACGCGCGTTGATTTTGGGCCGGGCACTTTGAAGATGCGGTAACGCCACTATTCTTTTGGCATTCATGCTGGAATTTCTATCTACTGTATTTGTTATGTCAAGAGGAAGGCCTACGATGAAGAATTGCGAACAAAATCAGAGGGACGGTAAAATAGCAGCATTTTCTGCATAAATACGCACGCGCGTTGATTTTGGGCCGGGCACTTTGAAGATGCGGTAACGCCACTATTCTTTTGGCATTCATGCTGGAATTTCTATCTACTGTATTTGTTATGTCAAGAGGAAGGCCTACGATGAAGAATTGCGAACAAAATCAGAGGGACGGTAAAATAGCAGCATTTTCTGCATAAATACGCACGCGCGTTGATTTTGGGCCGGGCACTTTGAAGATGCGGTAACGCCACTATTCTTTTGGCATTCATGCTGGAATTTCTATCTACTGTATTTGTTATGTCAAGAGGAAGGCCTACGATGAAGAATTGCGAACAAAATCGAGGGACGGTAAAATAGCAGCATTTTCTGCATAAATACGCACGCGCGTTGATTTTGGGCCGGGCACTTTGAAGATGCGGTAACGCCACTATTCTTTTGGCATTCATGCTGGAATTTCTATCTACTGTATTTGTTATGTCAAGAGGAAGGCCTACGATGAAGAATTGCGAACAAAATCAGAGGGACGGTAAAATAGCAGCATTTTCTGCATAAATACGCACGCGCGTTGATTTTGGGCCGGGGCACTTTGAAGATGCGGTAACGCCACTATTCTTTTGGCATTCATGCTGGAATTTCTATCTACTGTATTTGTTATGTCAAGAGGAAGGCCTACGATGAAGAATTGCGAACAAAATCAGAGGGACGGTAAAATAGCAGCATTTTCTGCATAAATACGCACGCGCGTTGATTTTGGGCCGGGGCACTTTGAAGATGCGGTAACGCCACTATTCTTTTGGCATTCATGCTGGAATTTCTATCTACTGTATTTGTTATGTCAAGAGGAAGGCCTACGATGAAGAATTGCGAACAAAATCAGAGGGACGGTAAAATAGCAGCATTTTCTGCATAAATACGCACGCGTTGATTTTGCCGGGGCACTTTGAAGATGCGGTAACGCCACTATTCTTTTGGCATTCATGCTGGAATTTCTATCTACTGTATTTGTTATGTCAAGAGGAAGGCCTACGATGAAGAATTGCGAACAAAATCAGAGGGACGGTAAAATAGCAGCATTTTCTGCATAAATACGCACGCGTTGATTTTGGGCCGGGCACTTTGAAGATGCGGTAACGCCACTATTCTTTTGGCATTCATGCTGGAATTTCTATCTACTGTATTTGTTATGTCAAGAGGAAGGCCTACGATGAAGAATTGCGAACAAAATCAGAGGGACGGTAAAATAGCAGCATTTTCTGCATAAATACGCACGCGCGTTGATTTTGGGCGGGGCACTTTGAAGATGCGGTAACGCCACTATTCTTTTGGCATTCATGCTGGAATTTCTATCTACTGTATTTGTTATGTCAAGAGGAAGGCCTACGATGAAGAATTGCGAACAAAATCAGAGGGACGGTAAAATAGCAGCATTTTCTGCATAAATACGCACGCGCGTTGATTTTGGGCCGGGCACTTTGAAGATGCGGTAACGCCACTATTCTTTTGGCATTCATGCTGGAATTTCTATCTACTGTATTTGTTATGTCAAGAGGAAGGCCTACGATGAAGAATTGCGAACAAAATCAGAGGGACGGTAAAATAGCAGCATTTTCTGCATAAATACGCACGCGCGTTGATTTTGGGCGGGGCACTTTGAAGATGCGGTAACGCCACTATTCTTTTGGCATTCATGCTGGAATTTCTATCTACTGTATTTGTTATGTCAAGAGGAAGGCCTACGATGAAGAATTGCGAACAAAATCAGAGGGACGGTAAAATAGCAGCATTTTCTGCATAAATACGCACGCGCGTTGATTTTGGGCCGGGCACTTTGAAGATGCGGTAACGCCACTATTCTTTTGGCATTCATGCTGGAATTTCTATCTACTGTATTTGTTATGTCAAGAGGAAGGCCTACGATGAAGAATTGCGAACAAAATCAGAGGGACGGTAAAATAGCAGCATTTTCTGCATAAATACGCACGCGCGTTGATTTTGGGCCGGGCACTTTGAAGATGCGGTAACGCCACTATTCTTTTGGCATTCATGCTGGAATTTCTATCTACTGTATTTGTTATGTCAAGAGGAAGGCCTACGATGAAGAATTGCGAACAAAATCAGAGGGACGGTAAAATAGCAGCATTTTCTGCATAAATACGCACGCGCGTTGATTTTGGGCGGGGCACTTTGAAGATGCGGTAACGCCACTATTCTTTTGGCATTCATGCTGGAATTTCTATCTACTGTATTTGTTATGTCAAGAGGAAGGCCTACGATGAAGAATTGCGAACAAAATCAGAGGGACGGTAAAATAGCAGCATTTTCTGCATAAATACGCACGCGCGTTGATTTTGGGCCGGGCACTTTGAAGATGCGGTAACGCCACTATTCTTTTGGCATTCATGCTGGAATTTCTATCTACTGTATTTGTTATGTCAAGAGGAAGGCCTACGATGAAGAATTGCGAACAAAATCAGAGGGACGGTAAAATAGCAGCATTTTCTGCATAAATACGCACGCGCGTTGATTTTGGGCCGGGCACTTTGAAGATGCGGTAACGCCACTATTCTTTTGGCATTCATGCTGGAATTTCTATCTACTGTATTTGTTATGTCAAGAGGAAGGCCTACGATGAAGAATTGCGAACAAAATCAGAGGGACGGTAAAATAGCAGCATTTTCTGTATAAATACGCACGCGCGTTGATTTTGGGCCGCAGCACTTTGAAGATGCGGTAACGCCACTTTTTTTTTTGGCATTTATGCTAGAATTTCTATCAACAGTATTTGTTATGTCAAGAGAAAGGGCTACCATGAAGAATTGCGAACAAAATAAGAGGGACGGTAAAATAGCAGCATTTTCTGCATAAATACGCACGCGTTGATTTTGGGCCGGGCACTTTGAAGATGCGGTAACGCCACTATTCTTTTGGCATTCATGCTGGAATTTCTATCTACTGTATTTGTTATGTCAAGAGGAAGGCCTACGATGAAGAATTGCGAACAAAATCAGAGGGACGGTAAAATAGCAGCATTTTCTGCATAAATACGCACGCGCGTTGATTTTGGGCCGGGGCACTTTGAAGATGCGGTAACGCCACTATTCTTTTGGCATTCATGCTGGAATTTCTATCTACTGTATTTGTTATGTCAAGAGGAAGGCCTACGATGAAGAATTGCGAACAAAATCAGAGGGACGGTAAAATAGCAGCATTTTCTGCATAAATACGCACGCGCGTTGATTTTGGGCCGGGGCACTTTGAAGATGCGGTAACGCCACTATTCTTTTGGCATTCATGCTGGAATTTCTATCTACTGTATTTGTTATGTCAAGAGGAAGGCCTACGATGAAGAATTGCGAACAAAATCGAGGGACGGTAAAATAGCAGCATTTTCTGCATAAATACGCACGCGCGTTGATTTTGGGCCGGGCACTTTGAAGATGCGGTAACGCCACTATTCTTTTGGCATTCATGCTGGAATTTCTATCTACTGTATTTGTTATGTCAAGAGGAAGGCCTACGATGAAGAATTGCGAACAAAATCAGAGGGACGGTAAAATAGCAGCATTTTCTGCATAAATACGCACGCGCGTTGATTTTGGGCCGGGCACTTTGAAGATGCGGTAACGCCACTATTCTTTTGGCATTCATGCTGGAATTTCTATCTACTGTATTTGTTATGTCAAGAGGAAGGCCTACGATGAAGAATTGCGAACAAAATCAGAGGGACGGTAAAATAGCAGCATTTTCTGCATAAATACGCACGCGTTGATTTTGGGCCGGGCACTTTGAAGATGCGGTAACGCCACTATTCTTTTGGCATTCATGCTGGAATTTCTATCTACTGTATTTGTTATGTCAAGAGGAAGGCCTACGATGAAGAATTGCGAACAAAATCAGAGGGACGGTAAAATAGCAGCATTTTCTGCATAAATACGCACGCGCGTTGATTTTGGGCCGGGCACTTTGAAGATGCGGTAACGCCACTATTCTTTTGGCATTCATGCTGGAATTTCTATCTACTGTATTTGTTATGTCAAGAGGAAGGCCTACGATGAAGAATTGCGAACAAAATCAGAGGGACGGTAAAATAGCAGCATTTTCTGCATAAATACGCACGCGCGTTGATTTTGGGCCGGGCACTTTGAAGATGCGGTAACGCCACTATTCTTTTGGCATTCATGCTGGAATTTCTATCTACTGTATTTGTTATGTCAAGAGGAAGGCCTACGATGAAGAATTGCGAACAAAATCAGAGGGACGGTAAAATAGCAGCATTTTCTGCATAAATACGCACGCGCGTTGATTTTGGGCCGGGCACTTTGAAGATGCGGTAACGCCACTATTCTTTTGGCATTCATGCTGGAATTTCTATCTACTGTATTTGTTATGTCAAGAGGAAGGCCTACGATGAAGAATTGCGAACAAAATCAGAGGGACGGTAAAATAGCAGCATTTTCTGCATAAATACGCACGCGCGTTGATTTTGGGCCGGGGCACTTTGAAGATGCGGTAACGCCACTATTCTTTTGGCATTCATGCTGGAATTTCTATCTACTGTATTTGTTATGTCAAGAGGAAGGCCTACGATGAAGAATTGCGAACAAAATCAGAGGGACGGTAAAATAGCAGCATTTTCTGCATAAATACGCACGCGCGTTGATTTTGGGCCGGGCACTTTGAAGATGCGGTAACGCCACTATTCTTTTGGCATTCATGCTGGAATTTCTATCTACTGTATTTGTTATGTCAAGAGGAAGGCCTACGATGAAGAATTGCGAACAAAATCAGAGGGACGGTAAAATAGCAGCATTTTCTGCATAAATACGCACGCGCGTTGATTTTGGGCCGGGCACTTTGAAGATGCGGTAACGCCACTATTCTTTTGGCATTCATGCTGGAATTTCTATCTACTGTATTTGTTATGTCAAGAGGAAGGCCTACGATGAAGAATTGCGAACAAAATCGAGGGACGGTAAAATAGCAGAAATACGCACGCGCGTTGATTTTGGGCCGGGCACTTTGAAGATGCGGTAACGCCACTATTCTTTTGGCATTCATGCTGGAATTTCTATCTACTGTATTTGTTATGTCAAGAGGAAGGCCTACGATGAAGAATTGCGAACAAAATCAGAGGGACGGTAAAATAGCAGCATTTTCTGCATAAATACGCACGCGTTGATTTTGGGCGGGGCACTTTGAAGATGCGGTAACGCCACTATTCTTTTGGCATTCATGCTGGAATTTCTATCTACTGTATTTGTTATGTCAAGAGGAAGGCCTACGATGAAGAATTGCGAACAAAATCAGAGGGACGGTAAAATAGCAGCATTTTCTGCATAAATACGCACGCGCGTTGATTTTGGGCCGGGCACTTTGAAGATGCGGTAACGCCACTATTCTTTTGGCATTCATGCTGGAATTTCTATCTACTGTATTTGTTATGTCAAGAGGAAGGCCTACGATGAAGAATTGCGAACAAAATCGAGGGACGGTAAAATAGCAGCATTTTCTGCATAAATACGCACGCGCGTTGATTTTGGGCGGGGCACTTTGAAGATGCGGTAACGCCACTATTCTTTTGGCATTCATGCTGGAATTTCTATCTACTGTATTTGTTATGTCAAGAGGAAGGCCTACGATGAAGAATTGCGAACAAAATCAGAGGGACGGTAAAATAGCAGCATTTTCTGCATAAATACGCACGCGCGTTGATTTTGGGCCGGGCACTTTGAAGATGCGGTAACGCCACTATTCTTTTGGCATTCATGCTGGAATTTCTATCTACTGTATTTGTTATGTCAAGAGGAAGGCCTACGATGAAGAATTGCGAACAAAATCAGAGGGACGGTAAAATAGCAGCATTTTCTGCATAAATACGCACGCGCGTTGATTTTGGGCGGGGCACTTTGAAGATGCGGTAACGCCACTATTCTTTTGGCATTCATGCTGGAATTTCTATCTACTGTATTTGTTATGTCAAGAGGAAGGCCTACGATGAAGAATTGCGAACAAAATCAGAGGGACGGTAAAATAGCAGCATTTTCTGCATAAATACGCACGCGCGTTGATTTTGGGCCGGGCACTTTGAAGATGCGGTAACGCCACTATTCTTTTGGCATTCATGCTGGAATTTCTATCTACTGTATTTGTTATGTCAAGAGGAAGGCCTACGATGAAGAATTGCGAACAAAATCAGAGGGACGGTAAAATAGCAGCATTTTCTGCATAAATACGCACGCGCGTTGATTTTGGGCGGGGCACTTTGAAGATGCGGTAACGCCACTATTCTTTTGGCATTCATGCTGGAATTTCTATCTACTGTATTTGTTATGTCAAGAGGAAGGCCTACGATGAAGAATTGCGAACAAAATCAGAGGGACGGTAAAATAGCAGCATTTTCTGCATAAATACGCACGCGCGTTGATTTTGGGCCGGGGCACTTTGAAGATGCGGTAACGCCACTATTCTTTTGGCATTCATGCTGGAATTTCTATCTACTGTATTTGTTATGTCAAGAGGAAGGCCTACGATGAAGAATTGCGAACAAAATCAGAGGGACGGTAAAATAGCAGCATTTTCTGCATAAATACGCACGCGCGTTGATTTTGGGCCGGGCACTTTGAAGATGCGGTAACGCCACTATTCTTTTGGCATTCATGCTGGAATTTCTATCTACTGTATTTGTTATGTCAAGAGGAAGGCCTACGATGAAGAATTGCGAACAAAATCAGAGGGACGGTAAAATAGCAGCATTTTCTGCATAAATACGCACGCGCGTTGATTTTGGGCGGGGCACTTTGAAGATGCGGTAACGCCACTATTCTTTTGGCATTCATGCTGGAATTTCTATCTACTGTATTTGTTATGTCAAGAGGAAGGCCTACGATGAAGAATTGCGAACAAAATCAGAGGGACGGTAAAATAGCAGCATTTTCTGCATAAATACGCACGCGCGTTGATTTTGGGCCGGGCACTTTGAAGATGCGGTAACGCCACTATTCTTTTGGCATTCATGCTGGAATTTCTATCTACTGTATTTGTTATGTCA
Source organism: Eucalyptus decipiens (assembly GCA_014182575.1). Taxonomy (NCBI): domain Eukaryota; kingdom Viridiplantae; phylum Streptophyta; class Magnoliopsida; order Myrtales; family Myrtaceae; genus Eucalyptus; species Eucalyptus decipiens. The sequence continues at coordinate 6,859 of JABKBM010000018.1, read as the reverse complement.
AGAGGAAGGCCTACGATGAAGAATTGCGAACAAAATCAGAGGGACGGTAAAATAGCAGCATTTTCTGCATAAATACGCACGCGCGTTGATTTTGGGCCGGGCACTTTGAAGATGCGGTAACGCCACTATTCTTTGGCATTCATGCTGGAATTTCTATCTACTGTATTTGTTATGTCAAGAGGAAGGCCTACGATGAAGAATTGCGAACAAAATCAGAGGGACGGTAAAATAGCAGCATTTTCTGCATAAATACGCACGCGCGTTGATTTTGGGCCGGGCACTTTGAAGATGCGGTAACGCCACTATTCTTTTGGCATTCATGCTGGAATTTCTATCTACTGTATTTGTTATGTCAAGAGGAAGGCCTACGATGAAGAATTGCGAACAAAATCAGAGGGACGGTAAAATAGCAGCATTTTCTGCATAAATACGCACGCGCGTTGATTTTGGGCCGGGGCACTTTGAAGATGCGGTAACGCCACTATTCTTTTGGCATTCATGCTGGAATTTCTATCTACTGTATTTGTTATGTCAAGAGGAAGGCCTACGATGAAGAATTGCGAACAAAATCAGAGGGACGGTAAAATAGCAGCATTTTCTGCATAAATACGCACGCGCGTTGATTTTGGGCCGGGGCACTTTGAAGATGCGGTAACGCCACTATTCTTTTGGCATTCATGCTGGAATTTCTATCTACTGTATTTGTTATGTCAAGAGGAAGGCCTACGATGAAGAATTGCGAACAAAATCAGAGGGACGGTAAAATAGCAGCATTTTCTGCATAAATACGCACGCGCGTTGATTTTGGGCCGGGGCACTTTGAAGATGCGGTAACGCCACTATTCTTTTGGCATTCATGCTGGAATTTCTATCTACTGTATTTGTTATGTCAAGAGGAAGGCCTACGATGAAGAATTGCGAACAAAATCAGAGGGACGGTAAAATAGCAGCATTTTCTGCATAAATACGCACGCGCGTTGATTTTGGGCCGGGGCACTTTGAAGATGCGGTAACGCCACTATTCTTTTGGCATTCATGCTGGAATTTCTATCTACTGTATTTGTTATGTCAAGAGGAAGGCCTACGATGAAGAATTGCGAACAAAATCAGAGGGACGGTAAAATAGCAGCATTTTCTGCATAAATACGCACGCGCGTTGATTTTGGGCCGGGGCACTTTGAAGATGCGGTAACGCCACTATTCTTTTGGCATTCATGCTGGAATTTCTATCTACTGTATTTGTTATGTCAAGAGGAAGGCCTACGATGAAGAATTGCGAACAAAATCAGAGGGACGGTAAAATAGCAGCATTTTCTGCATAAATACGCACGCGCGTTGATTTTGGGCGGGGCACTTTGAAGATGCGGTAACGCCACTATTCTTTTGGCATTCATGCTGGAATTTCTATCTACTGTATTTGTTATGTCAAGAGGAAGGCCTACGATGAAGAATTGCGAACAAAATCAGAGGGACGGTAAAATAGCAGCATTTTCTGCATAAATACGCACGCGTTGATTTTGGGCCGGGCACTTTGAAGATGCGGTAACGCCACTATTCTTTTGGCATTCATGCTGGAATTTCTATCTACTGTATTTGTTATGTCAAGAGGAAGGCCTACGATGAAGAATTGCGAACAAAATCAGAGGGACGGTAAAATAGCAGCATTTTCTGCATAAATACGCACGCGCGTTGATTTTGGGCCGGGCACTTTGAAGATGCGGTAACGCCACTATTCTTTTGGCATTCATGCTGGAATTTCTATCTACTGTATTTGTTATGTCAAGAGGAAGGCCTACGATGAAGAATTGCGAACAAAATCGAGGGACGGTAAAATAGCAGCATTTTCTGCATAAATACGCACGCGCGTTGATTTTGGGCCGGGCACTTTGAAGATGCGGTAACGCCACTATTCTTTTGGCATTCATGCTGGAATTTCTATCTACTGTATTTGTTATGTCAAGAGGAAGGCCTACGATGAAGAATTGCGAACAAAATCAGAGGGACGGTAAAATAGCAGCATTTTCTGCATAAATACGCACGCGCGTTGATTTTGGGCCGGGGCACTTTGAAGATGCGGTAACGCCACTATTCTTTTGGCATTCATGCTGGAATTTCTATCTACTGTATTTGTTATGTCAAGAGGAAGGCCTACGATGAAGAATTGCGAACAAAATCAGAGGGACGGTAAAATAGCAGCATTTTCTGCATAAATACGCACGCGCGTTGATTTTGGGCCGGGCACTTTGAAGATGCGGTAACGCCACTATTCTTTTGGCATTCATGCTGGAATTTCTATCTACTGTATTTGTTATGTCAAGAGGAAGGCCTACGATGAAGAATTGCGAACAAAATCAGAGGGACGGTAAAATAGCAGCATTTTCTGCATAAATACGCACGCGCGTTGATTTTGGGCCGGGCACTTTGAAGATGCGGTAACGCCACTATTCTTTTGGCATTCATGCTGGAATTTCTATCTACTGTATTTGTTATGTCAAGAGGAAGGCCTACGATGAAGAATTGCGAACAAAATCGAGGGACGGTAAAATAGCAGCATTTTCTGCATAAATACGCACGCGCGTTGATTTTGGGCGGGGCACTTTGAAGATGCGGTAACGCCACTATTCTTTTGGCATTCATGCTGGAATTTCTATCTACTGTATTTGTTATGTCAAGAGGAAGGCCTACGATGAAGAATTGCGAACAAAATCAGAGGGACGGTAAAATAGCAGCATTTTCTGCATAAATACGCACGCGCGTTGATTTTGGGCCGGGCACTTTGAAGATGCGGTAACGCCACTATTCTTTTGGCATTCATGCTGGAATTTCTATCTACTGTATTTGTTATGTCAAGAGGAAGGCCTACGATGAAGAATTGCGAACAAAATCAGAGGGACGGTAAAATAGCAGCATTTTCTGCATAAATACGCACGCGCGTTGATTTTGGGCCGGGCACTTTGAAGATGCGGTAACGCCACTATTCTTTTGGCATTCATGCTGGAATTTCTATCTACTGTATTTGTTATGTCAAGAGGAAGGCCTACGATGAAGAATTGCGAACAAAATCAGAGGGACGGTAAAATAGCAGCATTTTCTGCATAAATACGCACGCGCGTTGATTTTGGGCCGGGCACTTTGAAGATGCGGTAACGCCACTATTCTTTTGGCATTCATGCTGGAATTTCTATCTACTGTATTTGTTATGTCAAGAGGAAGGCCTACGATGAAGAATTGCGAACAAAATCAGAGGGACGGTAAAATAGCAGCATTTTCTGCATAAATACGCACGCGCGTTGATTTTGGGCGGGGCACTTTGAAGATGCGGTAACGCCACTATTCTTTTGGCATTCATGCTGGAATTTCTATCTACTGTATTTGTTATGTCAAGAGGAAGGCCTACGATGAAGAATTGCGAACAAAATCAGAGGGACGGTAAAATAGCAGCATTTTCTGCATAAATACGCACGCGCGTTGATTTTGGGCCGGGCACTTTGAAGATGCGGTAACGCCACTATTCTTTTGGCATTCATGCTGGAATTTCTATCTACTGTATTTGTTATATCAAGAGGAAGGCCTACGATGAAGAATTGCGAACAAAATCCGAGGGACGGTAAAATAGCAGCATTTTCTGCATAAATACGCACGCGCGTTGATTTTGGGCCGGGGAACATTGAAGATGCGGTAACGCCACTATTCTTTGGGCATTCAGACTAGAATTTCTATGTACTGTATTTGTTATATCAAGAGAAAGGCGTAGGATGAAGAATTGCGAACAAAATCCGAGGGACGGTAAAATTGCAGCATTTTCTGCATAAATACGCACGCGCGTTGATTTTGGGCCGGGACACTTTGAAGATGCGGTAACGCCACTATTCTTTTGGCATTCATGCTGGAATTTCTATCTACTGTATTTGTTATGTCAAGAGGAAGGCCTACGATGAAGAATTGCGAACAAAATCAGAGGGACGGTAAAATAGCAGCATTTTCTGCATAAATACGCACGCGCGTTGATTTTGGGCCGGGGCACTTTGAAGATGCGGTAACGCCACTATTCTTTTGGCATTCATGCTGGAATTTCTATCTACTGTATTTGTTATGTCAAGAGGAAGGCCTACGATGAAGAATTGCGAACAAAATCAGAGGGACGGTAAAATAGCAGCATTTTCTGCATAAATACGCACGCGCGTTGATTTTGGGCCGGGGCACTTTGAAGATGCGGTAACGCCACTATTCTTTTGGCATTCATGCTGGAATTTCTATCTACTGTATTTGTTATGTCAAGAGGAAGGCCTACGATGAAGAATTGCCAACAAAATCAGAGGGACGGCAAAATAGCAGCATTTTCATGAGAAATACGCACGAGCGTTCATTTTGGGCCGGGGCACTTTGAAGATGCGGTAACGCCACTATTCTTTGGCATTTATGCTAGAATTTCTATCTACTGTATTTGTTATGTAAAAAAGGAAGGCCTACGATGAGGAATTGCGAACAAAATCAGAGGGCCGGTAAAATAGCAGTATTTTCTGCAGAAATACGCACGCGCGTTCATTTTGTGCCGGGGCACTTTGAAGATGCGGTAACGCCACTATTCTTTTGGCATTCATGCTGGAATTTCTATCTACTGTATTTGTTATGTCAAGAGGAAGGCCTACGATGAAGAATTGCGAACAAAATCAGAGGGACGGTAAAATAGCAGCATTTTCTGCATAAATACGCACGCGCGTTGATTTTGGGCCGGGCACTTTGAAGATGCGGTAACGCCACTATTCTTTTGGCATTCATGCTGGAATTTCTATCTACTGTATTTGTTATGTCAAGAGGAAGGCCTACGATGAAGAATTGCGAACAAAATCAGAGGGACGGTAAAATAGCAGCATTTTCTGCATAAATACGCACGCGCGTTGATTTTGGGCCGGGCACTTTGAAGATGCGGTAACGCCACTATTCTTTTGGCATTCATGCTGGAATTTCTATCTACTGTATTTGTTATGTCAAGAGGAAGGCCTACGATGAAGAATTGCGAACAAAATCAGAGGGACGGTAAAATAGCAGCATTTTCTGCATAAATACGCACGCGTTGATTTTGGGCCGGGCACTTTGAAGATGCGGTAACGCCACTATTCTTTTGGCATTCATGCTGGAATTTCTATCTACTGTATTTGTTATGTCAAGAGGAAGGCCTACGATGAAGAATTGCGAACAAAATCAGAGGGACGGTAAAATAGCAGCATTTTCTGCATAAATACGCACGCGCGTTGATTTTGGGCCGGGCACTTTGAAGATGCGGTAACGCCACTATTCTTTTGGCATTCATGCTGGAATTTCTATCTACTGTATTTGTTATGTCAAGAGGAAGGCCTACGATGAAGAATTGCGAACAAAATCAGAGGGACGGTAAAATAGCAGCATTTTCTGCATAAATACGCACGCGCGTTGATTTTGGGCCGGGGCACTTTGAAGATGCGGTAACGCCACTATTCTTTTGGCATTCATGCTGGAATTTCTATCTACTGTATTTGTTATGTCAAGAGGAAGGCCTACGATGAAGAATTGCGAACAAAATCAGAGGGACGGTAAAATAGCAGCATTTTCTGCATAAATACGCACGCGCGTTGATTTTGGGCCGGGCACTTTGAAGATGCGGTAACGCCACTATTCTTTTGGCATTCATGCTGGAATTTCTATCTACTGTATTTGTTATGTCAAGAGGAAGGCCTACGATGAAGAATTGCGAACAAAATCAGAGGGACGGTAAAATAGCAGCATTTTCTGCATAAATACGCACGCGCGTTGATTTTGGGCCGGGGCACTTTGAAGATGCGGTAACGCCACTATTCTTTTGGCATTCATGCTGGAATTTCTATCTACTGTATTTGTTATGTCAAGAGGAAGGCCTACGATGAAGAATTGCGAACAAAATCAGAGGGACGGTAAAATAGCAGCATTTTCTGCATAAATACGCACGCGCGTTGATTTTGGGCCGGGGCACTTTGAAGATGCGGTAACGCCACTATTCTTTTGGCATTCATGCTGGAATTTCTATCTACTGTATTTGTTATGTCAAGAGGAAGGCCTACGATGAAGAATTGCGAACAAAATCAGAGGGACGGTAAAATAGCAGCATTTTCTGCATAAATACGCACGCGCGTTGATTTTGGGCGGGGCACTTTGAAGATGCGGTAACGCCACTATTCTTTTGGCATTCATGCTGGAATTTCTATCTACTGTATTTGTTATGTCAAGAGGAAGGCCTACGATGAAGAATTGCGAACAAAATCAGAGGGACGGTAAAATAGCAGCATTTTCTGCATAAATACGCACGCGTTGATTTTGGGCGGGGCACTTTGAAGATGCGGTAACGCCACTATTCTTTTGGCATTCATGCTGGAATTTCTATCTACTGTATTTGTTATGTCAAGAGGAAGGCCTACGATGAAGAATTGCGAACAAAATCGAGGGACGGTAAAATAGCAGCATTTTCTGCATAAATACGCACGCGCGTTGATTTTGGGCCGGGCACTTTGAAGATGCGGTAACGCCACTATTCTTTTGGCATTCATGCTGGAATTTCTATCTACTGTATTTGTTATGTCAAGAGGAAGGCCTACGATGAAGAATTGCGAACAAAATCGAGGGACGGTAAAATAGCAGCATTTTCTGCATAAATACGCACGCGCGTTGATTTTGGGCCGGGCACTTTGAAGATGCGGTAACGCCACTATTCTTTTGGCATTCATGCTGGAATTTCTATCTACTGTATTTGTTATGTCAAGAGGAAGGCCTACGATGAAGAATTGCGAACAAAATCAAAGGGACGGTAAAATAGCAGCATTTTCTGCAAATACGCACGCGCGTTGTTTGG
>JABKBM010000017.1:32500-55000 GCA_014182575.1 Eucalyptus decipiens | reverse complement strand
CTAAACCCTAAACCCTAAACCCTAAACCCTAAACCCTAAACCCTAAACCCTAAACCCTAAACCCTAAACCCTAAACCCTAAACCCTAAACCCTAAACCCTAAACCCTAAACCCTAAACCCTAAACCCTAAACCCTAAACCCTAAACCCTAAACCCTAAACCCTAAACCCTAAACCCTAAACCCTAAACCCTAAACCCTAAACCCTAAACCCTAAACCCTAAACCCTAAACCCTAAACCCTAAACCCTAAACCCTAAACCCTAAACCCTAAACCCTAAACCCTAAACCCTAAACCCTAAACCCTAAACCCTAAACCCTAAACCCTAAACCCTAAACCCTAAACCCTAAACCCTAAACCCTAAACCCTAAACCCTAAACCCTAAACCCTAAACCCTAAACCCTAAACCCTAAACCCTAAACCCTAAACCCTAAACCCTAAACCCTAAACCCTAAACCCTAAACCCTAAACCCTAAACCCTAAACCCTAAACCCTAAACCCTAAACCCTAAACCCTAAACCCTAAACCCTAAACCCTAAACCCTAAACCCTAAACCCTAAACCCTAAACCCTAAACCCTAAACCCTAAACCCTAAACCCTAAACCCTAAACCCTAAACCCTAAACCCTAAACCCTAAACCCTAAACCCTAAACCCTAAACCCTAAACCCTAAACCCTAAACCCTAAACCCTAAACCCTAAACCCTAAACCCTAAACCCTAAACCCTAAACCCTAAACCCTAAACCCTAAACCCTAAACCCTAAACCCTAAACCCTAAACCCTAAACCCTAAACCCTAAACCCTAAACCCTAAACCCTAAACCCTAAACCCTAAACCCTAAACCCTAAACCCTAAACCCTAAACCCTAAACCCTAAACCCTAAACCCTAAACCCTAAACCCTAAACCCTAAACCCTAAACCCTAAACCCTAAACCCTAAACCCTAAACCCTAAACCCTAAACCCTAAACCCTAAACCCTAAACCCTAAACCCTAAACCCTAAACCCTAAACCCTAAACCCTAAACCCTAAACCCTAAACCCTAAACCCTAAACCCTAAACCCTAAACCCTAAACCCTAAACCCTAAACCCTAAACCCTAAACCCTAAACCCTAAACCCTAAACCCTAAACCCTAAACCCTAAACCCTAAACCCTAAACCCTAAACCCTAAACCCTAAACCCTAAACCCTAAACCCTAAACCCTAAACCCTAAACCCTAAACCCTAAACCCTAAACCCTAAACCCTAAACCCTAAACCCTAAACCCTAAACCCTAAACCCTAAACCCTAAACCCTAAACCCTAAACCCTAAACCCTAAACCCTAAACCCTAAACCCTAAACCCTAAACCCTAAACCCTAAACCCTAAACCCTAAACCCTAAACCCTAAACCCTAAACCCTAAACCCTAAACCCTAAACCCTAAACCCTAAACCCTAAACCCTAAACCCTAAACCCTAAACCCTAAACCCTAAACCCTAAACCCTAAACCCTAAACCCTAAACCCTAAACCCTAAACCCTAAACCCTAAACCCTAAACCCTAAACCCTAAACCCTAAACCCTAAACCCTAAACCCTAAACCCTAAACCCTAAACCCTAAACCCTAAACCCTAAACCCTAAACCCTAAACCCTAAACCCTAAACCCTAAACCCTAAACCCTAAACCCTAAACCCTAAACCCTAAACCCTAAACCCTAAACCCTAAACCCTAAACCCTAAACCCTAAACCCTAAACCCTAAACCCTAAACCCTAAACCCTAAACCCTAAACCCTAAACCCTAAACCCTAAACCCTAAACCCTAAACCCTAAACCCTAAACCCTAAACCCTAAACCCTAAACCCTAAACCCTAAACCCTAAACCCTAAACCCTAAACCCTAAACCCTAAACCCTAAACCCTAAACCCTAAACCCTAAACCCTAAACCCTAAACCCTAAACCCTAAACCCTAAACCCTAAACCCTAAACCCTAAACCCTAAACCCTAAACCCTAAACCCTAAACCCTAAACCCTAAACCCTAAACCCTAAACCCTAAACCCTAAACCCTAAACCCTAAACCCTAAACCCTAAACCCTAAACCCTAAACCCTAAACCCTAAACCCTAAACCCTAAACCCTAAACCCTAAACCCTAAACCCTAAACCCTAAACCCTAAACCCTAAACCCTAAACCCTAAACCCTAAACCCTAAACCCTAAACCCTAAACCCTAAACCCTAAACCCTAAACCCTAAACCCTAAACCCTAAACCCTAAACCCTAAACCCTAAACCCTAAACCCTAAACCCTAAACCCTAAACCCTAAACCCTAAACCCTAAACCCTAAACCCTAAACCCTAAACCCTAAACCCTAAACCCTAAACCCTAAACCCTAAACCCTAAACCCTAAACCCTAAACCCTAAACCCTAAACCCTAAACCCTAAACCCTAAACCCTAAACCCTAAACCCTAAACCCTAAACCCTAAACCCTAAACCCTAAACCCTAAACCCTAAACCCTAAACCCTAAACCCTAAACCCTAAACCCTAAACCCTAAACCCTAAACCCTAAACCCTAAACCCTAAACCCTAAACCCTAAACCCTAAACCCTAAACCCTAAACCCTAAACCCTAAACCCTAAACCCTAAACCCTAAACCCTAAACCCTAAACCCTAAACCCTAAACCCTAAACCCTAAACCCTAAACCCTAAACCCTAAACCCTAAACCCTAAACCCTAAACCCTAAACCCTAAACCCTAAACCCTAAACCCTAAACCCTAAACCCTAAACCCTAAACCCTAAACCCTAAACCCTAAACCCTAAACCCTAAACCCTAAACCCTAAACCCTAAACCCTAAACCCTAAACCCTAAACCCTAAACCCTAAACCCTAAACCCTAAACCCTAAACCCTAAACCCTAAACCCTAAACCCTAAACCCTAAACCCTAAACCCTAAACCCTAAACCCTAAACCCTAAACCCTAAACCCTAAACCCTAAACCCTAAACCCTAAACCCTAAACCCTAAACCCTAAACCCTAAACCCTAAACCCTAAACCCTAAACCCTAAACCCTAAACCCTAAACCCTAAACCCTAAACCCTAAACCCTAAACCCTAAACCCTAAACCCTAAACCCTAAACCCTAAACCCTAAACCCTAAACCCTAAACCCTAAACCCTAAACCCTAAACCCTAAACCCTAAACCCTAAACCCTAAACCCTAAACCCTAAACCCTAAACCCTAAACCCTAAACCCTAAACCCTAAACCCTAAACCCTAAACCCTAAACCCTAAACCCTAAACCCTAAACCCTAAACCCTAAACCCTAAACCCTAAACCCTAAACCCTAAACCCTAAACCCTAAACCCTAAACCCTAAACCCTAAACCCTAAACCCTAAACCCTAAACCCTAAACCCTAAACCCTAAACCCTAAACCCTAAACCCTAAACCCTAAACCCTAAACCCTAAACCCTAAACCCTAAACCCTAAACCCTAAACCCTAAACCCTAAACCCTAAACCCTAAACCCTAAACCCTAAACCCTAAACCCTAAACCCTAAACCCTAAACCCTAAACCCTAAACCCTAAACCCTAAACCCTAAACCCTAAACCCTAAACCCTAAACCCTAAACCCTAAACCCTAAACCCTAAACCCTAAACCCTAAACCCTAAACCCTAAACCCTAAACCCTAAACCCTAAACCCTAAACCCTAAACCCTAAACCCTAAACCCTAAACCCTAAACCCTAAACCCTAAACCCTAAACCCTAAACCCTAAACCCTAAACCCTAAACCCTAAACCCTAAACCCTAAACCCTAAACCCTAAACCCTAAACCCTAAACCCTAAACCCTAAACCCTAAACCCTAAACCCTAAACCCTAAACCCTAAACCCTAAACCCTAAACCCTAAACCCTAAACCCTAAACCCTAAACCCTAAACCCTAAACCCTAAACCCTAAACCCTAAACCCTAAACCCTAAACCCTAAACCCTAAACCCTAAACCCTAAACCCTAAACCCTAAACCCTAAACCCTAAACCCTAAACCCTAAACCCTAAACCCTAAACCCTAAACCCTAAACCCTAAACCCTAAACCCTAAACCCTAAACCCTAAACCCTAAACCCTAAACCCTAAACCCTAAACCCTAAACCCTAAACCCTAAACCCTAAACCCTAAACCCTAAACCCTAAACCCTAAACCCTAAACCCTAAACCCTAAACCCTAAACCCTAAACCCTAAACCCTAAACCCTAAACCCTAAACCCTAAACCCTAAACCCTAAACCCTAAACCCTAAACCCTAAACCCTAAACCCTAAACCCTAAACCCTAAACCCTAAACCCTAAACCCTAAACCCTAAACCCTAAACCCTAAACCCTAAACCCTAAACCCTAAACCCTAAACCCTAAACCCTAAACCCTAAACCCTAAACCCTAAACCCTAAACCCTAAACCCTAAACCCTAAACCCTAAACCCTAAACCCTAAACCCTAAACCCTAAACCCTAAACCCTAAACCCTAAACCCTAAACCCTAAACCCTAAACCCTAAACCCTAAACCCTAAACCCTAAACCCTAAACCCTAAACCCTAAACCCTAAACCCTAAACCCTAAACCCTAAACCCTAAACCCTAAACCCTAAACCCTAAACCCTAAACCCTAAACCCTAAACCCTAAACCCTAAACCCTAAACCCTAAACCCTAAACCCTAAACCCTAAACCCTAAACCCTAAACCCTAAACCCTAAACCCTAAACCCTAAACCCTAAACCCTAAACCCTAAACCCTAAACCCTAAACCCTAAACCCTAAACCCTAAACCCTAAACCCTAAACCCTAAACCCTAAACCCTAAACCCTAAACCCTAAACCCTAAACCCTAAACCCTAAACCCTAAACCCTAAACCCTAAACCCTAAACCCTAAACCCTAAACCCTAAACCCTAAACCCTAAACCCTAAACCCTAAACCCTAAACCCTAAACCCTAAACCCTAAACCCTAAACCCTAAACCCTAAACCCTAAACCCTAAACCCTAAACCCTAAACCCTAAACCCTAAACCCTAAACCCTAAACCCTAAACCCTAAACCCTAAACCCTAAACCCTAAACCCTAAACCCTAAACCCTAAACCCTAAACCCTAAACCCTAAACCCTAAACCCTAAACCCTAAACCCTAAACCCTAAACCCTAAACCCTAAACCCTAAACCCTAAACCCTAAACCCTAAACCCTAAACCCTAAACCCTAAACCCTAAACCCTAAACCCTAAACCCTAAACCCTAAACCCTAAACCCTAAACCCTAAACCCTAAACCCTAAACCCTAAACCCTAAACCCTAAACCCTAAACCCTAAACCCTAAACCCTAAACCCTAAACCCTAAACCCTAAACCCTAAACCCTAAACCCTAAACCCTAAACCCTAAACCCTAAACCCTAAACCCTAAACCCTAAACCCTAAACCCTAAACCCTAAACCCTAAACCCTAAACCCTAAACCCTAAACCCTAAACCCTAAACCCTAAACCCTAAACCCTAAACCCTAAACCCTAAACCCTAAACCCTAAACCCTAAACCCTAAACCCTAAACCCTAAACCCTAAACCCTAAACCCTAAACCCTAAACCCTAAACCCTAAACCCTAAACCCTAAACCCTAAACCCTAAACCCTAAACCCTAAACCCTAAACCCTAAACCCTAAACCCTAAACCCTAAACCCTAAACCCTAAACCCTAAACCCTAAACCCTAAACCCTAAACCCTAAACCCTAAACCCTAAACCCTAAACCCTAAACCCTAAACCCTAAACCCTAAACCCTAAACCCTAAACCCTAAACCCTAAACCCTAAACCCTAAACCCTAAACCCTAAACCCTAAACCCTAAACCCTAAACCCTAAACCCTAAACCCTAAACCCTAAACCCTAAACCCTAAACCCTAAACCCTAAACCCTAAACCCTAAACCCTAAACCCTAAACCCTAAACCCTAAACCCTAAACCCTAAACCCTAAACCCTAAACCCTAAACCCTAAACCCTAAACCCTAAACCCTAAACCCTAAACCCTAAACCCTAAACCCTAAACCCTAAACCCTAAACCCTAAACCCTAAACCCTAAACCCTAAACCCTAAACCCTAAACCCTAAACCCTAAACCCTAAACCCTAAACCCTAAACCCTAAACCCTAAACCCTAAACCCTAAACCCTAAACCCTAAACCCTAAACCCTAAACCCTAAACCCTAAACCCTAAACCCTAAACCCTAAACCCTAAACCCTAAACCCTAAACCCTAAACCCTAAACCCTAAACCCTAAACCCTAAACCCTAAACCCTAAACCCTAAACCCTAAACCCTAAACCCTAAACCCTAAACCCTAAACCCTAAACCCTAAACCCTAAACCCTAAACCCTAAACCCTAAACCCTAAACCCTAAACCCTAAACCCTAAACCCTAAACCCTAAACCCTAAACCCTAAACCCTAAACCCTAAACCCTAAACCCTAAACCCTAAACCCTAAACCCTAAACCCTAAACCCTAAACCCTAAACCCTAAACCCTAAACCCTAAACCCTAAACCCTAAACCCTAAACCCTAAACCCTAAACCCTAAACCCTAAACCCTAAACCCTAAACCCTAAACCCTAAACCCTAAACCCTAAACCCTAAACCCTAAACCCTAAACCCTAAACCCTAAACCCTAAACCCTAAACCCTAAACCCTAAACCCTAAACCCTAAACCCTAAACCCTAAACCCTAAACCCTAAACCCTAAACCCTAAACCCTAAACCCTAAACCCTAAACCCTAAACCCTAAACCCTAAACCCTAAACCCTAAACCCTAAACCCTAAACCCTAAACCCTAAACCCTAAACCCTAAACCCTAAACCCTAAACCCTAAACCCTAAACCCTAAACCCTAAACCCTAAACCCTAAACCCTAAACCCTAAACCCTAAACCCTAAACCCTAAACCCTAAACCCTAAACCCTAAACCCTAAACCCTAAACCCTAAACCCTAAACCCTAAACCCTAAACCCTAAACCCTAAACCCTAAACCCTAAACCCTAAACCCTAAACCCTAAACCCTAAACCCTAAACCCTAAACCCTAAACCCTAAACCCTAAACCCTAAACCCTAAACCCTAAACCCTAAACCCTAAACCCTAAACCCTAAACCCTAAACCCTAAACCCTAAACCCTAAACCCTAAACCCTAAACCCTAAACCCTAAACCCTAAACCCTAAACCCTAAACCCTAAACCCTAAACCCTAAACCCTAAACCCTAAACCCTAAACCCTAAACCCTAAACCCTAAACCCTAAACCCTAAACCCTAAACCCTAAACCCTAAACCCTAAACCCTAAACCCTAAACCCTAAACCCTAAACCCTAAACCCTAAACCCTAAACCCTAAACCCTAAACCCTAAACCCTAAACCCTAAACCCTAAACCCTAAACCCTAAACCCTAAACCCTAAACCCTAAACCCTAAACCCTAAACCCTAAACCCTAAACCCTAAACCCTAAACCCTAAACCCTAAACCCTAAACCCTAAACCCTAAACCCTAAACCCTAAACCCTAAACCCTAAACCCTAAACCCTAAACCCTAAACCCTAAACCCTAAACCCTAAACCCTAAACCCTAAACCCTAAACCCTAAACCCTAAACCCTAAACCCTAAACCCTAAACCCTAAACCCTAAACCCTAAACCCTAAACCCTAAACCCTAAACCCTAAACCCTAAACCCTAAACCCTAAACCCTAAACCCTAAACCCTAAACCCTAAACCCTAAACCCTAAACCCTAAACCCTAAACCCTAAACCCTAAACCCTAAACCCTAAACCCTAAACCCTAAACCCTAAACCCTAAACCCTAAACCCTAAACCCTAAACCCTAAACCCTAAACCCTAAACCCTAAACCCTAAACCCTAAACCCTAAACCCTAAACCCTAAACCCTAAACCCTAAACCCTAAACCCTAAACCCTAAACCCTAAACCCTAAACCCTAAACCCTAAACCCTAAACCCTAAACCCTAAACCCTAAACCCTAAACCCTAAACCCTAAACCCTAAACCCTAAACCCTAAACCCTAAACCCTAAACCCTAAACCCTAAACCCTAAACCCTAAACCCTAAACCCTAAACCCTAAACCCTAAACCCTAAACCCTAAACCCTAAACCCTAAACCCTAAACCCTAAACCCTAAACCCTAAACCCTAAACCCTAAACCCTAAACCCTAAACCCTAAACCCTAAACCCTAAACCCTAAACCCTAAACCCT
Organism: Eucalyptus decipiens; assembly: GCA_014182575.1. NCBI lineage: Eukaryota > Viridiplantae > Streptophyta > Magnoliopsida > Myrtales > Myrtaceae > Eucalyptus > Eucalyptus decipiens. Next base: position 46,780 of record JABKBM010000017.1, on the reverse strand, counting down.
AAACCCTAAACCCTAAACCCTAAACCCTAAACCCTAAACCCTAAACCCTAAACCCTAAACCCTAAACCCTAAACCCTAAACCCTAAACCCTAAACCCTAAACCCTAAACCCTAAACCCTAAACCCTAAACCCTAAACCCTAAACCCTAAACCCTAAACCCTAAACCCTAAACCCTAAACCCTAAACCCTAAACCCTAAACCCTAAACCCTAAACCCTAAACCCTAAACCCTAAACCCTAAACCCTAAACCCTAAACCCTAAACCCTAAACCCTAAACCCTAAACCCTAAACCCTAAACCCTAAACCCTAAACCCTAAACCCTAAACCCTAAACCCTAAACCCTAAACCCTAAACCCTAAACCCTAAACCCTAAACCCTAAACCCTAAACCCTAAACCCTAAACCCTAAACCCTAAACCCTAAACCCTAAACCCTAAACCCTAAACCCTAAACCCTAAACCCTAAACCCTAAACCCTAAACCCTAAACCCTAAACCCTAAACCCTAAACCCTAAACCCTAAACCCTAAACCCTAAACCCTAAACCCTAAACCCTAAACCCTAAACCCTAAACCCTAAACCCTAAACCCTAAACCCTAAACCCTAAACCCTAAACCCTAAACCCTAAACCCTAAACCCTAAACCCTAAACCCTAAACCCTAAACCCTAAACCCTAAACCCTAAACCCTAAACCCTAAACCCTAAACCCTAAACCCTAAACCCTAAACCCTAAACCCTAAACCCTAAACCCTAAACCCTAAACCCTAAACCCTAAACCCTAAACCCTAAACCCTAAACCCTAAACCCTAAACCCTAAACCCTAAACCCTAAACCCTAAACCCTAAACCCTAAACCCTAAACCCTAAACCCTAAACCCTAAACCCTAAACCCTAAACCCTAAACCCTAAACCCTAAACCCTAAACCCTAAACCCTAAACCCTAAACCCTAAACCCTAAACCCTAAACCCTAAACCCTAAACCCTAAACCCTAAACCCTAAACCCTAAACCCTAAACCCTAAACCCTAAACCCTAAACCCTAAACCCTAAACCCTAAACCCTAAACCCTAAACCCTAAACCCTAAACCCTAAACCCTAAACCCTAAACCCTAAACCCTAAACCCTAAACCCTAAACCCTAAACCCTAAACCCTAAACCCTAAACCCTAAACCCTAAACCCTAAACCCTAAACCCTAAACCCTAAACCCTAAACCCTAAACCCTAAACCCTAAACCCTAAACCCTAAACCCTAAACCCTAAACCCTAAACCCTAAACCCTAAACCCTAAACCCTAAACCCTAAACCCTAAACCCTAAACCCTAAACCCTAAACCCTAAACCCTAAACCCTAAACCCTAAACCCTAAACCCTAAACCCTAAACCCTAAACCCTAAACCCTAAACCCTAAACCCTAAACCCTAAACCCTAAACCCTAAACCCTAAACCCTAAACCCTAAACCCTAAACCCTAAACCCTAAACCCTAAACCCTAAACCCTAAACCCTAAACCCTAAACCCTAAACCCTAAACCCTAAACCCTAAACCCTAAACCCTAAACCCTAAACCCTAAACCCTAAACCCTAAACCCTAAACCCTAAACCCTAAACCCTAAACCCTAAACCCTAAACCCTAAACCCTAAACCCTAAACCCTAAACCCTAAACCCTAAACCCTAAACCCTAAACCCTAAACCCTAAACCCTAAACCCTAAACCCTAAACCCTAAACCCTAAACCCTAAACCCTAAACCCTAAACCCTAAACCCTAAACCCTAAACCCTAAACCCTAAACCCTAAACCCTAAACCCTAAACCCTAAACCCTAAACCCTAAACCCTAAACCCTAAACCCTAAACCCTAAACCCTAAACCCTAAACCCTAAACCCTAAACCCTAAACCCTAAACCCTAAACCCTAAACCCTAAACCCTAAACCCTAAACCCTAAACCCTAAACCCTAAACCCTAAACCCTAAACCCTAAACCCTAAACCCTAAACCCTAAACCCTAAACCCTAAACCCTAAACCCTAAACCCTAAACCCTAAACCCTAAACCCTAAACCCTAAACCCTAAACCCTAAACCCTAAACCCTAAACCCTAAACCCTAAACCCTAAACCCTAAACCCTAAACCCTAAACCCTAAACCCTAAACCCTAAACCCTAAACCCTAAACCCTAAACCCTAAACCCTAAACCCTAAACCCTAAACCCTAAACCCTAAACCCTAAACCCTAAACCCTAAACCCTAAACCCTAAACCCTAAACCCTAAACCCTAAACCCTAAACCCTAAACCCTAAACCCTAAACCCTAAACCCTAAACCCTAAACCCTAAACCCTAAACCCTAAACCCTAAACCCTAAACCCTAAACCCTAAACCCTAAACCCTAAACCCTAAACCCTAAACCCTAAACCCTAAACCCTAAACCCTAAACCCTAAACCCTAAACCCTAAACCCTAAACCCTAAACCCTAAACCCTAAACCCTAAACCCTAAACCCTAAACCCTAAACCCTAAACCCTAAACCCTAAACCCTAAACCCTAAACCCTAAACCCTAAACCCTAAACCCTAAACCCTAAACCCTAAACCCTAAACCCTAAACCCTAAACCCTAAACCCTAAACCCTAAACCCTAAACCCTAAACCCTAAACCCTAAACCCTAAACCCTAAACCCTAAACCCTAAACCCTAAACCCTAAACCCTAAACCCTAAACCCTAAACCCTAAACCCTAAACCCTAAACCCTAAACCCTAAACCCTAAACCCTAAACCCTAAACCCTAAACCCTAAACCCTAAACCCTAAACCCTAAACCCTAAACCCTAAACCCTAAACCCTAAACCCTAAACCCTAAACCCTAAACCCTAAACCCTAAACCCTAAACCCTAAACCCTAAACCCTAAACCCTAAACCCTAAACCCTAAACCCTAAACCCTAAACCCTAAACCCTAAACCCTAAACCCTAAACCCTAAACCCTAAACCCTAAACCCTAAACCCTAAACCCTAAACCCTAAACCCTAAACCCTAAACCCTAAACCCTAAACCCTAAACCCTAAACCCTAAACCCTAAACCCTAAACCCTAAACCCTAAACCCTAAACCCTAAACCCTAAACCCTAAACCCTAAACCCTAAACCCTAAACCCTAAACCCTAAACCCTAAACCCTAAACCCTAAACCCTAAACCCTAAACCCTAAACCCTAAACCCTAAACCCTAAACCCTAAACCCTAAACCCTAAACCCTAAACCCTAAACCCTAAACCCTAAACCCTAAACCCTAAACCCTAAACCCTAAACCCTAAACCCTAAACCCTAAACCCTAAACCCTAAACCCTAAACCCTAAACCCTAAACCCTAAACCCTAAACCCTAAACCCTAAACCCTAAACCCTAAACCCTAAACCCTAAACCCTAAACCCTAAACCCTAAACCCTAAACCCTAAACCCTAAACCCTAAACCCTAAACCCTAAACCCTAAACCCTAAACCCTAAACCCTAAACCCTAAACCCTAAACCCTAAACCCTAAACCCTAAACCCTAAACCCTAAACCCTAAACCCTAAACCCTAAACCCTAAACCCTAAACCCTAAACCCTAAACCCTAAACCCTAAACCCTAAACCCTAAACCCTAAACCCTAAACCCTAAACCCTAAACCCTAAACCCTAAACCCTAAACCCTAAACCCTAAACCCTAAACCCTAAACCCTAAACCCTAAACCCTAAACCCTAAACCCTAAACCCTAAACCCTAAACCCTAAACCCTAAACCCTAAACCCTAAACCCTAAACCCTAAACCCTAAACCCTAAACCCTAAACCCTAAACCCTAAACCCTAAACCCTAAACCCTAAACCCTAAACCCTAAACCCTAAACCCTAAACCCTAAACCCTAAACCCTAAACCCTAAACCCTAAACCCTAAACCCTAAACCCTAAACCCTAAACCCTAAACCCTAAACCCTAAACCCTAAACCCTAAACCCTAAACCCTAAACCCTAAACCCTAAACCCTAAACCCTAAACCCTAAACCCTAAACCCTAAACCCTAAACCCTAAACCCTAAACCCTAAACCCTAAACCCTAAACCCTAAACCCTAAACCCTAAACCCTAAACCCTAAACCCTAAACCCTAAACCCTAAACCCTAAACCCTAAACCCTAAACCCTAAACCCTAAACCCTAAACCCTAAACCCTAAACCCTAAACCCTAAACCCTAAACCCTAAACCCTAAACCCTAAACCCTAAACCCTAAACCCTAAACCCTAAACCCTAAACCCTAAACCCTAAACCCTAAACCCTAAACCCTAAACCCTAAACCCTAAACCCTAAACCCTAAACCCTAAACCCTAAACCCTAAACCCTAAACCCTAAACCCTAAACCCTAAACCCTAAACCCTAAACCCTAAACCCTAAACCCTAAACCCTAAACCCTAAACCCTAAACCCTAAACCCTAAACCCTAAACCCTAAACCCTAAACCCTAAACCCTAAACCCTAAACCCTAAACCCTAAACCCTAAACCCTAAACCCTAAACCCTAAACCCTAAACCCTAAACCCTAAACCCTAAACCCTAAACCCTAAACCCTAAACCCTAAACCCTAAACCCTAAACCCTAAACCCTAAACCCTAAACCCTAAACCCTAAACCCTAAACCCTAAACCCTAAACCCTAAACCCTAAACCCTAAACCCTAAACCCTAAACCCTAAACCCTAAACCCTAAACCCTAAACCCTAAACCCTAAACCCTAAACCCTAAACCCTAAACCCTAAACCCTAAACCCTAAACCCTAAACCCTAAACCCTAAACCCTAAACCCTAAACCCTAAACCCTAAACCCTAAACCCTAAACCCTAAACCCTAAACCCTAAACCCTAAACCCTAAACCCTAAACCCTAAACCCTAAACCCTAAACCCTAAACCCTAAACCCTAAACCCTAAACCCTAAACCCTAAACCCTAAACCCTAAACCCTAAACCCTAAACCCTAAACCCTAAACCCTAAACCCTAAACCCTAAACCCTAAACCCTAAACCCTAAACCCTAAACCCTAAACCCTAAACCCTAAACCCTAAACCCTAAACCCTAAACCCTAAACCCTAAACCCTAAACCCTAAACCCTAAACCCTAAACCCTAAACCCTAAACCCTAAACCCTAAACCCTAAACCCTAAACCCTAAACCCTAAACCCTAAACCCTAAACCCTAAACCCTAAACCCTAAACCCTAAACCCTAAACCCTAAACCCTAAACCCTAAACCCTAAACCCTAAACCCTAAACCCTAAACCCTAAACCCTAAACCCTAAACCCTAAACCCTAAACCCTAAACCCTAAACCCTAAACCCTAAACCCTAAACCCTAAACCCTAAACCCTAAACCCTAAACCCTAAACCCTAAACCCTAAACCCTAAACCCTAAACCCTAAACCCTAAACCCTAAACCCTAAACCCTAAACCCTAAACCCTAAACCCTAAACCCTAAACCCTAAACCCTAAACCCTAAACCCTAAACCCTAAACCCTAAACCCTAAACCCTAAACCCTAAACCCTAAACCCTAAACCCTAAACCCTAAACCCTAAACCCTAAACCCTAAACCCTAAACCCTAAACCCTAAACCCTAAACCCTAAACCCTAAACCCTAAACCCTAAACCCTAAACCCTAAACCCTAAACCCTAAACCCTAAACCCTAAACCCTAAACCCTAAACCCTAAACCCTAAACCCTAAACCCTAAACCCTAAACCCTAAACCCTAAACCCTAAACCCTAAACCCTAAACCCTAAACCCTAAACCCTAAACCCTAAACCCTAAACCCTAAACCCTAAACCCTAAACCCTAAACCCTAAACCCTAAACCCTAAACCCTAAACCCTAAACCCTAAACCCTAAACCCTAAACCCTAAACCCTAAACCCTAAACCCTAAACCCTAAACCCTAAACCCTAAACCCTAAACCCTAAACCCTAAACCCTAAACCCTAAACCCTAAACCCTAAACCCTAAACCCTAAACCCTAAACCCTAAACCCTAAACCCTAAACCCTAAACCCTAAACCCTAAACCCTAAACCCTAAACCCTAAACCCTAAACCCTAAACCCTAAACCCTAAACCCTAAACCCTAAACCCTAAACCCTAAACCCTAAACCCTAAACCCTAAACCCTAAACCCTAAACCCTAAACCCTAAACCCTAAACCCTAAACCCTAAACCCTAAACCCTAAACCCTAAACCCTAAACCCTAAACCCTAAACCCTAAACCCTAAACCCTAAACCCTAAACCCTAAACCCTAAACCCTAAACCCTAAACCCTAAACCCTAAACCCTAAACCCTAAACCCTAAACCCTAAACCCTAAACCCTAAACCCTAAACCCTAAACCCTAAACCCTAAACCCTAAACCCTAAACCCTAAACCCTAAACCCTAAACCCTAAACCCTAAACCCTAAACCCTAAACCCTAAACCCTAAACCCTAAACCCTAAACCCTAAACCCTAAACCCTAAACCCTAAACCCTAAACCCTAAACCCTAAACCCTAAACCCTAAACCCTAAACCCTAAACCCTAAACCCTAAACCCTAAACCCTAAACCCTAAACCCTAAACCCTAAACCCTAAACCCTAAACCCTAAACCCTAAACCCTAAACCCTAAACCCTAAACCCTAAACCCTAAACCCTAAACCCTAAACCCTAAACCCTAAACCCTAAACCCTAAACCCTAAACCCTAAACCCTAAACCCTAAACCCTAAACCCTAAACCCTAAACCCTAAACCCTAAACCCTAAACCCTAAACCCTAAACCCTAAACCCTAAACCCTAAACCCTAAACCCTAAACCCTAAACCCTAAACCCTAAACCCTAAACCCTAAACCCTAAACCCTAAACCCTAAACCCTAAACCCTAAACCCTAAACCCTAAACCCTAAACCCTAAACCCTAAACCCTAAACCCTAAACCCTAAACCCTAAACCCTAAACCCTAAACCCTAAACCCTAAACCCTAAACCCTAAACCCTAAACCCTAAACCCTAAACCCTAAACCCTAAACCCTAAACCCTAAACCCTAAACCCTAAACCCTAAACCCTAAACCCTAAACCCTAAACCCTAAACCCTAAACCCTAAACCCTAAACCCTAAACCCTAAACCCTAAACCCTAAACCCTAAACCCTAAACCCTAAACCCTAAACCCTAAACCCTAAACCCTAAACCCTAAACCCTAAACCCTAAACCCTAAACCCTAAACCCTAAACCCTAAACCCTAAACCCTAAACCCTAAACCCTAAACCCTAAACCCTAAACCCTAAACCCTAAACCCTAAACCCTAAACCCTAAACCCTAAACCCTAAACCCTAAACCCTAAACCCTAAACCCTAAACCCTAAACCCTAAACCCTAAACCCTAAACCCTAAACCCTAAACCCTAAACCCTAAACCCTAAACCCTAAACCCTAAACCCTAAACCCTAAACCCTAAACCCTAAACCCTAAACCCTAAACCCTAAACCCTAAACCCTAAACCCTAAACCCTAAACCCTAAACCCTAAACCCTAAACCCTAAACCCTAAACCCTAAACCCTAAACCCTAAACCCTAAACCCTAAACCCTAAACCCTAAACCCTAAACCCTAAACCCTAAACCCTAAACCCTAAACCCTAAACCCTAAACCCTAAACCCTAAACCCTAAACCCTAAACCCTAAACCCTAAACCCTAAACCCTAAACCCTAAACCCTAAACCCTAAACCCTAAACCCTAAACCCTAAACCCTAAACCCTAAACCCTAAACCCTAAACCCTAAACCCTAAACCCTAAACCCTAAACCCTAAACCCTAAACCCTAAACCCTAAACCCTAAACCCTAAACCCTAAACCCTAAACCCTAAACCCTAAACCCTAAACCCTAAACCCTAAACCCTAAACCCTAAACCCTAAACCCTAAACCCTAAACCCTAAACCCTAAACCCTAAACCCTAAACCCTAAACCCTAAACCCTAAACCCTAAACCCTAAACCCTAAACCCTAAACCCTAAACCCTAAACCCTAAACCCTAAACCCTAAACCCTAAACCCTAAACCCTAAACCCTAAACCCTAAACCCTAAACCCTAAACCCTAAACCCTAAACCCTAAACCCTAAACCCTAAACCCTAAACCCTAAACCCTAAACCCTAAACCCTAAACCCTAAACCCTAAACCCTAAACCCTAAACCCTAAACCCTAAACCCTAAACCCTAAACCCTAAACCCTAAACCCTAAACCCTAAACCCTAAACCCTAAACCCTAAACCCTAAACCCTAAACCCTAAACCCTAAACCCTAAACCCTAAACCCTAAACCCTAAACCCTAAACCCTAAACCCTAAACCCTAAACCCTAAACCCTAAACCCTAAACCCTAAACCCTAAACCCTAAACCCTAAACCCTAAACCCTAAACCCTAAACCCTAAACCCTAAACCCTAAACCCTAAACCCTAAACCCTAAACCCTAAACCCTAAACCCTAAACCCTAAACCCTAAACCCTAAACCCTAAACCCTAAACCCTAAACCCTAAACCCTAAACCCTAAACCCTAAACCCTAAACCCTAAACCCTAAACCCTAAACCCTAAACCCTAAACCCTAAACCCTAAACCCTAAACCCTAAACCCTAAACCCTAAACCCTAAACCCTAAACCCTAAACCCTAAACCCTAAACCCTAAACCCTAAACCCTAAACCCTAAACCCTAAACCCTAAACCCTAAACCCTAAACCCTAAACCCTAAACCCTAAACCCTAAACCCTAAACCCTAAACCCTAAACCCTAAACCCTAAACCCTAAACCCTAAACCCTAAACCCTAAACCCTAAACCCTAAACCCTAAACCCTAAACCCTAAACCCTAAACCCTAAACCCTAAACCCTAAACCCTAAACCCTAAACCCTAAACCCTAAACCCTAAACCCTAAACCCTAAACCCTAAACCCTAAACCCTAAACCCTAAACCCTAAACCCTAAACCCTAAACCCTAAACCCTAAACCCTAAACCCTAAACCCTAAACCCTAAACCCTAAACCCTAAACCCTAAACCCTAAACCCTAAACCCTAAACCCTAAACCCTAAACCCTAAACCCTAAACCCTAAACCCTAAACCCTAAACCCTAAACCCTAAACCCTAAACCCTAAACCCTAAACCCTAAACCCTAAACCCTAAACCCTAAACCCTAAACCCTAAACCCTAAACCCTAAACCCTAAACCCTAAACCCTAAACCCTAAACCCTAAACCCTAAACCCTAAACCCTAAACCCTAAACCCTAAACCCTAAACCCTAAACCCTAAACCCTAAACCCTAAACCCTAAACCCTAAACCCTAAACCCTAAACCCTAAACCCTAAACCCTAAACCCTAAACCCTAAACCCTAAACCCTAAACCCTAAACCCTAAACCCTAAACCCTAAACCCTAAACCCTAAACCCTAAACCCTAAACCCTAAACCCTAAACCCTAAACCCTAAACCCTAAACCCTAAACCCTAAACCCTAAACCCTAAACCCTAAACCCTAAACCCTAAACCCTAAACCCTAAACCCTAAACCCTAAACCCTAAACCCTAAACCCTAAACCCTAAACCCTAAACCCTAAACCCTAAACCCTAAACCCTAAACCCTAAACCCTAAACCCTAAACCCTAAACCCTAAACCCTAAACCCTAAACCCTAAACCCTAAACCCTAAACCCTAAACCCTAAACCCTAAACCCTAAACCCTAAACCCTAAACCCTAAACCCTAAACCCTAAACCCTAAACCCTAAACCCTAAACCCTAAACCCTAAACCCTAAACCCTAAACCCTAAACCCTAAACCCTAAACCCTAAACCCTAAACCCTAAACCCTAAACCCTAAACCCTAAACCCTAAACCCTAAACCCTAAACCCTAAACCCTAAACCCTAAACCCTAAACCCTAAACCCTAAACCCTAAACCCTAAACCCTAAACCCTAAACCCTAAACCCTAAACCCTAAACCCTAAACCCTAAACCCTAAACCCTAAACCCTAAACCCTAAACCCTAAACCCTAAACCCTAAACCCTAAACCCTAAACCCTAAACCCTAAACCCTAAACCCTAAACCCTAAACCCTAAACCCTAAACCCTAAACCCTAAACCCTAAACCCTAAACCCTAAACCCTAAACCCTAAACCCTAAACCCTAAACCCTAAACCCTAAACCCTAAACCCTAAACCCTAAACCCTAAACCCTAAACCCTAAACCCTAAACCCTAAACCCTAAACCCTAAACCCTAAACCCTAAACCCTAAACCCTAAACCCTAAACCCTAAACCCTAAACCCTAAACCCTAAACCCTAAACCCTAAACCCTAAACCCTAAACCCTAAACCCTAAACCCTAAACCCTAAACCCTAAACCCTAAACCCTAAACCCTAAACCCTAAACCCTAAACCCTAAACCCTAAACCCTAAACCCTAAACCCTAAACCCTAAACCCTAAACCCTAAACCCTAAACCCTAAACCCTAAACCCTAAACCCTAAACCCTAAACCCTAAACCCTAAACCCTAAACCCTAAACCCTAAACCCTAAACCCTAAACCCTAAACCCTAAACCCTAAACCCTAAACCCTAAACCCTAAACCCTAAACCCTAAACCCTAAACCCTAAACCCTAAACCCTAAACCCTAAACCCTAAACCCTAAACCCTAAACCCTAAACCCTAAACCCTAAACCCTAAACCCTAAACCCTAAACCCTAAACCCTAAACCCTAAACCCTAAACCCTAAACCCTAAACCCTAAACCCTAAACCCTAAACCCTAAACCCTAAACCCTAAACCCTAAACCCTAAACCCTAAACCCTAAACCCTAAACCCTAAACCCTAAACCCTAAACCCTAAACCCTAAACCCTAAACCCTAAACCCTAAACCCTAAACCCTAAACCCTAAACCCTAAACCCTAAACCCTAAACCCTAAACCCTAAACCCTAAACCCTAAACCCTAAACCCTAAACCCTAAACCCTAAACCCTAAACCCTAAACCCTAAACCCTAAACCCTAAACCCTAAACCCTAAACCCTAAACCCTAAACCCTAAACCCTAAACCCTAAACCCTAAACCCTAAACCCTAAACCCTAAACCCTAAACCCTAAACCCTAAACCCTAAACCCTAAACCCTAAACCCTAAACCCTAAACCCTAAACCCTAAACCCTAAACCCTAAACCCTAAACCCTAAACCCTAAACCCTAAACCCTAAACCCTAAACCCTAAACCCTAAACCCTAAACCCTAAACCCTAAACCCTAAACCCTAAACCCTAAACCCTAAACCCTAAACCCTAAACCCTAAACCCTAAACCCTAAACCCTAAACCCTAAACCCTAAACCCTAAACCCTAAACCCTAAACCCTAAACCCTAAACCCTAAACCCTAAACCCTAAACCCTAAACCCTAAACCCTAAACCCTAAACCCTAAACCCTAAACCCTAAACCCTAAACCCTAAACCCTAAACCCTAAACCCTAAACCCTAAACCCTAAACCCTAAACCCTAAACCCTAAACCCTAAACCCTAAACCCTAAACCCTAAACCCTAAACCCTAAACCCTAAACCCTAAACCCTAAACCCTAAACCCTAAACCCTAAACCCTAAACCCTAAACCCTAAACCCTAAACCCTAAACCCTAAACCCTAAACCCTAAACCCTAAACCCTAAACCCTAAACCCTAAACCCTAAACCCTAAACCCTAAACCCTAAACCCTAAACCCTAAACCCTAAACCCTAAACCCTAAACCCTAAACCCTAAACCCTAAACCCTAAACCCTAAACCCTAAACCCTAAACCCTAAACCCTAAACCCTAAACCCTAAACCCTAAACCCTAAACCCTAAACCCTAAACCCTAAACCCTAAACCCTAAACCCTAAACCCTAAACCCTAAACCCTAAACCCTAAACCCTAAACCCTAAACCCTAAACCCTAAACCCTAAACCCTAAACCCTAAACCCTAAACCCTAAACCCTAAACCCTAAACCCTAAACCCTAAACCCTAAACCCTAAACCCTAAACCCTAAACCCTAAACCCTAAACCCTAAACCCTAAACCCTAAACCCTAAACCCTAAACCCTAAACCCTAAACCCTAAACCCTAAACCCTAAACCCTAAACCCTAAACCCTAAACCCTAAACCCTAAACCCTAAACCCTAAACCCTAAACCCTAAACCCTAAACCCTAAACCCTAAACCCTAAACCCTAAACCCTAAACCCTAAACCCTAAACCCTAAACCCTAAACCCTAAACCCTAAACCCTAAACCCTAAACCCTAAACCCTAAACCCTAAACCCTAAACCCTAAACCCTAAACCCTAAACCCTAAACCCTAAACCCTAAACCCTAAACCCTAAACCCTAAACCCTAAACCCTAAACCCTAAACCCTAAACCCTAAACCCTAAACCCTAAACCCTAAACCCTAAACCCTAAACCCTAAACCCTAAACCCTAAACCCTAAACCCTAAACCCTAAACCCTAAACCCTAAACCCTAAACCCTAAACCCTAAACCCTAAACCCTAAACCCTAAACCCTAAACCCTAAACCCTAAACCCTAAACCCTAAACCCTAAACCCTAAACCCTAAACCCTAAACCCTAAACCCTAAACCCTAAACCCTAAACCCTAAACCCTAAACCCTAAACCCTAAACCCTAAACCCTAAACCCTAAACCCTAAACCCTAAACCCTAAACCCTAAACCCTAAACCCTAAACCCTAAACCCTAAACCCTAAACCCTAAACCCTAAACCCTAAACCCTAAACCCTAAACCCTAAACCCTAAACCCTAAACCCTAAACCCTAAACCCTAAACCCTAAACCCTAAACCCTAAACCCTAAACCCTAAACCCTAAACCCTAAACCCTAAACCCTAAACCCTAACCCTAAACCCTAAACCCTAAACCCTAAACCCTAAACCCTAAACCCTAAACCCTAAACCCTAAACCCTAAACCCTAAACCCTAAACCCTAAACCCTAAACCCTAAACCCTAAACCCTAAACCCTAAACCCTAAAACCCTAAACCCTAAACCCTAAACCCTAAACCCTAAACCCTAAACCCTAAACCCTAAACCCTAAACCCTAAACCCTAAACCCTAAACCCTAAACCCTAAACCCTAAACCCTAAACCCTAAACCCTAAACCCTAAACCCTAAACCCTAAACCCTAAACCCTAAACCCTAAACCCTAAACCCTAAACCCTAAACCCTAAACCCTAAACCCTAAACCCTAAACCCTAAACCCTAAACCCTAAACCCTAAACCCTAAACCCTAAACCCTAAACCCTAAACCCTAAACCCTAAACCCTAAACCCTAAACCCTAAACCCTAAACCCTAAACCCTAAACCCTAAACCCTAAACCCTAAACCCTAAACCCTAAACCCTAAACCCTAAACCCTAAACCCTAAACCCTAAACCCTAAACCCTAAACCCTAAACCCTAAACCCTAAACCCTAAACCCTAAACCCTAAACCCTAAACCCTAAACCCTAAACCCTAAACCCTAAACCCTAAACCCTAAACCCTAAACCCTAAACCCTAAACCCTAAACCCTAAACCCTAAACCCTAAACCCTAAACCCTAAACCCTAAACCCTAAACCCTAAACCCTAAACCCTAAACCCTAAACCCTAAACCCTAAACCCTAAACCCTAAACCCTAAACCCTAAACCCTAAACCCTAAACCCTAAACCCTAAACCCTAAACCCTAAACCCTAAACCCTAAACCCTAAACCCTAAACCCTAAACCCTAAACCCTAAACCCTAAACCCTAAACCCTAAACCCTAAACCCTAAACCCTAAACCCTAAACCCTAAACCCTAAACCCTAAACCCTAAACCCTAAACCCTAAACCCTAAACCCTAAACCCTAAACCCTAAACCCTAAACCCTAAACCCTAAACCCTAAACCCTAAACCCTAAACCCTAAACCCTAAACCCTAAACCCTAAACCCTAAACCCTAAACCCTAAACCCTAAACCCTAAACCCTAAACCCTAAACCCTAAACCCTAAACCCTAAACCCTAAACCCTAAACCCTAAACCCTAAACCCTAAACCCTAAACCCTAAACCCTAAACCCTAAACCCTAAACCCTAAACCCTAAACCCTAAACCCTAAACCCTAAACCCTAAACCCTAAACCCTAAACCCTAAACCCTAAACCCTAAACCCTAAACCCTAAACCCTAAACCCTAAACCCTAAACCCTAAACCCTAAACCCTAAACCCTAAACCCTAAACCCTAAACCCTAAACCCTAAACCCTAAACCCTAAACCCTAAACCCTAAACCCTAAACCCTAAACCCTAAACCCT
>JABKBM010000017.1:0-25000 GCA_014182575.1 Eucalyptus decipiens | reverse complement strand
ACCCTAAACCCTAAACCCTAAACCCTAAACCCTAAACCCTAAACCCTAAACCCTAAACCCTAAACCCTAAACCCTAAACCCTAAACCCTAAACCCTAAACCCTAAACCCTAAACCCTAAACCCTAAACCCTAAACCCTAAACCCTAAACCCTAAACCCTAAACCCTAAACCCTAAACCCTAAACCCTAAACCCTAAACCCTAAACCCTAAACCCTAAACCCTAAACCCTAAACCCTAAACCCTAAACCCTAAACCCTAAACCCTAAACCCTAAACCCTAAACCCTAAACCCTAAACCCTAAACCCTAAACCCTAAACCCTAAACCCTAAACCCTAAACCCTAAACCCTAAACCCTAAACCCTAAACCCTAAACCCTAAACCCTAAACCCTAAACCCTAAACCCTAAACCCTAAACCCTAAACCCTAAACCCTAAACCCTAAACCCTAAACCCTAAACCCTAAACCCTAAACCCTAAACCCTAAACCCTAAACCCTAAACCCTAAACCCTAAACCCTAAACCCTAAACCCTAAACCCTAAACCCTAAACCCTAAACCCTAAACCCTAAACCCTAAACCCTAAACCCTAAACCCTAAACCCTAAACCCTAAACCCTAAACCCTAAACCCTAAACCCTAAACCCTAAACCCTAAACCCTAAACCCTAAACCCTAAACCCTAAACCCTAAACCCTAAACCCTAAACCCTAAACCCTAAACCCTAAACCCTAAACCCTAAACCCTAAACCCTAAACCCTAAACCCTAAACCCTAAACCCTAAACCCTAAACCCTAAACCCTAAACCCTAAACCCTAAACCCTAAACCCTAAACCCTAAACCCTAAACCCTAAACCCTAAACCCTAAACCCTAAACCCTAAACCCTAAACCCTAAACCCTAAACCCTAAACCCTAAACCCTAAACCCTAAACCCTAAACCCTAAACCCTAAACCCTAAACCCTAAACCCTAAACCCTAAACCCTAAACCCTAAACCCTAAACCCTAAACCCTAAACCCTAAACCCTAAACCCTAAACCCTAAACCCTAAACCCTAAACCCTAAACCCTAAACCCTAAACCCTAAACCCTAAACCCTAAACCCTAAACCCTAAACCCTAAACCCTAAACCCTAAACCCTAAACCCTAAACCCTAAACCCTAAACCCTAAACCCTAAACCCTAAACCCTAAACCCTAAACCCTAAACCCTAAACCCTAAACCCTAAACCCTAAACCCTAAACCCTAAACCCTAAACCCTAAACCCTAAACCCTAAACCCTAAACCCTAAACCCTAAACCCTAAACCCTAAACCCTAAACCCTAAACCCTAAACCCTAAACCCTAAACCCTAAACCCTAAACCCTAAACCCTAAACCCTAAACCCTAAACCCTAAACCCTAAACCCTAAACCCTAAACCCTAAACCCTAAACCCTAAACCCTAAACCCTAAACCCTAAACCCTAAACCCTAAACCCTAAACCCTAAACCCTAAACCCTAAACCCTAAACCCTAAACCCTAAACCCTAAACCCTAAACCCTAAACCCTAAACCCTAAACCCTAAACCCTAAACCCTAAACCCTAAACCCTAAACCCTAAACCCTAAACCCTAAACCCTAAACCCTAAACCCTAAACCCTAAACCCTAAACCCTAAACCCTAAACCCTAAACCCTAAACCCTAAACCCTAAACCCTAAACCCTAAACCCTAAACCCTAAACCCTAAACCCTAAACCCTAAACCCTAAACCCTAAACCCTAAACCCTAAACCCTAAACCCTAAACCCTAAACCCTAAACCCTAAACCCTAAACCCTAAACCCTAAACCCTAAACCCTAAACCCTAAACCCTAAACCCTAAACCCTAAACCCTAAACCCTAAACCCTAAACCCTAAACCCTAAACCCTAAACCCTAAACCCTAAACCCTAAACCCTAAACCCTAAACCCTAAACCCTAAACCCTAAACCCTAAACCCTAAACCCTAAACCCTAAACCCTAAACCCTAAACCCTAAACCCTAAACCCTAAACCCTAAACCCTAAACCCTAAACCCTAAACCCTAAACCCTAAACCCTAAACCCTAAACCCTAAACCCTAAACCCTAAACCCTAAACCCTAAACCCTAAACCCTAAACCCTAAACCCTAAACCCTAAACCCTAAACCCTAAACCCTAAACCCTAAACCCTAAACCCTAAACCCTAAACCCTAAACCCTAAACCCTAAACCCTAAACCCTAAACCCTAAACCCTAAACCCTAAACCCTAAACCCTAAACCCTAAACCCTAAACCCTAAACCCTAAACCCTAAACCCTAAACCCTAAACCCTAAACCCTAAACCCTAAACCCTAAACCCTAAACCCTAAACCCTAAACCCTAAACCCTAAACCCTAAACCCTAAACCCTAAACCCTAAACCCTAAACCCTAAACCCTAAACCCTAAACCCTAAACCCTAAACCCTAAACCCTAAACCCTAAACCCTAAACCCTAAACCCTAAACCCTAAACCCTAAACCCTAAACCCTAAACCCTAAACCCTAAACCCTAAACCCTAAACCCTAAACCCTAAACCCTAAACCCTAAACCCTAAACCCTAAACCCTAAACCCTAAACCCTAAACCCTAAACCCTAAACCCTAAACCCTAAACCCTAAACCCTAAACCCTAAACCCTAAACCCTAAACCCTAAACCCTAAACCCTAAACCCTAAACCCTAAACCCTAAACCCTAAACCCTAAACCCTAAACCCTAAACCCTAAACCCTAAACCCTAAACCCTAAACCCTAAACCCTAAACCCTAAACCCTAAACCCTAAACCCTAAACCCTAAACCCTAAACCCTAAACCCTAAACCCTAAACCCTAAACCCTAAACCCTAAACCCTAAACCCTAAACCCTAAACCCTAAACCCTAAACCCTAAACCCTAAACCCTAAACCCTAAACCCTAAACCCTAAACCCTAAACCCTAAACCCTAAACCCTAAACCCTAAACCCTAAACCCTAAACCCTAAACCCTAAACCCTAAACCCTAAACCCTAAACCCTAAACCCTAAACCCTAAACCCTAAACCCTAAACCCTAAACCCTAAACCCTAAACCCTAAACCCTAAACCCTAAACCCTAAACCCTAAACCCTAAACCCTAAACCCTAAACCCTAAACCCTAAACCCTAAACCCTAAACCCTAAACCCTAAACCCTAAACCCTAAACCCTAAACCCTAAACCCTAAACCCTAAACCCTAAACCCTAAACCCTAAACCCTAAACCCTAAACCCTAAACCCTAAACCCTAAACCCTAAACCCTAAACCCTAAACCCTAAACCCTAAACCCTAAACCCTAAACCCTAAACCCTAAACCCTAAACCCTAAACCCTAAACCCTAAACCCTAAACCCTAAACCCTAAACCCTAAACCCTAAACCCCAAACCCTAAACCCTAAACCCTAACCCTAAACCCTAAACCCTAAACCCTAAGTATTTATGCAGAAAATGCTGCTATTTTACCGTCCTCTCCGATTTTGTTCGCAATTCTTCATCGTAGGCCTTCCTCTTGACATAACAAGTACAGTAGATAGAAATTCCAGCATGAATGCCAAAAGAATAGTGGCGTTACCGCATCTTCAAAGTGCCCCGGCCCAAAATCAACGCGCGTGCGTATTTATGCAGAAAATGCTGCTATTTTACCGTCCCTCTGATTTTGTTCGCAATTCTTCATCGTAGGCCTTCCTCTTGACATAACAAGTACAGTAGATAGAAATTCCAGCATGAATGCCAAAAGAATAGTGGCGTTACCGCATCTTCAAAGTGCCCCGGCCCAAAATCAACGCGCGTGCGTATTTATGCAGAAAATGCTGCTATTTTACCGTTCCTCCGATTTTGTTCGCAATTCTTCATCGTAGGCCTTCCTCTTGACATAACAAATACAGTAGATAGAAATTCCAGCATGAATGCCAAAAGAATAGTGGCGTTACCGCATCTTCAAAGTGCCCCGGCCCAAAATCAACGCGCGTGCGTATTTATGCAGAAAATGCTGCTATTTTACCGTTCCTCTGATTTTGTTCGCAATTCTTCATCGTAGGCCTTCCTCTTGACATAACAAGTACAGTAGATAGAAATTCCAGCATGAATGCCAAAAGAATAGTGGCGTTACCGCATCTTCAAAGTGCCCCGGCCCAAAATCAACGCGCGTGCGTATTTATGCAAAAATGCTGCTATTTTACCGTTCCTCTCGATTTTGTTCGCAATTCTTCATCGTAGGCCTTCCTCTTGACATAACAAGTACAGTAGATAGAAATTCCAGCACGAATGCCAAAAGAATAGTGGCGTTACCGCATCTTCAAAGTGCCCCGGCCCAAAATCAACGCGCGTGCGTATTTATGCAGAAAATGCTGCTATTTTACCGTCCTCTGATTTTGTTCGCAATTCTTCATCGTAGGCCTTCCTCTTGACATAACAAGTACAGTAGATAGAAATTCCAGCATGAATGCCAAAAGAATAGTGGCGTTACCGCATCTTCAAAGTGCCCCGGCCCAAAATCAACGCGCGTGCGTATTTATGCAGAAAATGCTGCTATTTTACCGTCCCTCTGATTTTGTTCGCAATTCTTCATCGTAGGCCTTCCTCTTGACATAACAAATACAGTAGATAGAAATTCCAGCATGAATGCCAAAAGAATAGTGGCGTTACCGCATCTTCAAAGTGCCCCGGCCCAAAATCAACGCGCGTGCGTATTTATGCAGAAAATGCTGCTATTTTACCGTCCTCCGATTTTGTTCGCAATTCTTCATCGTAGGCCTTCCTCTTGACATAACAAGTACAGTAGATAGAAATTCCAGCACGAATGCCAAAAGAATAGTGGCGTTACCGCATCTTCAAAGTGCCCCGGCCCAAAATCAACGCGCGTGCGTATTTATGCAGAAAATGCTGCTATTTTACCGTCCCTCTGATTTTGTTCGCAATTCTTCATCGTAGGCCTTCCTCTTGACATAACAAGTACAGTAGATAGAAATTCCAGCACGAATGCCAAAAGAATAGTGGCGTTACCGCATCTTCAAAGTGCCCCGGCCCAAAATCAACGCGCGTGCGTATTTATGCAGAAAATGCTGCTATTTTACCGTCCCTCTGATTTTGTTCGCAATTCTTCATCGTAGGCCTTCCTCTTGACATAACAAGTACAGTAGATAGAAATTCCAGCATGAATGCCAAAAGAATAGTGGCGTTACCGCATCTTCAAAGTGCCCCGCCCAAAATCAACGCGCGTCGTATTTATGCAGAAAATGCTGCTATTTTACCGTCCCTCTGATTTTGTTCGCAATTCTTCATCGTAGGCCTTCCTCTTGACATAACAAATACAGTAGATAGAAATTCCAGCATGAATGCCAAAAGAATAGTGGCGTTACCGCATCTTCAAAGTGCCCCGGCCCAAAATCAACGCGCGTGCGTATTTATGCAGAAAATGCTGCTATTTTACCGTCCTCCGATTTTGTTCGCAATTCTTCATCGTAGGCCTTCCTCTTGACATAACAAATACAGTAGATAGAAATTCCAGCATGAATGCCAAAAGAATAGTGGCGTTACCGCATCTTCAAAGTGCCCCGGCCCAAAATCAACGCGCGTGCGTATTTATGCAGAAAATGCTGCTATTTTACCGTCCTCTGATTTTGTTCGCAATTCTTCATCGTAGGCCTTCCTCTTGACATAACAAATACAGTAGATAGAAATTCCAGCATGAATGCCAAAAGAATAGTGGCGTTACCGCATCTTAAAAGTGCCCCGCCCAAAATCAACGCGCGTGCGTATTTATGCAGAAAATGCTGCTATTTTACCGTCCTCTGATTTTGTTCGCAATTCTTCATCGTAGGCCTTCCTCTTGACATAACAAATACAGTAGATAGAAATTCCAGCATGAATGCCAAAAGAATAGTGGCGTTACCGCATCTTCAAAGTGCCCCGGCCCAAAATCAACGCGCGTGCGTATTTATGCAGAAAATGCTGCTATTTTACCGTCCCTCTGATTTTGTTCGCAATTCTTCATCGTAGGCCTTCCTCTTGACATAACAAGTACAGTAGATAGAAATTCCAGCATGAATGCCAAAAGAATAGTGGCGTTACCGCATCTTCAAAGTGCCCCGCCCAAAATCAACGCGCGTGCGTATTTATGCAGAAAATGCTGCTATTTTACCGTCCCTCTGATTTTGTTCGCAATTCTTCATCGTAGGCCTTCCTCTTGACATAACAAGTACAGTAGATAGAAATTCCAGCATGAATGCCAAAAGAATAGTGGCGTTACCGCATCTTCAAAGTGCCCCGCCCAAAATCAACGCGCGTGCGTATTTATGCAGAAAATGCTGCTATTTTACCGTCCCTCTGATTTTGTTCGCAATTCTTCATCGTAGGCCTTCCTCTTGACATAACAAGTACAGTAGATAGAAATTCCAGCATGAATGCCAAAAGAATAGTGGCGTTACCGCATCTTCAAAGTGCCCCGGCCCAAAATCAACGCGCGTGCGTATTTATGCAGAAAATGCTGCTATTTTACCGTCCCTCTGATTTTGTTCGCAATTCTTCATCGTAGGCCTTCCTCTTGACATAACAAGTACAGTAGATAGAAATTCCAGCACGAATGCCAAAAGAATAGTGGCGTTACCGCATCTTCAAAGTGCCCCGGCCAAAATCAACGCGCGTGCGTATTTATGCAGAAAATGCTGCTATTTTACCGTCCCTCTCCGATTTTGTTCGCAATTCTTCATCGTAGGCCTTCCTCTTGACATAACAAGTACAGTAGATAGAAATTCCAGCATGAATGCCAAAAGAATAGTGGCGTTACCGCATCTTCAAAGTGCCCGGCCCAAAATCAACGCGCGTGCGTATTTATGCAGAAAATGCTGCTATTTTACCGTCCCTCTGATTTTGTTCGCAATTCTTCATCGTAGGCCTTCCTCTTGACATAACAAATACAGTAGATAGAAATTCCAGCATGAATGCCAAAAGAATAGTGGCGTTACCGCATCTTCAAAGTGCCCCGGCCCAAAATCAACGCGCGTGCGTATTTATGCAGAAAATGCTGCTATTTTACCGTCCTCCGATTTTGTTCGCAATTCTTCATCGTAGGCCTTCCTCTTGACATAACAAGTACAGTAGATAGAAATTCCAGCATGAATGCCAAAAGAATAGTGGCGTTACCGCATCTTCAAAGTGCCCCGGCCCAAAATCAACGCGCGTGCGTATTTATGCAGAAAATGCTGCTATTTTACCGTCCCTCTGATTTTGTTCGCAATTCTTCATCGTAGGCCTTCCTCTTGACATAACAAGTACAGTAGATAGAAATTCCAGCACGAATGCCAAAAGAATAGTGGCGTTACCGCATCTTCAAAGTGCCCCGGCCCAAAATCAACGCGCGTGCGTATTTATGCAGAAAATGCTGCTATTTTACCGTCCTCTGATTTTGTTCGCAATTCTTCATCGTAGGCCTTCCTCTTGACATAACAAGTACAGTAGATAGAAATTCCAGCATGAATGCCAAAAGAATAGTGGCGTTACCGCATCTTCAAAGTGCCCCGGCCCAAAATCAACGCGCGTGCGTATTTATGCAGAAAATGCTGCTATTTTACCGTCCCTCTGATTTTGTTCGCAATTCTTCATCGTAGGCCTTCCTCTTGACATAACAAATACAGTAGATAGAAATTCCAGCATGAATGCCAAAAGAATAGTGGCGTTACCGCATCTTCAAAGTGCCCCGGCCCAAAATCAACGCGCGTGCGTATTTATGCAGAAAATGCTGCTATTTTACCGTTCCTCTGATTTTGTTCGCAATTCTTCATCGTAGGCCTTCCTCTTGACATAACAAGTACAGTAGATAGAAATTCCAGCACGAATGCCAAAAGAATAGTGGCGTTACCGCATCTTCAAAGTGCCCCGCCCAAAATCAACGCGCGTGCGTATTTATGCAGAAAATGCTGCTATTTTACCGTCCTCTGATTTTGTTCGCAATTCTTCATCGTAGGCCTTCCTCTTGACATAACAAGTACAGTAGATAGAAATTCCAGCACGAATGCCAAAAGAATAGTGGCGTTACCGCATCTTCAAAGTGCCCCGGCCCAAAATCAACGCGCGTGCGTATTTATGCAGAAAATGCTGCTATTTTACCGTCCCTCTGATTTTGTTCGCAATTCTTCATCGTAGGCCTTCCTCTTGACATAACAAGTACAGTAGATAGAAATTCCAGCACGAATGCCAAAAGAATAGTGGCGTTACCGCATCTTCAAAGTGCCCCGGCCCAAAATCAACGCGCGTGCGTATTTATGCAGAAAATGCTGCTATTTTACCGTCCCTCTGATTTTGTTCGCAATTCTTCATCGTAGGCCTTCCTCTTGACATAACAAATACAGTAGATAGAAATTCCAGCACGATGCCAAAAGAATAGTGGCGTTACCGCATCTTCAAAGTGCCCCGGCCCAAAATCAACGCGCGTGCGTATTTATGCAGAAAAATGCTGCTATTTTACCGTCCTCTGATTTTGTTCGCAATTCTTCATCGTAGGCCTTCCTCTTGACATAACAAGTACAGTAGATAGAAATTCCAGCATGAATGCCAAAAGAATAGTGGCGTTACCGCATCTTCAAAGTGCCCCGGCCCAAAATCAACGCGCGTGCGTATTTATGCAGAAAATGCTGCTATTTTACCGTCCCTCTGATTTTGTTCGCAATTCTTCATCGTAGGCCTTCCTCTTGACATAACAAGTACAGTAGATAGAAATTCCAGCATGAATGCCAAAAGAATAGTGGCGTTACCGCATCTTCAAAGTGCCCCGGCCCAAAATCAACGCGCGTGCGTATTTATGCAGAAAATGCTGCTATTTTACCGTTCCTCTGATTTTGTTCGCAATTCTTCATCGTAGGCCTTCCTCTTGACATAACAAGTACAGTAGATAGAAATTCCAGCACGAATGCCAAAAGAATAGTGGCGTTACCGCATCTTCAAAGTGCCCCGGCCCAAAATCAACGCGCGTGCGTATTTATGCAGAAAATGCTGCTATTTTACCGTCCCTCTGATTTTGTTCGCAATTCTTCATCGTAGGCCTTCCTCTTGACATAACAAATACAGTAGATAGAAATTCCAGCATGAATGCCAAAAGAATAGTGGCGTTACCGCATCTTCAAAGTGCCCCGGCCCAAAATCAACGCGCGTGCGTATTTATGCAGAAAATGCTGCTATTTTACCGTCCCTCTGATTTTGTTCGCAATTCTTCATCGTAGGCCTTCCTCTTGACATAACAAGTACAGTAGATAGAAATTCCAGCATGAATGCCAAAAGAATAGTGGCGTTACCGCATCTTCAAAGTGCCCCGGCCCAAAATCAACGCGCGTGCGTATTTATGCAGAAAATGCTGCTATTTTACCGTCCCTCTGATTTTGTTCGCAATTCTTCATCGTAGGCCTTCCTCTTGACATAACAAGTACAGTAGATAGAAATTCCAGCACGAATGCCAAAAGAATAGTGGCGTTACCGCATCTTCAAAGTGCCCCGGCCCAAAATCAACGCGCGTGCGTATTTATGCAGAAAATGCTGCTATTTTACCGTCCCTCTGATTTTGTTCGCAATTCTTCATCGTAGGCCTTCCTCTTGACATAACAAGTACAGTAGATAGAAATTCCAGCATGAATGCCAAAAGAATAGTGGCGTTACCGCATCTTCAAAGTGCCCCGCCCAAAATCAACGCGCGTGCGTATTTATGCAGAAAATGCTGCTATTTTACCGTCCCTCTGACGATTTTGTTCGCAATTCTTCATCGTAGGCCTTCCTCTTGACATAACAAATACAGTAGATAGAAATTCCAGCATGAATGCCAAAAGAATAGTGGCGTTACCGCATCTTCAAAGTGCCCCGCCCAAAATCAACGCGCGTGCGTATTTATGCAGAAAATGCTGCTATTTTACCGTCCCTCTGATTTTGTTCGCAATTCTTCATCGTAGGCCTTCCTCTTGACATAACAAGTACAGTAGATAGAAATTCCAGCACGAATGCCAAAAGAATAGTGGCGTTACCGCATCTTCAAAGTGCCCCGGCCCAAAATCAACGCGCGTGCGTATTTATGCAGAAAATGCTGCTATTTTACCGTCCCTCTGATTTTGTTCGCAATTCTTCATCGTAGGCCTTCCTCTTGACATAACAAATACAGTAGATAGAAATTCCAGCACGAATGCCAAAAGAATAGTGGCGTTACCGCATCTTCAAAGTGCCCCGCCCAAAATCAACGCGCGTGCGTATTTATGCAGAAAAATGCTGCTATTTTACCGTCCTCTGATTTTGTTCGCAATTCTTCATCGTAGGCCTTCCTCTTGACATAACAAGTACAGTAGATAGAAATTCCAGCACGAATGCCAAAAGAATAGTGGCGTTACCGCATCTTCAAAGTGCCCCGGCCCAAAATCAACGCGCGTGCGTATTTATGCAGAAAATGCTGCTATTTTACCGTCCTCTGATTTTGTTCGCAATTCTTCATCGTAGGCCTTCCTCTTGACATAACAAATACAGTAGATAGAAATTCCAGCATGAATGCCAAAAGAATAGTGGCGTTACCGCATCTTCAAAGTGCCCCGCCCAAAATCAACGCGCGTGCGTATTTATGCAGAAAATGCTGCTATTTTACCGTTCCTCTGATTTTGTTCGCAATTCTTCATCGTAGGCCTTCCTCTTGACATAACAAGTACAGTAGATAGAAATTCCAGCATGAATGCCAAAAGAATAGTGGCGTTACCGCATCTTCAAAGTGCCCCGGCCCAAAATCAACGCGCGTGCGTATTTATGCAGAAAATGCTGCTATTTTACCGTCCTCTGATTTTGTTCGCAATTCTTCATCGTAGGCCTTCCTCTTGACATAACAAATACAGTAGATAGAAATTCCAGCATGAATGCCAAAAGAATAGTGGCGTTACCGCATCTTCAAAGTGCCCCGGCCCAAAATCAACGCGCGTGCGTATTTATGCAGAAAATGCTGCTATTTTACCGTCCTCTGATTTTGTTCGCAATTCTTCATCGTAGGCCTTCCTCTTGACATAACAAATACAGTAGATAGAAATTCCAGCACGAATGCCAAAAGAATAGTGGCGTTACCGCATCTTCAAAGTGCCCCGGCCCAAAATGAACGCGCGTGCGTATTTCTGAAGAAAATGCTGCTATTTTGCCGTCCGTCTGATTTTGTTCGCAATTCTTCGTCGTAGGCCTTCCTCTTGACATAACAAATACAGTAGATAGAAATTCCAGCATGAATGCCAAAAGAATAGTGGCGTTACCGCATCTTTAAAGTGCCCCGGCCCAAAATCAACGCGCGTGCGTATTTATGCAGAAAATGCTGCTATTTTACCGTACCTCTGATTTTGTTCGCAATTCTTCATCGTAGGCCTTCCTCTTGACATAACAAGTACAGTAGATAGAAATTCCAGCACGAATGCCAAAAGAATAGTGGCGTTACCGCATCTTCAAAGTGCCCCGGCCCAAAATCAACGCGCGTGCGTATTTATGCAGAAAATGCTGCTATTTTACCGTCCTCTTTTTTGTTCGCAATTCTTCATCGTAGGCCTTCCTCTTGACATAACAAGTACAGTAGATAGAAATTCCAGCATGAATGCCAAAAGAATAGTGGCGTTACCGCATCTTCAAAGTGCCCCGCCCAAAATCAACGCGTGCGTATTTATGCAGAAAATGCTGCTATTTTACCGTCCCTCTGATTTTGTTCGCAATTCTTCATCGTAGGCCTTCCTCTTGACATAACAAGTACAGTAGATAGAAATTCCAGCACGAATGCCAAAAGAATAGTGGCGTTACCGCATCTTCAAAGTGCCCCGGCCCAAAATCAACGCGCGTGCGTATTTATGCAGAAAATGCTGCTATTTTACCGTCCTCTGATTTTGTTCGCAATTCTTCATCGTAGGCCTTCCTCTTGACATAACAAGTACAGTAGATAGAAATTCCAGCACGAATGCCAAAAGAATAGTGGCGTTACCGCATCTTCAAAGTGCCCCGGCCCAAAATCAACGCGCGTGCGTATTTATGCAGAAAATGCTGCTATTTTACCGTCCCTCTGATTTTGTTCGCAATTCTTCATCGTAGGCCTTCCTCTTGACATAACAAATACAGTAGATAGAAATTCCAGCATGAATGCCAAAAGAATAGTGGCGTTACCGCATCTTCAAAGTGCCCCCCAAAAATCAACGCGCGTGCGTATTTATGCAGAAAATGCTGCTATTTTACCGTCCTCTGATTTTGTTCGCAATTCTTCATCGTAGGCCTTCCTCTTGACATAACAAGTACAGTAGATAGAAATTCCAGCACGAATGCCAAAAGAATAGTGGCGTTACCGCATCTTCAAAGTGCCCCGCCCAAAATCAACGCGCGTGCGTATTTATGCAGAAAATGCTGCTATTTTACCGTCCTCTGATTTTGTTCGCAATTCTTCATCGTAGGCCTTCCTCTTGACATAACAAGTACAGTAGATAGAAATTCCAGCATGAATGCCAAAAGAATAGTGGCGTTACCGCATCTTCAAAGTGCCCCGGCCAAAATCAACGCGCGTGCGTATTTATGCAAAAATGCTGCTATTTTACCGTCCCTCTGATTTTGTTCGCAATTCTTCATCGTAGGCCTTCCTCTTGACATAACAAGTACAGTAGATAGAAATTCCAGCATGAATGCCAAAAGAATAGTGGCGTTACCGCATCTTCAAAGTGCCCCGGCCCAAAATCAACGCGCGTGCGTATTTATGCAGAAAATGCTGCTATTTTACCGTCCTCTGATTTTGTTCGCAATTCTTCATCGTAGGCCTTCCTCTTGACATAACAAGTACAGTAGATAGAAATTCCAGCATGAATGCCAAAAGAATAGTGGCGTTACCGCATCTTCAAAGTGCCCCGCCCAAAATCAACGCGCGTGCGTATTTATGCAAAAATGCTGCTATTTTACCGTCCTCTGATTTTGTTCGCAATTCTTCATCGTAGGCCTTCCTCTTGACATAACAAGTACAGTAGATAGAAATTCCAGCATGAATGCCAAAAGAATAGTGGCGTTACCGCATCTTCAAAGTGCCCCGCCCAAAATCAACGCGCGTGCGTATTTATGCAGAAAATGCTGCTATTTTACCGTCCCTCTGATTTTGTTCGCAATTCTTCATCGTAGGCCTTCCTCTTGACATAACAAGTACAGTAGATAGAAATTCCAGCATGAATGCCAAAAGAATAGTGGCGTTACCGCATCTTCAAAGTGCCCCGGCCCAAAATCAACGCGCGTGCGTATTTATGCAGAAAATGCTGCTATTTTACCGTCCCTCTGATTTTGTTCGCAATTCTTCATCGTAGGCCTTCCTCTTGACATAACAAGTACAGTAGATAGAAATTCCAGCACGAATGCCAAAAGAATAGTGGCGTTACCGCATCTTCAAAGTGCCCCGGCCCAAAATCAACGCGCGTGCGTATTTATGCAGAAAATGCTGCTATTTTACCGTCCCTCTGATTTTGTTCGCAATTCTTCATCGTAGGCCTTCCTCTTGACATAACAAGTACAGTAGATAGAAATTCCAGCACGAATGCCAAAAGAATAGTGGCGTTACCGCATCTTCAAAGTGCCCCGCCCAAAATCAACGCGCGTGCGTATTTATGCAGAAAATGCTGCTATTTTACCGTCCCTCTCCGATTTTGTTCGCAATTCTTCATCGTAGGCCTTCCTCTTGACATAACAAATACAGTAGATAGAAATTCCAGCATGAATGCCAAAAGAATAGTGGCGTTACCGCATCTTCAAAGTGCCCCGGCCCAAAATCAACGCGCGTGCGTATTTATGCAGAAAATGCTGCTATTTTACCGTCCCTCTGATTTTGTTCGCAATTCTTCATCGTAGGCCTTCCTCTTGACATAACAAGTACAGTAGATAGAAATTCCAGCATGAATGCCAAAAGAATAGTGGCGTTACCGCATCTTCAAAGTGCCCCGGCCCAAAATCAACGCGCGTGCGTATTTATGCAGAAAATGCTGCTATTTTACCGTCCCTCTGATTTTGTTCGCAATTCTTCATCGTAGGCCTTCCTCTTGACATAACAAGTACAGTAGATAGAAATTCCAGCATGAATGCCAAAAGAATAGTGGCGTTACCGCATCTTCAAAGTGCCCCGCCCAAAATCAACGCGCGTGCGTATTTATGCAGAAAATGCTGCTATTTTACCGTCCCTCTGATTTTGTTCGCAATTCTTCATCGTAGGCCTTCCTCTTGACATAACAAGTACAGTAGATAGAAATTCCAGCACGAATGCCAAAAGAATAGTGGCGTTACCGCATCTTCAAAGTGCCCCGGCCAAAATCAACGCGCGTGCGTATTTATGCAGAAAATGCTGCTATTTTACCGTTCCTCTGATTTTGTTCGCAATTCTTCATCGTAGGCCTTCCTCTTGACATAACAAGTACAGTAGATAGAAATTCCAGCATGAATGCCAAAAGAATAGTGGCGTTACCGCATCTTCAAAGTGCCCCGCCCAAAATCAACGCGCGTGCGTATTTATGCAGAAAATGCTGCTATTTTACCGTCCTCTGATTTTGTTCGCAATTCTTCATCGTAGGCCTTCCTCTTGACATAACAAGTACAGTAGATAGAAATTCCAGCACGAATGCCAAAAGAATAGTGGCGTTACCGCATCTTCAAAGTGCCCCGCCCAAAATCAACGCGCGTGCGTATTTATGCAGAAAATGCTGCTATTTTACCGTCCCTCTGATTTTGTTCGCAATTCTTCATCGTAGGCCTTCCTCTTGACATAACAAGTACAGTAGATAGAAATTCCAGCACGAATGCCAAAAGAATAGTGGCGTTACCGCATCTTCAAAGTGCCCCGGCCCAAAATCAACGCGTGCGTATTTATGCAGAAAATGCTGCTATTTTACCGTCCTCCGATTTTGTTCGCAATTCTTCATCGTAGGCCTTCCTCTTGACATAACAAGTACAGTAGATAGAAATTCCAGCACGAATGCCAAAAGAATAGTGGCGTTACGTCATCTTCAAAGTGCCCCGGCCCAAAATCAACGCGCGTGCGTATTTATGCAGAAAATGCTGCTATTTTACCGTCCCTCTGATTTTGTTCGCAATTCTTCATCGTAGGCCTTCCTCTTGACATAACAAGTACAGTAGATAGAAATTCCAGCACGAATGCCAAAAGAATAGTGGCGTTACCGCATCTTCAAAGTGCCCCGGCCCAAAATCAACGCGCGTGCGTATTTATGCAGAAAATGCTGCTATTTTACCGTTCCTCTGATTTTGTTCGCAATTCTTCATCGTAGGCCTTCCTCTTGACATAACAAGTACAGTAGATAGAAATTCCAGCACGAATGCCAAAAGAATAGTGGCGTTACCGCATCTTCAAAGTGCCCCGGCCCAAAATCAACGCGCGTGCGTATTTATGCAGAAAATGCTGCTATTTTACCTTCCCTCTGATTTTGTTCGCAATTCTTCATCGTAGGCCTTCCTCTTGACATAACAAGTACAGTAGATAGAAATTCCAGCATGAATGCCAAAAGAATAGTGGCGTTACCGCATCTTCAAAGTGCCCCGGCCCAAAATCAACGCGCGTGCGTATTTATGCAGAAAATGCTGCTATTTTACCGTTCCTCTGATTTTGTTCGCAATTCTTCATCGTAGGCCTTCCTCTTGACATAACAAGTACAGTAGATAGAAATTCCAGCACGAATGCCAAAAGAATAGTGGCGTTACCGCATCTTCAAAGTGCCCCGGCCCAAAATCAACGCGCGTGCGTATTTATGCAGAAAATGCTGCTATTTTACCGTTCCTCTGATTTTGTTCGCAATTCTTCATCGTAGGCCTTCCTCTTGACATAACAAATACAGTAGATAGAAATTCCAGCATGAATGCCAAAAGAATAGTGGCGTTACCGCATCTTCAAAGTGCCCCGGCCCAAAATCAACGCGCGTGCGTATTTATGCAGAAAATGCTGCTATTTTACCGTTCCTCTGATTTTGTTCGCAATTCTTCATCGTAGGCCTTCCTCTTGACATAACAACAGTAGATAGAAATTCCAGCATGAATGCCAAAAGAATAGTGGCGTTACCGCATCTTCAAAGTGCCCCGCCCAAAATCAACGCGCGTGCGTATTTATGCAGAAAATGCTGCTATTTTACCGTTCCTCTGATTTTGTTCGCAATTCTTCATCGTAGGCCTTCCTCTTGACATAACAAGTACAGTAGATAGAAATTCCAGCACGAATGCCAAAAGAATAGTGGCGTTACCGCATCTTCAAAGTGCCCCGGCCCAAAATCAACGCGCGTGCGTATTGTGCGTATTTATGTAGAAAATGCTGCTATTTTACCGTTCCTCTGATTTTGTTCGCAATTCTTCATCGTAGGCCTTCCTCTTGACATAACAAGTACAGTAGATAGAAATTCCAGCACGAATGCCAAAAGAATAGTGGCGTTACCGCATCTTCAAAGTGCCCCGGCCCAAAATCAACGCGCGTGCGTATTGTGCGTATTTATGCAGAAAATGCTGCTATTTTACCGTTCCTCTGATTTTGTTCGCAATTCTTCATCGTAGGCCTTCCTCTTGACATAACAAGTACAGTAGATAGAAATTCCAGCATGAATGCCAAAAGAATAGTGGCGTTACCGCATCTTCAAAGTGCCCCGGCCCAAAATCAACGCGCGTGCGTATTTATGCAGAAAATGCTGCTATTTTACCGTCCCTCTGATTTTGTTCGCAATTCTTCATCGTAGGCCTTCCTCTTGACATAACAAGTACAGTAGATAGAAATTCCAGCATGAATGCCAAAAGAATAGTGGCGTTACCGCATCTTCAAAGTGCCCCGGCCCAAAATCAACGCGCGTGCGTATTTATGCAGAAAATGCTGCTATTTTACCGTTCCTCTGATTTTGTTCGCAATTCTTCATCGTAGGCCTTCCTCTTGACATAACAAGTACAGTAGATAGAAATTCCAGCACGAATGCCAAAAGAATAGTGGCGTTACCGCATCTTCAAAGTGCCCCGGCCCAAAATCAACGCGCGTGCGTATTTATGCAGAAAATGCTGCTATTTTACCGTTCCTCTGATTTTGTTCGCAATTCTTCATCGTAGGCCTTCCTCTTGACATAACAAGTACAGTAGATAGAAATTCCAGCATGAATGCCAAAAGAATAGTGGCGTTACCGCATCTTCAAAGTGCCCCGGCCCAAAATCAACGCGCGTGCGTTTTATGCAGAAAATGCTGCTATTTTACCGTTCCTCTGATTTTGTTCGCAATTCTTCATCGTAGGCCTTCCTCTTGACATAACAAGTACAGTAGATAGAAATTCCAGCACGAATGCCAAAAGAATAGTGGCGTTACCGCATCTTCAAAGTGCCCCGGCCCAAAATCAACGCGCGTGCGTATTTATGCAGAAAATGCTGCTATTTTACCGTCCTCTGATTTTGTTCGCAATTCTTCATCGTAGGCCTTCCTCTTGACATAACAAGTACAGTAGATAGAAATTCCAGCACGAATGCCAAAAGAATAGTGGCGTTACCGCATCTTCAAAGTGCCCCGGCCCAAAATCAACGCGCGTGCGTATTTATGCAGAAAATGCTGCTATTTTACCGTCCCTCTGATTTTGTTCGCAATTCTTCATCGTAGGCCTTCCTCTTGACATAACAAGTACAGTAGATAGAAATTCCAGCATGAATGCCAAAAGAATAGTGGCGTTACCGCATCTTCAAAGTGCCCCGGCCCAAAATCAACGCGCGTGCGTATTTATGCAGAAAATGCTGCTATTTTACCGTTCCTCTGATTTTGTTCGCAATTCTTCATCGTAGGCCTTCCTCTTGACATAACAAGTACAGTAGATAGAAATTCCAGCACGAATGCCAAAAGAATAGTGGCGTTACCGCATCTTCAAAGTGCCCCGGCCCAAAATCAACGCGCGTGCGTATTTATGCAGAAAATGCTGCTATTTTACCGTTCCTCTGATTTTGTTCGCAATTCTTCATCGTAGGCCTTCCTCTTGACATAACAAGTACAGTAGATAGAAATTCCAGCATGAATGCCAAAAGAATAGTGGCGTTACCGCATCTTCAAAGTGCCCCGGCCCAAAATCAACGCGCGTGCGTATTTATGCAGAAAATGCTGCTATTTTACCGTTCCTCTGATTTTGTTCGCAATTCTTCATCGTAGGCCTTCCTCTTGACATAACAAGTACAGTAGATAGAAATTCCAGCACGAATGCCAAAAGAATAGTGGCGTTACCGCATCTTCAAAGTGCCCCGGCCCAAAATCAACGCGCGTGCGTATTGTGCGTATTTATGCAGAAAATGCTGCTATTTTACCGTCCTCTGATTTTGTTCGCAATTCTTCATCGTAGGCCTTCCTCTTGACATAACAAGTACAGTAGATAGAAATTCCAGCATGAATGCCAAAAGAATAGTGGCGTTACCGCATCTTCAAAGTGCCCCGGCCCAAAATCCACGCGCGTGCGTATTGTGCGTATTTATGTAGAAAATGCTGCTATTTTACCGTTCCTCTGATTTTGTTCGCAATTCCTCATCGTAGGCCTTCCTCTTGACATAACAAGTACAGTAGATAGAAATTCCAGCACGAATGCCAAAAGAATAGTGGCGTTACCGCATCTTCAAAGTGCCCCGGCCCAAAATCAACGCGCGTGCGTATTTATGCAGAAAATGCTGCTATTTTACCGTTCCTTCCGATTTTGTTCGCAATTCTTCATCGTAGGCCTTCCTCTTGACATAACAAGTACAGTAGATAGAAATTCCAGCACGAATGCCAAAAGAATAGTGGCGTTACCGCATCTTCAAAGTGCCCCAGCCCAAAATCAACGCGCGTGCGTATTTATGCAAAAAATGCTGCTATTTTACCGTTCCTCTGATTTTGTTCGCAATTCTTCATCGTAGGCCTTCCTCTTGACATAACAAGTACAGTAGATAGAAATTCCAGCACGAATGCCAAAAGAATAGTGGCGTTACCGCATCTTCAAAGTGCCCCGGCCCAAAATCAACGCGCGTGCGTATTTATGCAGAAAATGCTGCTATTTTACCGTCCCTCTGATTTTGTTCGCAATTCTTCATCGTAGGCCTTCCTCTTGACATAACAAGTACAGTAGATAGAAATTCCAGCACGAATGCCAAAAGAATAGTGGCGTTACCGCATCTTCAAAGTGCCCCGGCCCAAAATCAACGCGCGTGCGCGTATTTATGCAAAAAAATTATGCTATTTTACCGTTCCTCTGATTTTGTTCGCAATTCTTCATCGTAGGCCTTCCTCTTGACATAACAAGTACAGTAGATAGAAATTCCAGCACGAATGCCAAAAGAATAGTGGCGTTACCGCATCTTCAAAGTGCCCCGCCCAAAATCAACGCGCGTGCGTATTTATGCAGAAAATGCTGCTATTTTACCGTTCCTCTGATTTTGTTCGCAATTCTTCATCGTAGGCCTTCCTCTTGACATAACAAGTACAGTAGATAGAAATTCCAGCACGAATGCCAAAAGAATAGTGGCGTTACCGCATCTTCAAAGTGCCCCGGCCCAAAATCAACGCGCGTGCGTATTTATGCAGAAAATGCTGCTATTTTACCGTCCTCTGATTTTGTTCGCAATTCTTCATCGTAGGCCTTCCTCTTGACATAACAAGTACAGTAGATAGAAATTCCAGCACGAATGCCAAAAGAATAGTGGCGTTACCGCATCTTCAAAGTGCCCCGGCCCAAAATCAACGCGCGTGCGTATTTATGCAGAAAATGCTGCTATTTTACCGTTCCTCTGATTTTGTTCGCAATTCTTCATCGTAGGCCTTCCTCTTGACATAACAAGTACAGTAGATAGAAATTCCAGCACGAATGCCAAAAGAATAGTGGCGTTACCGCATCTTCAAAGTGCCCCGGCCAAAATCAACGCGCGTGCGTATTTATGCAGAAAATGCTGCTATTTTACCGTCCTCTGATTTTGTTCGCAATTCTTCATCGTAGGCCTTCCTCTTGACATAACAAGTACAGTAGATAGAAATTCCAGCACGAATGCCAAAAGAATAGTGGCGTTACCGCATCTTCAAAGTGCCCCGGCCCAAAATCAACGCGCGTGCGTATTTATGCAGAAAATGCTGCTATTTTACCGTTCCTCTGATTTTGTTCGCAATTCTTCATCGTAGGCCTTCCTCTTGACATAACAAGTACAGTAGATAGAAATTCCAGCACGAATGCCAAAAGAATAGTGGCGTTACCGCATCTTCAAAGTGCCCCGGCCCAAAATCAACGCGCGTGCGTATTTATGCAGAAAATGCTGCTATTTTACCGTTCCTCTTATTTTTATCGCAATTCTTCATCGTAGGCCTTCCTCTTGACATAACAAGTACAGTAGATAGAAATTCCAGCACGAATGCCAAAAGAATAGTGGCGTTACCGCATCTTCAAAGTGCCCCGCCCAAAATCAACGCGCGTGCGTATTTATGCAGAAAATGCTGCTATTTTACCGTCCCTCCGATTTTGTTCGCAATTCTTCATCGTAGGCCTTCCTCTTGACATAACAAGTACAGTAGATAGAAATTCCAGCATGAATGCCAAAAGAATAGTGGCGTTACCGCATCTTCAAAGTGCCCCGGCCCAAAATCAACGCGCGTGCGTATTTATGCAGAAAATGCTGCTATTTTACCGTCCCTCTGATTTTGTTCGCAATTCTTCATCGTAGGCCTTCCTCTTGACATAACAAGTACAGTAGATAGAAATTCCAGCATGAATGCCAAAAGAATAGTGGCGTTACCGCATCTTCAAAGTGCCCCGGCCCAAAATCAACGCGCGTGCGTATTTATGCAAATGCTGCTAAATGCTGCTATTTTACCGTTCCTCTGATTTTGTTCGCAATTCTTCATCGTAGGCCTTCCTCTTGACATAACAAGTACAGTAGATAGAAATTCCAGCACGAATGCCAAAAGAATAGTGGCGTTACCGCATCTTCAAAGTGCCCCGGCCCAAAATCAACGCGCGTGCGTATTTATGCAGAAAATGCTGCTATTTTACCGTTCCTCTGATTTTGTTCGCAATTCTTCATCGTAGGCCTTCCTCTTGACATAACAAGTACAGTAGATAGAAATTCCAGCACGAATGCCAAAAGAATAGTGGCGTTACCGCATCTTCAAAGTGCCCCGCCCAAAATCAACGCGCGTGCGTATTTATGCAGAAAATGCTGCTATTTTACCGTTCCTCTGATTTTGTTCGCAATTCTTCATCGTAGGCCTTCCTCTTGACATAACAAGTACAGTAGATAGAAATTCCAGCACGAATGCCAAAAGAATAGTGGCGTTACCGCATCTTCAAAGTGCCCCGGCCCAAAATCAACGCGCGTGCGTATTTATGCAGAAAATGCTGCTATTTTACCGTTCCTCTGATTTTGTTCGCAATTCTTCATCGTAGGCCTTCCTCTTGACATAACAAGTACAGTAGATAGAAATTCCAGCACGAATGCCAAAAGAATAGTGGCGTTACCGCATCTTCAAAGTGCCCCGGCCCAAAATCAACGCGCGTGCGTATTTATGCAGAAAATGCTGCTATTTTACCGTTCCTCTGATTTTGTTCGCAATTCTTCATCGTAGGCCTTCCTCTTGACATAACAAGTACAGTAGATAGAAATTCCAGCACGAATGCCAAAAGAATAGTGGCGTTAACGCATCTTCAAAGTGCCCCGGCCCAAAATCAACGCGCGTGCGTATTTATGCAAAAAAATTATGCTATTTTACCGTTCCTCTGATTTTGTTCGCAATTCTTCATCGTAGGCCTTCCTCTTGACATAACAAGTACAGTAGATAGAAATTCCAGCACGAATGCCAAAAGAATAGCGGCGTTACTGCATCTTCAAAGTGCCCCGGCCCAAAATCAACGCTTTCGCGTATTTCTGCAGAAAATGCTGCTATTTTACCATTCCACTGATTTTGTTCGCAATTCTTCTTCGTAGGCCTTCCTCTTGACATAACAAGTACAGTAGATAGAAATTCCAGCATGAATGCCAAAAGAATAGTGGCGTTACCGCATCTTCAAAGTGCCCCGGCCCAAAATCAACGCGCGTGCGTATTTATGCAGAAAATGCTGCTATTTTACCGTTCCTCTGATTTTGTTCGCAATTCTTCATCGTAGGCCTTCCTCTTGACATAACAAGTACAGTAGATAGAAATTCCAGCACGAATGCCAAAAGAATAGTGGCGTTACCGCATCTTCAAAGTGCCCCGCCCAAAATCAACGCGTGCGTATTTATGCAGAAAATGCTGCTATTTTACCGTTCCTCTGATTTTGTTCGCAATTCTTCATCGTAGGCCTTCCTCTTGACATAACAAGTACAGTAGATAGAAATTCCAGCACGAATGCCAAAAGAATAGTGGCGTTACCGCATCTTCAAAGTGCCCCAGCCCAAAATCAACGCGTGTGCGTATTTATGCAGAAAATGCTGCTATTTTACCGTTCCTCTGATTTTGTTCGCAATTCTTCATCGTAGGCCTTCCTCTTGACATAACAAGTACAGTAGATAGAAATTCCAGCACGAATGCCAAAAGAATAGTGGCGTTACCGCATCTTCAAAGTGCCCCGGCAAAAATCAACGCGCGTGCGTATTATGCAGAAAATGCTGCTATTTTACCGTTCCTCTGATTTTGTTCGCAATTCTTCATCGTAGGCCTTCCTCTTGACATAACAAGTACAGTAGATAGAAATTCCAGCACGAATGCCAAAAGAATAGTGGCGTTACCGCATCTTCAAAGTGCCCCGCCCAAAATCAACGCGCGTGCGTATTTATGCAGAAAATGCTGCTATTTTACCGTTCCTCTGATTTTGTTCGCAATTCTTCATCGTAGGCCTTCCTCTTGACATAACAAGTACAGTAGATAGAAATTCCAGCACGAATGCCAAAAGAATAGTGGCGTTACCGCATCTTCAAAGTGCCCCGCCCAAAATCAACGCGCGTGCGTATTTATGCAGAAAATGCTGCTATTTTACCGTTCCTCTGATTTTGTTCGCAATTCTTCATCGTAGGCCTTCCTCTTGACATAACAAGTACAGTAGATAGAAATTCCAGCACGAATGCCAAAAGAATAGTGGCGTTACCGCATCTTCAAAGTGCCCCGGCCCAAAATCAACGCGCGTGCGTATTTATGCAGAAAATGCTGCTATTTTACCGTTCCTCTGATTTTGTTCGCAATTCTTCATCGTAGGCCTTCCTCTTGACATAACAAGTACAGTAGATAGAAATTCCAGCACGAATGCCAAAAGAATAGTGGCGTTACCGCATCTTCAAAGTGCCCCGGCCCAAAATCAACGCGCGTGCGTATTTATGCAGAAAATGCTGCTATTTTACCGTTCCTCTGATTTTGTTCGCAATTCTTCATCGTAGGCCTTCCTCTTGACATAACAAGTACAGTAGATAGAAATTCCAGCACGAATGCCAAAAGAATAGTGGCGTTACCGCATCTTCAAAGTGCCAATCAGAAGAACGGTAAAATAGCAGCATTTTCTGCATAAATACGCACGCGCGTTGATTTTGGGCTAGGGCACTTTGAAGATGCGGTAACGCCACTATTCTTTTGGCATTCGTGCTGGAATTTCTATCTACTTTACTTGTTATGTCAAGAGGAAGGCATACGATGAGGAATAGCGAACAAAATCAGAGGAACGGTAAAATAGCAGCATTTTCTGCAGAAATACGCACGCGCGTTGATTTTGGGCCGGGGCACTTTGAAGATGCGGTAACGCCACTATTCTTTTGGCATTCGTGCTGGAATTTCTATCTACTGTACTTGTTATGTCAAGAGGAAGGCATACGATGAGGAATTGCGAACAAAATCAGAGGAACGGTAAAATAGCAGCATTTTCTACATAAATACGCACGCGCGTTGATTTTGGGCCGGGGCACTTTGAAGATGCGGTAACGCACTATTCTTTTTGGCATTCGTGCTGGAATTTCTATCTACTGTACTTGTTATGTCAAGATGAAGGCATACTATGAGGAATTGCGAACAAAATCGAGGAACGGCAAAATAGCAGCATTTTCTGCATAAATACCCACGCGCGCATTGATTTTGGGTCAAGGGGCACTTTGAAGATGCGGTAACGCCACTATTCTTTTGGCATTCGTGGGTGGAATTTCTATCTACTGTACTTGTTATGTCAAGAGGAAGGCCTACGATGAGGAATTGCGAACAAAATCAGAGGAACGGTAAAATAGCAGCATTTTCTGCATAAATACGCACGCGTTGATTTTGGGCCGGGGCACTTTGAAGATGCGGTAACGCCACTATTCTTTTAGCATTCGTGCTGGAATTTCTATCTACTGTACTTGTTATGTCAAGAGGAAGGCATACGATGAGGAATTGCGAACAAAATCAGAGGAACGGTAAAATAGCAGCATTTTCTGCAGAAATACGCACGCGCGTTGATTTTGGGCCGGGCACTTTGAAGATGCGGTAACGCCACTATTCTTTTGGCATTCGTGCTGGAATTTCTATCTACTGTACTTGTTATGTCAAGAGGAAGGCATACGATGAGGAATTGCGAACAAAATCAGAGGAACGGTAAAATAGCAGCATTTTCTGCAAAAATACGCACGCGCGTTGATTTTGGGCCGGGGCACTTTGAAGATGCGGTAACGCCACTATTCTTTTGGCATTCGTGCTGGAATTTCTATCTACTGTACTTGTTATGTCAAGAGGAAGGCATACGATGAGGAATTGCGAACAAAATCAGAGGAAGGGTAAAATAGCAGCATTTTCTGCAGACATACGCACGCGCGTTGATCTTGGGCCGGGGCACTTTGAAGATGCGGTAACGCCACTATTCTTTTGGCATTCGTGCTGGAATTTCTCTCTACTTTACTTGTTATGTCAAGAGGAAGGCATACGATGAGGAATTGCGAACAAAATCAGAGAAACGGTAAAATAGCAGCATTTTCTGCAGAAATACGCACGCGCGTTGATCTTGGGCCGGGGCACTTTGAAGATGCGGTAACGCCACTATTCTT